>JABBOT010000009.1:14734565-15334565 GCA_016165875.1 Acanthopleura granulata | reverse complement strand
AATTAAGTCATCTGTTGTTTAACAAGACATTCAAGAAGTTTCTTTCATAAATGGTGATCAGTGTTTTGGATGGAAGAGGAACACATGGGAGTGTCGGGGGTTAACCATCCAGTCCAACCATTGGCGCTTAACTTTTGTGATCAAATTTTCTCACAACTGACGTCAAACCATGTAATATATATAATAATATTAATTATAATATGGTGATCAGTTTCACGGGTGAAAGAAACATGAGAGCTTGGGGTGTACATACTGACAACCTTTGCCAGTTTGCCTTAATGCAAACTCTGTCACATGTGTACTGCAAACTTGCACTATAAACTAGAACCTGATTGGTTTAATAGGGGTCTGGTTATTGCGTAGTGCAATTGCAGGATCATGAAGTATACGATGGTCTTAAAGCAGAACTTTTGTGCAAAACTCTCTTTCATGTGGTCATATCTTGTATTCAAATGCATACGTGAATTGTACATGTGGGAATGTTTGAGCTGACTTCAACACGGGATTGCACCTGGAAACAAGCATTCTCGAAAGATTAAATTGTAAAAGCCAGACACGTTTCTTTAAGCTGACAGAATGGCTGAGTCAAATCTATACCTGAACAAAATAGACAAATTTTTTTCAAAATTGGGCGAAATAGATCAAAACTTGGTTTCACCAAGAAAAGTTACTGACTATGTATTAAGTTTCTAGTCACAGTATACTAAACATGCATATGCACCTGGAAAGTCAGGAAAACTGCCAAAGTCTAAAACAGGACCAAATTTTTGGAAATGAATGAAACAGCTCGAAAATATGTTGGTATCATGTCGGTATCTGACAACTTAAAAGAATTAAACATATAGAACAAATTGTTGGAATAATAAATTGCTACAAAAGTGTGTTGCTTAAAAGGGAGAGATTGTTGATTGGCAGTTGTCAGAAATATTCAACCTGTTGAGACTGACGAGGATCAACTGGGGACCACAGGTGGGCTAGGCTATATGAACAAGTATAATGGACGCAGCATCTGTGTATTCCCCCCCCCCCCACCCCCCCCCAAACATAATAATAGTAAGACATAGGAAGAAAATAATGTGAAATTCCAGGAGTTTTTACTCCTGATAAATATTCATATTTCACAATGACCCAGGAGCCTCTCATCAGTGTGAATGTGTTGACTTCACGTCCAGCTCTGGCCAATGTAGACCTACTTCCTCTCCAGGCAATGAAGTTTGCCTGCACCATCCGGATGGCTGTGAGTTTCCTCTGGACTAGGTCCGCTTTCTTTCCACAATTATTTAATGTTGGCCTTCGTCTGTAAGTGGAAATATCCCCAAGTACACTGTATCATATTTTTCAAATAATAAATATTCTTTTTTATGATATTTTTTTTTTTATTAAATTGTAATACCTTTAGTTTAATCTAACAGTTTGTTTTTTAAGTATTCATTTTCCACTTCATTTTACCCAAGAAAAAAAGACACTTTTTTATTTCAACCTTCTTAGTTTTAGAACAACTTTTTGTCCTGTATTCATGTCCTGCGTTCATGTTACATTTCAAAACTATCATCAAAATGGCTATGTTTAGCCGACAGAAAAAAAAAACAGCAGCAGAAATGCACTTTACTTTACCTCAACCATGAACACTCGAAGTTATCTTCTTTATACGCCATTCAAACAGTACTTTTGGACAAATTTCTTCACTGGCTTTTTTTCAGCTGAATAAAATCTACTTCTAAGTTTTCTTCTCACTGAGAATCCTTATCAATCTGTGCTTTGTCAACCTTATAATGTTGTAAATGCTACACCACTGACTTACCAGCGGGAGAAACGTGAGGATTACAAGCAGCACCACCTGTGATGTTACTCCCACATAGCTTAACTTTGATTTAAACATTGTCGTTTTTAAGTGAGTGATTTTTACACTGCATGCTACCAAGGCGAATGACTGGAAGGTAAGACACGACCATGGTGCAGTATACGATGACCCATTTTGTTGTTAGAGCCAGAGTAACATGGGTATGGGTGGTGTGGCTGGGCCGTATATAATGTCACCATGACAAAGATCAATCAGCCGAAGAATGTTAATAATTTCCTTTGAAAGGTTAGTTCCATGAGTTGAATTTCTCACGTTTTAATGAAAAAAAAAAAAAAAGAATGATATGCTCCTCGCAGAATTTGAATTTTCACGGAGTTTCCTGGTGCTTCTGTTTTTGCCCCAAAATGTCCTTAGAGTTCGCTAAAAGGTAAGTTTGAGTTCACCCAAATTTAGGGAGTGGGGAATGTTGCCCGCAACAGGCATTCTTTTTAATGTTTGTCTGACCAAATCACTGGAATTTCCGACATATTGTATCATTGAGCAAAACAGTGCCTGCAAACAACACACCAATGTTATTGTCTAAAAATGATTTGAGCCGTATTTCATGACTTAGCGACGTTGTGATATACAATGGCAATGCTGCAATAGGGTTTACTAGAAGAAAACCTTTCAGTGATGCTGAAAAAGACCACAGCAGTACAAACTACAACTACTTCTGTAAATCGGTGACAATTTTGACCACCTCAGAAATGCCATCATAGGACTCTGTCCACTTTGCTTCCAGATCCCAAAGAAAAATCTACGCATGAGTGAGTGTTTGGGGTTTAACGTCATACTTAACAATGTTTCAGTCATATGACGACGAGGAATCCTTCTGATGTATGCATATAGCGTTTCAGGGCCAGTCCTTGAGGCCAAATGCTGCCGTCACTGGAACATCATGCCAAATACACCAGACACCCCACCTAGTAACATTATACTGACACCAGGCCGACCAGTCCTGTTTCATTGCTCTAATCTCTCAATGCTGAGCGCCAAGCGAGGCAGGAACAAATACCATTTTTAAAGTCCTTGGCCTAACCGACCCTGGAGTGACCCTGGATCTCCCCAACCTCGAGGCTGATGCTCTATCCACCTGGCCACCGAGGTGGTCCGAAAAATGTCTGAGTGTCCTGCACTGTGGTTGTTGTACCTGTAAGCTGTAGTGTCCAGGCAGAAGTAGTCTCCAGTACTCTCCCTGATCAGAGGTCCTGAACTTCACATTCCGCCCAACGATAGACAGGGAAGCTCTGGCTGCTGGCTGACCACTAGGTTTGCTGATGATACCCCTTACACCTGGCCAAAAACATCACAATTAAAAATGTCACAGTCAAAAAAATGATCAAAAACATCACAGCTGGAAAGATCATAGCCAAACTCATCACCACCAAAAACATGAAGTGATTCTCTAACTCATCAACGCGGTCAAACACATATTAAACTTGCCAAATTCTGTTGTCCTCTTGAGTCCAAAACGTACTTATTTATTTATTTTATTGGTGTCAGGTATCCCACATTCATGAAGGAAATTTTATTTCAAGGACTATTCCATTTGCATAACAACACAAACCTGGAATTCTCACAAACCTGTAATCCTCACACAAACATGGAATCTTCACACACACAAGGAATTCTCACACACACATGGAATCCCCACACAAATATGGAATCTTCACATACACGAAATCCTCACACACACACACAAGAAATCCTCACACATACATGGAATCCTCATACACACAAGGAATCCTACCATACATGGAATCCCAACACACACATGGAATCCTCACACAAACATAGAATCCTCACAAACAAGGAATCCTCACACAGATAAGGAATCCCCAAACAGACAAAGAATCTACACACACACACAAGGAATCCTCATGCACACAAGGAATCCTCCCACAGACATGGGATCCCCTCACACACACAGCATTCCCTAACTGACATAGAATCTTCACACGAACACAGAATTCTTAAACAAAGGTGGAATCCTCACTCACACATGGAATCCTCACATATACAAGGAATCCTCACATATACACAAGGAATCCTCATACATGCACACAGAATCCTCATGCACACAGAATCCTCACACATACATGGAATCCTCCACACTGACTAGGAATCCCCCCACAGACAAGGAATCCTCACACACACATGGAATCTTCACAAAAATATGGAATCATCACATACACAAGAAATACTCACACACACATGGAATCTTCACACAAACATGGAATCCTCCCACACACATGGAATCTTCAAACACACGCAGAATCCTCACACACACACGCAGAATCCTCACACCAACTTGGAATCGTCACACACACACAAGATATCCTTTCACACACATATAGAATCCACTTGCACAGTATACTCATGCACATGGAATCCACGCACACAGAATCCACCCAAACACATGGAATCCACGCACACAGAATCCACCCAAACACATGGAATCCATGCACACAGAATCCTCACACACATGGAATCCACACACACAGAATCCTCACACACACAGGTGGAATCCTCACACAGGTGGAATCCTCACCCAGCAGATGTATCTGTTGTAGATACGCTAACATTGGCACTCGGTTTTCATTCCAGAGCCTCTCTAGTTCATGTTCGTACGGAAATTTACAACAGCTGATCTCCACCAGTACTTCCATAGAGCCTTCAAACAAGTAGTTATAGTCCTGCATTCCTCCTGTACAAAGATAAACAGATAGTAATAATCCTGCACTTTTCCAGCACAGAGATAAACATGTAGTTATAGCCCTGCATTCCTGAAGTACAAAGACAAATACAGAGTTATAGTCCTGCATTCCTCCTGAACAAAGATGATACAAACAATTATAGTCACCACATCACTGTATACGCACCTACGACAGGGTACCAGGCAGCTCCGTTCGTTATTCCATCCTTAAACCTCTCCACTTTGTTCGCACATGGTAGACCCAGGTGCATTTTGGGATGTGTACGGGAATAGACCAATGAAATATGTCGAAATACATCGTCGTCGGCAGATCTGGAATACTTTGGTTCTCCACTGGCAGCTGTAGAGAAAACTGATCAATTTGACACATTCCTTCCATTATTATACAGGCATACAGAGTATAATTCAAATTCAAATTTTTGGACGACCAACATTTTTATCTGATTCAGGAATGCAAATTTGGGCCAATATTAACAATATTTCGTCAATATCTCTATTTACACTTGTCCACAAAGGCAATAACTGGAACAGTGTTGCAAATTAGTCTCATAAAATGGGGACACTCAAAATCATAGTTCGAAATATTTTCCTTTTGCTTTGTCACTGTCACTGTATTGCAAGAGGCATCTTGTTCAAAAATGTCACATTACCATGTGAAGCAAACAAAAATACAAGTATGGGCATTGCTGACCTCTTACTGTCACCAAGGCCAGTGAGAGTGGGCAATATCTAGCAACCCTAGGGTGCTGTGCTCTGACAGTTCTGCTGAAAGTTTGCCAGCCAATGGCAGGCTCACTACCCATGGTGCTCCTTTTGGTATGAAGTTTCGCTCTTTGAACTGATGAGGTCTCCTTGTTTCTGGCTGATTGATCAGCCTTATAGGACCACTTAAAATTTCTACAAAAGTTGGCAAGAAAATGATCCTTTTACAGACTAGATGTGCTATTGTTTATTTAGGCCCGTCTGCCAGCAACCTGCGGATGGTCGTGGGTTTCCCCCTGGGCTCTGCCCGGTTTCCTCCCACCATAATGCTAGCAGTCATCATACAAGTGAAATATTTTTGACACCAATATTTATACACCAATCAAATAAATAAATAAATTTAGGCTTTTCTTATAGTATACAGTACTACAATATCACATATCACCAGAATCTTAACAGATTCCCATAAATTTCCTTTAGCGAGCATCTACCAGAATCTAGTCCAAATCCAATACAACAAAGCATTTGCTCTAAGTGATACATGTCCAAGTAAAGAGACTTTCAGGATTCCATGTTCATAGCTTTACTCATATGAAACTCCGACACCCACCTATGCACAGGTGTTGGTTACAAATTAGAAATTTCAAACCATACTATCATCCTGAAAACTATATTTGTGACTTGTATGGGATATTTGGGTAGTTTGGGTTAACCTGAGTCAGGACAAAGGTAAAGCCCTGGGGCCTGTTTCATCAACAGCTGGTTGTGACTAACGACGAGCTATCTACTGTCAATTCATCAGTAAACTTTCTGGTGAACTGAGGAAAAATTTCCACTCAATCAGTCTGTGCATGGGAGATTGTGATTCCAGTGCACTTGCCATGAACAAACCTGTGGTGAATGCAGTTGCATGCAGTGTGAAAAGCTGTATTGCATACTTTAATTCTTCTAATTTTTTGGGCAGACATCAATACTGCTGAATGCCAAAAGAATTACATTTCCCTCCAAAGTTATTTCAGAAAAATACAGATATGGGACTAATGGGCTAATCATGTGAAGGAAAAAGAAACTACATATTCCTGTTACATTTACGTAGGTAAATTGGCTAAAAAGAGCAAATCAGATGTCTCAAAAATTAAAAGAATTAAGGTAAAAGACCAGTAACACTGGTGTATGCTGAGTGATAAAAGTGCACAAGTGGTGAGCTAGTGGCTTGCTACTGAGAATCGTGCATATGGCCTAAAATATCACCAAGTAAATTTCATTTTTAGGGCCAAAAAGAAGCCAAAATATCAACTTATATCCACGCTCATATAAAAAAAAATATGAAAAAAATATCACTCAAATAACACTCATCTTTATCCAGTAGAATATCGTGCTACTTTCCGAACAAACCTCAAAATGCCTACTTAGCCCAATAGAACTCTCAGAAAGAGACAATTTAAAGTAACTCTTTCATCAACATCATCTTTCACTCACAGGGGCCTCCGTGGCTCAGGCGGTTAGTGCTCTATCGCAGCACAATGATCCGAAGCCTCCCACCAATGCAGTCGCTCTGAGTTCAAGGCCAGCTCATGCTGGCTTCCTCTCTGGCCGCACGTGGAAAGTGTGCCAGCAACCTGATGGTTGCAGGTTCCCCTGGGTTCTTCTCGGTTTCCTCCCACCATAATGCTGGCTGCTGTCGCCTAAGTGAAATACTCTTGAGTACGGCATAAAACACCAATCAAATAAATAAATAAATAAATGAATCTTTCACTCACCTCCCACGTAATAGTCCAGTGGGTAGTTCACAAGCTCAATCCCGCCGTGGAAATTTGCTGACAGAGCAAATGTGTGGTTTTTCAACCATCCCATGACTGCCAGGGTTTCCGGTTGTCTTGGAGGGTGGTCATTGCTTTCGAAATGATCCGGGAAATTACGGTTCAAGTCCACACCACGTGCGTTTGCTCTGCCAGGAGACCATACAAACGGAAAAAATTACGAAATGAGAGATTTACTAAGTGTTGTGGAAGTGAACTTGATCAGCATGCAGGTTACAGGCTTCTTGGGATTTCCCCACAAGAAGCATAAGGAGCACAACAGGCATTTGTGTGCGTTTTTAGCTGGAACCTAGTGAAATACCTAGTCGTTCTCAAAGTGTCTACCTTCTGTGTCGCGTTTTAAGACAAGTAAACATGAGAGTTTCATTAAAAGTTATAAACATCCACAAAATGTGTCTTGAAAACCTTTACTTGAAACAATGACTATGTGGTGATAGATTCTGGTGGATTTCTGCAAAGAAATTCTGGGAGAATCCAGGTAAAAATTGATGAAAATTAAGGTTAGGATCAGGTATGAAGCCGGTCATCTCACCGTCCTACCAGCCCGTCACAATCGCCCAGGACCGACGCTTCAAACCCGTCTGGGTTCATGGTGGGCATAATGTGGATGACTGTTGAGTTCAACAGAGAAGTGACAGTCTCATTCTTCCCATAATTCACCAGCAGATACTCGATCAGGTGAAGCAGAACTTCCCGGCTGACTGCCTGCAGACAAAAAAAAGACACCCCAAAAACAGTCCTTTTAATGCTCATCGTCATAATTTTGAATCATTAATAAACCTGAATGAAGATATTTCTGAGAGCGATTTTATTTATTTATTTATTCATTTGATATTTTACATTGTATTTACCTTAGACATGGAGTCTCCTTGGTATACATGTGGAGACCACCCCCCTCTAACAGGCACCTGAACATCCTACTGATTTAGACATGCAGTCTCCTTGGTATACATGTGGAGACCACCCCCCCTCTAACAGGCACCTGAACATCCTACTGATTTAGACATGGGAGTCTCCTTGGTATACATGTGGAGACCACCCCCCTCTAACAGGCACCTGAACATCCTACTGATTTAGACATGGAGTCTCCTTGGTATACATGTGGAGACCACCCCCCTCTAACAGGCACCTGAACATCCTACTGACTTAGACATGCAGTCTCCTTGGTATACATGTGGAGACCACCCCCCCTCTAACAGGCACCTGAACATCCTACTGACTTAGACATGCAGTCTCCTTGGTATACACGTGGGGACCACCCCCCCTCTAACAGGTACCTGAACAACCTACTGACTTAAAACCACGGCCAAACTCCCTAAGAGCTGAATTCTCATTGGAGGGGGCAAATCGTCAATATAGATAATTTGCCCCTTCTAATGAGAATTCGGTTCTTGGGACAAAGAGCAAAGCTTTTGCCAACTGATGGATGGATGGACATACAGACAGATAGATAGATGTTTGGGACAAAGACAAAGCTTTTGCCAACTGATGGATGGATGGACATACAGACAGATAGATAGATGTTTTCATCAAGAGACAAACAAATGGACAGACACATGAACTCACAAGAGTGATGGACAGAGATAGACAAATGGACACACAAGAGAAATGGACACAAAAGAGTCATGGACCAAGAAAACACCAATTGACACTCAAGAGTTATGGACAAAGAGACAGACAACTGAACACAGAGTGTGACAGGCAGACAGTGAAATAAACACCTGGACACAGAGAATGACGAGCACACAATGAAACAAACAACTGGACACACAGCGTCATGGGCAGACGACGGAACAAACAACAGGACACAGCGTGACTGGCAGACAACGAAACAAACAACTGGACACATAGCGTGATGGGCAGACAATGAAACAAACAACTGAACACAGTGTGACGGGCAGACAGTGAAACAAACAACTGGATACACAGAATGACGAGCAGACAACGAAACAAACAACTGGACACACAGTGTGATGGGCAGACAATGAAACAAACAACTGGACACACAGCGTGACGGGCAGAGAACGAAACAAACAACTGGACACAGTGTGATGGGCAGACAGTGAAACAAACAACTGGACACACAGTGTGACTGGCAGACAATGAAACAAACAACTGAACACACAGAATGATGAGCAGACAACGAAACAAACAACTGCACACAAAGTGTGACGGGCAGACAGTGAAACAAACACCTGGACACACAGCGTGACGGGCAGAGAACGAAACAAACAACTGGACACACAGTGTGACTGGCAGACAACGAAACAAACAACTGAACACACAGAATGATGAGCAGACAACGAAACAAACAACTGGACACACAGCGTGATGGGCAGAGAACGAAACAAACAACTGGACACACAGTGTGACGGGCAGACAGTGAAACAAACAACTGGACACATAGCGTGACGGGCAGAGAACGAAACAAACAACTGAACACACAGAATGATGAGCAGACAACGAAACAAACAACTGCACACAAAGTGTGACGGGCAGACAGTGAAACAAACACCTGGACACACAGCGTGACGGGCAGAGAACGAAACAAACAACTGGACACACAGTGTGACTGGCAGACAACGAAACAAACAACTGAACACACAGAATGATGAGCAGACAACGAAACAAACAACTGGACACACAGCGTGATGGGCAGAGAACGAAACAAACAACTGGACACACAGTGTGACGGGCAGACAGTGAAACAAACAACTGGACACACAGCGTGACGGGCAGAGAACGAAACAAACAACTGGACACACAGTGTGATGGGCAGACAATGAAACAAACAACTGGACACACAGCGTGACGGGCAGAGAACGAAACAAACAACTGGACACAGTGTGACGGGCAGACAGTGAAACAAACAACTGGACACACAGCGTGACGGGCAGAGAACGAAACAAACAACTGGATACACAGTGTGACGGGCAGACAGTGAAACAAACACCTGGACACACAGTGTGACGGGCAGACAGTGAAACAAACAACTGGACACACAGCGTGACGGGCAGAGAACGAAACAAACAACTGGACACACAGTGTGATGGGCAGACAATGAAACACACAACTGGACAAACAGCGTGACGGGCAGAGAACGAAACAAACAACTGGACACAGTGTGACAGGCAGACAACGAAACAAACAACTGAACACACAGAATGTCGAGCAGACAACGAAACAAACAACTGAACACACAGAAAGACGAGCTACATGAAACATGGTTTCAATGAAAATATACAAGAACAATTTATGGCAGAGGGGCAACTTTCACAAAACTTTGTAAATCACTTTTTCGTAGCTTTTCTAGTTGTCTGGGTCGAAGTGCCGTACGGCAACATGATTAGTGACAAAAGTTTGGAGGAGTTGATTGACACAGTTTTACAAAGGTGAGCCTAGTACTGTGTATAGATTTGTCCTTACAGACAACTGTACACTGTACCTCGTTCCCATGCATGTTGCCGATGTACTTGACATGAGGTCTAAGTGTCACAGAAGACTGAGGTGCCAGCCCAACGGCCATTACCCACAATTCTCGACCTGAAACAACAGAAATTGCTCAGTAAGCTTTTTGTTCTTATTCCAAATACAAAATGTGAAACCTCAATTTCCCAATTTAATATGACCGTTAAAATTCGGTGTCCAGTAAATCTAGTCTTCATCTTTAAATACAACTTAGTATTAAAGTGGGATAAAGCTAAAACTTGAAATTCATTAGGCAGACAACTGAAAACTACACAATTATGTACGTATAAGCTCGTGTTTAGATTTGTTTTCAACACAGTTAAATGCATTTCAAATGAAGCACTGTTCATTAAAAAGGCTACAAAATTCTCTTTTAAATGCAAAAACCTGTTTGAATTTATATGAATTTGTTGCTGAGTTATCTTCACTTGAAGTGTGGAGTATTGTGCTGCCGACAGAGGATCTGAAGGTGCCGATGCTTATAATCTTATGAGACTGACCAATCAGAGAGCTAGGAGATATCAGCTGTTTATAAGCCGTGACATAAATCTTTCGAGTTGACTGTCAATGTAACATGTAATTACATAAGGACTGGACACTGTTTCATTGTTAAATATTTTAATTATATGTAAATTTTTAACACGTACATGTGCTGAAAGCACTGCCAGGTATTTCCAGGCCATTGTGTTGTGGCAGTTTCTTGATCATTTCATGTTATAAATTTAGATATATACTTAACTTTCAACCACCACCCTAGCGGCTTACTATAGTCTCAGATGACAAGAATGTTCCGCGCTTGGAACAATTACATTACAGCTCTGCATTCCATGTCAACCAACGTAACACGGTTAAATGTCAATTTCCACTGTCGTAGTAGCTCTTAGAAAAAATATGTTACCAAAATAAACATAATTCTGTCCAACCTTTTTGGCACACTTAACTCTGAACTTGAGTTTTCACTTTATGAGGCACACATACATGTAACCAGAACGCGCTGACAAGTAGTCAGACATCAAAAGTGGTTTTTCCTATTTTTGGTGTTGGAACAGATCTTATTACTGACAAGTAAAGTGTCTTTCTTGCATAACAATCCTGAAACCTAACTGTCATTTCAAGCAATCTTAAAATTTGAGTAAAATTTACTCTTAGATACATTACAAATGACCTAAAATTTCATCCACAGCACAGTTGATCAATTTTGCATGACTGGCAGAGTTCTGTTGATCTGAGAAAAGGGCCTTGTTTGGAAGGTAGCTAGATGAAATGTTATGGCCAAAATGTTTTTTTTTCCAACACAAAAAGTTAAAAAAAAAAAAAAATATTGCAAGATTGATCTACCTCTAAAAATGCTCTTTTCTGGATGAAATTTTAGAAGATTTACAGCTTCACCAGGAAATATCTCTTTGAGGAATTGGCCCAGAACTGAATGTACAAAAATGTTTCTGAGAGAGCTCACAATGAAGCGGGAATGAATTCTGCTGAAACAGACATATCAGTTTTAACTCGAGCATAAAAAAATTCAGCTTACTGAAATGGTAAATGACCTTTGCTCCATAAAGCACATTTTGAATACAGATAAGTATCACAAAATGGTACTTTTGGAGCTCAAACTTATATTTTTCCAGTAGGGCATCAGCCCACCTTCCAAACAAACCTCAAAACAGCTTTCTAAAGTCCGTACATAACTGTCAGAATCAGACAAAATGTTGAATTTAGTCATTACTCAGTTGAAAAATGTGGATCATTTACTGTACATCACAGGTTTTTCCAGCCACTTTCTAGTTGTGGTAACCACAATGAGAAATATTGCAAAATTGAGTTTTCAACAAATTTTGTATTTGTTTTGAGTTTTCATGAAATAAATTGAGTTTTTTGATACACTGGTGATGAAAAAATACTGAGTTTTCTGATTTGTTCAAACTGAGTTTCTAAAAACATATTAGGTAGCAAAACCCCTGTACATGCACACTCAGTATAAAGCTGTACCCTCCACGGATTGTCCGATGCTGTAGAGATGGGTCAGGTCAGGAAATCCTCGACTGAGCGATGACATCACTCTTCCCAGCTCACTGTAATTGTGGTACCTGAACGGTAACGCCTCATCCAGACGAACGGTGAGCACAGATACCTCCCCTGATTGCACTGTGAATGGGACCAGAGCGTTTCTGTGGCCTTCTGCTGAAATCTGAAAGGAATGTCGTCAAATGTCGACAATTGACCTATAATTAGTAAGTTGTAGACCGCACACTCACCACTCACTTTATACCATTAATGTGACTCACATCATAGGGTATAAAGGTGGTGGGATAAATATTGTATCCACTCTTTTGTCAACAATGTTGATCTTTTTTTTTTTCGTGATTGGCTCTCGACAGTAACAGACCCCACCTGTAGGTTATATTGACCAGGTAACACAACTCACCTGTAGTTTATAGTGACCAGGTAAGAGAATTCTCCAGAACTCTCCCTGAGAGGATGACCAGAATTTGGCTCCATCTCTCCCGCTTATCAATAGCTCTGCCCCAGGTATTCCTCCCCCTCGTTCGTCAAGTATCATTCCCTTCACACCTAAACAGAACACAACAGCACAGATACTTAAAAAAAAAAAACATTTCAATGTTTGAGAAATCTGTATTTGTCATCTTCAGGAGAAGTCAGACAAGTACCGTATGTGTAGCTGGTGAAATGTCAAATATGTGACTCGGTCTTTGTGCTAAGCCTATGGAGGATCATCGAAATCGCTAGAGCTACTCAGGTGAATTCCAGAGCGAGATACACGTGAAATACATGTAGGGTAAACTTTAAACAAGTTACTTTTCACCTCACAAAAATCCTGACAAATCCACAAAACCCAGCTACAGAAAGCAGGAGCTAGATTATAATACACAGTGCAATCAGGCCTTACCCACATGAGCCTGCTGGACATAAGACAGTAAAGCATCGCGGTTCGCATCCCAGTATTTCTCTAGTTGTTCTGCCGGGGGATATTTACAGCAGGAGACCTCCAGTGTGACCTCGGGGGTGCCATGGAAGCTGTAGCTGTAGTCTTGGAGGCCACCTGGAAAAGTGTTGGAACATTTTTTTAAATATTTTGTTTGCTTCTTTTACAACTATTAAAAACAACTGCGTAATTAATGTATTGAATGTCATACTGTATTGAAGTATGTATTGAATGACATGCTGAAGAACAGGCTACATTATTTCACATAAACTTAATCTTTTCTTCAAGTGATACATATTATTTGACTCTTCTCAACCTTAAAGGGCCAGTTTCGTGTGAAGTCTGATATCTAGTATCAGAAAACATGTATCAGTAATGGCACCAAAAAGCATCAAGGCATTTCCATGTGTCTGAAAGTCCATATTTACAGGTGAATATCATGCAGTATTTCACTTGTACATTGGCTATCCATGCACTGTGGAAACCATCAAGACCCCAGAGTAAACCACAAGCATTGGGCAAGTAGCTGACCAGCTTTCCCACATGTCACAAGCACTTATTTTCACCGGCAGAGGCAGAGCTCAGTCATGTCAGTGTAAGGTAATTCTTCAACCTTTTCACATGTTTGTATGGTGTTTATTCAAGCACATTCTGAAGGCACTTTTCTGTGTTGACTGATGAAAGTATACATATATAAAGTTTCGTCTGTAAGGAGCAGCTCTATGGAACGATTGCACTGTCGTTGTTGTTTTGCGATGGTAATCAGCAATCGTGTTCTTAATCCTGGGGAGCAGTTTTGAAAATTTATGCTTTACATCTTGTGGCATGACAATGGTTAAGTAACACACCCTGTTTTTAAATTTCTAAACTACAGTGCTTTAGATGTCAGTGATTATAGTTACACATTTTTAACTAAACTACATGTATTTTCGTGAAAAATGCAGCCTTTATAATCTCCATACCTGGAGAATTGGATATCTCAAATGTAACTGCTTAACGACTGAACAGTGCACATCACGGCTAACCTGTCACGGCTAACCTGTCACGGCTAACCTATCATGGCTAACCTGTCATGGCTAACCTATCACGGCTAACCTGTCACGGCTAACCTATCATGGCTAACCTGTCACGGCTAACCTATCACGGCTAACCTGTCACAGGGTACCATGCAGCTCCATTGGTGATTCCGTCTGTGAATGTTTCGTTCCTGCACAGAGGACCAAGGTGCATGGTGGGATGTGCCATGGAATAAGCCAATGAAATGTGTCTCAGGACATCATCATCTGGGGCAACTGAAGGCCTGGATCCGTTAGCTGAAACATGGAAATTCAGCCAGATTTCAAAAGTCCTATCCATCAAACCTTCACACGAGTGAATGTTTACCACAGATTGAGTTTTAAAAGGAATGAATGAATGAATGAATGATCATGTCTTAATGCCATGCTGGTAGTATTTCAGCCATATTATGGCAAGATAAAATGAAAAGGAGCAGTTGGTCTAAAAATAAAGTAAGCATCATTAAAAAGACCACTGAAATAGTAAAAGACAACTCATGAATGAGGAATGTTTGTCAAAGAAGTGTGCAGTAATGTGCTGCCGACTGGGGATCTGAAGTGTGCAGTAATGTGCTGCCGACTGATCTGAAGTGTTTAGTAATGTGCTTCCGACTGGGGATCTGAAGTGTGCAGTAATGTGCTGCCGACTGGGGATCTGAAGTGTGCAGTAATGTGCTGCCGACTGGGGATCTGAAGTGTGCAGTAATGTGCTGCCGACTGGGGATCTGAAGTGGGCAGTAATGTGCTGCCGACTGGGGATCTGAAGGCGCCCATGCTTTTAAGCTTATGAGAGACTGACCAGTCAGAGCTAGGAGATAACAGCTGTTTATAAGCTGTGATGTAAATCTTCTGAGTTGAATGTCAATATAACATGTAATAACATAGGGACTGGACACTCTTTTAGCTTTATACATTTTAATTATAACCAGCAAAGATGTGAACAAAACTGCAAATTATGTCCAGACAATTGTGTTATGACAAGAGTAAGTTTCCAGACCATTTCGTCTTATAAATTTACTTACATACTGAAGTTTCAACCACCACTCTAACGGCATACTACAGTTTCATGTTACAAGAGCGTTCCACGTCACATCCCAGAGAAAATGGCCGTGTTTTTATGCTAGTCAATGGGGCACGGTCAACTGTAAAGTTCCGCTGTCTCAGTGGCTGTTAGCAAAGATACTTTACCGAAATAAACAAAATATTGTTCAACTTTTTGGCAAACATAACTCAGAACATGTGCAGTCTTTTACCTTAAGTAACATACTTTTTGACTGATGACATCACATGACCAACAAAACCTACCATACAATCAAAATATTTTATTGCATAAAAAAATGACCAACTGTGTTTTCAGATACAATTTTCAAGCGTTTTTCATATGTACGAACGCTTGCTTTACTTTTAGTTTGTTTCCCTTTCAAGAGTTGTTACATATTGTCTCCAGACACGAATATTACAGGGCACATTTGAAGACTGAGAGTGAGGTCAATTCACTGCGAGACAATCTAGCTGACATTTGCATCGAATTTAATGTTTTCACAGAATATTACCACACCGACTGACAACTAGTGGATGTTACACCTCACCAAATCACCACGCTTACCTTGATTTATTTATCTGATTGGTGTTTTCTGCCAAACTCAAGAATATTCCACTCATATGATGGCATTATGGTGGGAGGACAACGGGGCGGACCCAGTACAACCACTGAACAGATTGAAGATCTGAGGCTAAGTCCCCGAATCATCATATGTAGAACGTTTACAACACCCATCCACCCTCATCCCCCAAAATGGACACTTTCCCTCCAGGACAATACCCTTCCCCACCCTGGACAATTTACCCTGTAAATACATATATGTATATTTATATCCAGTTACAGCCTTATGCATATTCACACCTTAACGGACAACTTAGCGTTTACGGCTGAAATATAGTGAGTAACCAATAAGTTCAGCGACATGTAGCCTTATTCAGGAAATATTTTGCTAAATACACCTTTAAAAAATCTGATCATAATCGGTTCTTTTAATTTGGTCACTCCTTTGTTTAAACCTATTAATAGGTCATGGAAAAAATTCTATGGTAAAATTCTTCTTACTAAAAAGTGAACTATAAATATCTACATACATATAAACTCAGTCAAGATATATAGTTGAATCCATTAAGAATGCACATATAGCAACTGCTTGCACCAACTTATGAATATCTGATACTAACGGTTTCGTCCGCAAGCCTATGTCATGCATGTCAGACTTGTTGAATCAGGTGCATTTCCTTATTTACTAGTAATCTAACTAGGAAAATTTCAAGAGTTTATTTGGATATGTATTTGGAAAGTTGTCCCGGAGCAGGGATTGTCCGGGGGTTGGGGTGTTTTGTTCGGGGAATTGTCTAGGGTGGAATAGGTCCGTGCCCAAATCACCACATTCAACTCCGAACCAAACCCCAAATGGCAGATCTCTCCCACACGATGGTAAGGATCTAGGTATGAAATGGGGACATGTCTGTTGCATGGCCTCACCATTGGGATAGTTGTCGTAGGGGTAATTCACCACCAGAGCTCCTCCGTGTAGGTTAGCCGAGAGCACAAACGTGACATTGGAGAGCCAGTCCATGACATACTGTGTTTCAGGCTGAATCTCAGATGTGTTATTCTCAACTCGGTCAGGAAAGTTCCGATTCAAGTTCACTCCATTGCTATTGTATCTATAATGACAAGAAATGCTGGTTAATTTGTTTAACTCTGATTGCTTATTGCTTCCACCGGAAGGTCCAATCAGCAGATCCACTTCTGACTGTCCTGAAATTTGATTTAAACACTTATTTTCTGAGTTAGAAATGGAATGTAATATGTCTTATATTACATGAGTATGAACAACAATTTTAATATTTTTGGCCATGAGCTAGGTAACATAACACAGTTTAAAACTTTCTCTATTTTTTGTTGCTTTTGACTCACAATCACATATCAGCCTCTTCAGTTTTATAAAGAGGGTTCATCCTTGGATGTGGTCCAAACCCAAGAGCAAAATATGGCTAGAAACAAAATAGAAACTTTATCATGGTGCCTAGATCATGGCCAAAAATTGTCAACTGCATCTTCAACATCTTCTATGGCTCTGCCAGTAAAGTTCCATTGAACTTTGCTCTCTAAGTTTTGGTGATATATGAACTCTGACCTATCAAAAAAGTAGGTCGAAGGTATCACCTACACTGTATGTTTCGAATCATTCTCCACACTGTTCACTTGTATGACAAAGAGGAGTCCTTAGAATTTACATGAATATATATTCTGTGTTGTCTTGTGAGTGGGGGAGTCCAATGAACCATCACACCAGACACCAGATATGCCCCCACCCAGTCACATGAAACTGACATTGGGTCGATTAGTCCTGTTTCCTTGCTCTAACCTCTCTGTGCTGGGAATCAATCGTCAGCTACACTCTTAGACATTCCGAGTGCCATACCAGCAGATCCATGTAAGATGGTCTCAATGTATTTTGCTCAGCTAGTAGATATTGTTTAGTACATGTAAAGCTATGATGCAAGTAAAATTCTGACCGCGCAAAAGTAGAATAAAGCTTGGTAAACTTTTGTCCAACAACGTTCATTCCTGACACGCTCCTTGCTAGACTGGAGATCAATAGATAGATATGACAATAGATTAAATGGTTCCCAATAAATTTCTGTAACAAATGGATGGACAGATGGCATTCAAAACTATGATAACACCCTTCAGTCAAAGTTGACTGCCTCAAAAAAATTAGAAAAATACAACCCATATCAACTTGAGTGACTTTGTCCAGTAAGGTTCTTTTAAGGTTGAATCTGTGTCGTATCTTCTTGTTTTCATCGAATGTATTCACATTTATTATATCTTGCGTAACAACCACATATCACAAATCTCTTCTGAACTATGCACATGTATACGAACAATCATTGATTACCTCCCTTCCGAAGAGTAACAATCTCCTTCCTCTGAAACCTCAAAGCCATCTGGATTAAGCGATGGCAGAATGTGAATTACCGTCGTCCTCACAAACTCTGTCACATTCGTCTGGTTATGATAGTAGTTACTGAGCAGATAATCTGCAAAGTGTAAAAGAAGCTCTCTCCCAACAGCCTGTGATAACAGAACAAGACATATTCCGTAGATACAGTGCTAATTACAGCCCTCCTATTTTAAAACCGTTAATGGACGGTGATCTAGAGCTACTATAATCTAACGAGTAACTTATATGTACTGTACCTCTTTAGACCGACAAGTAACTTACATATAGCTCTTAGTGTAAGCATGGACTCAAAGCTTTAATTCCATTCAATAATGATGTCTGCTTTTATTTATTTATTTATTACTTTCATTGTGAGTTATGTTGTACTTAAAAATATTTCACTTATAAAAAGACGGCCAGCATTATAGTAGGAGGAAACCAGGCAGAGCGTGGAGGAAGCTCACGATCATCCGCAGTTTGCCTACGGACTTTCCCACCTATGAACAGAGAGAAAGTCAGCATCAGTTGGACTTAAATTCATAGCGACTCATGCCTGTTTTCAGTACAACCATATATCTTATGCTGTCTTTCCAGGTATAGGTAGACAAACTCCCAGGGCCAGTTCTACTATGAGGGTGTAACGTTTCATCCAGCATAACAACCATGGCGACGTATCTGTGCTGTCCCAACAGTCACGTCCGACGTAACTTTTACAATGTTTGTGAAACGGGCATCTGGCCAGATCAAGGCCGAACCACAGGTGAGATTGTAACAATAATATCTGTTTCCTCACCTCATTCCCATGCATGTTTCCCACCAGCCTTACATGTGGTCTCATGGGAACATGGTTGTTCAGAGACTGGCCAATGGTTATCACCCATAAATCTCGACCTGAAAGAAATAACCAATAAAAATGTGTACATGTCTGCGCACTTTGAAGTTGAGTACACGTATGTAGATCGGAATGGTACTGTATCTCATAAAAAAAAAAACAGAACAGCTATGATCCTTTCATCTCTAGAAATAATTAGAGGTGAGACCATTGTTGTATATGATGGGTTACCCTATTTTAACAGGCGTCATCAATTTTGTTTTGTGACATCAACATAAAAGAACAAAAATGAAAGTGAACATCCACATTTTTATCATTCCTGTATCTTGACAATCTTTTTTAGCATTTCCTGCACTGTTTTTTTCCAGGCTTTTCACTCAGGTAAATACATTTCCCTCAGATAAATGGCCTGAACAGTCCACAATTCTCACAAACTTTTCATTTTTATACCCCGCTACAATCTTGAAGAAAGCTAAAATTTTTAATAAATATTTTTTAACAAAAAATTTTCGTTGGTGTGGTAAGGTTTAATAAAAGTCTCATTCATCTATTCATTATGTATTCATTCATTTATACCTTGCACAGATTTTCCTATACTGTGGAGACTGGTCAGTTCTGGGTAGTCTGCTGAGAAGCCGCGCAACGTTTCCTCCAATGCTGTGAAGTTGTGATAGATAAATTCCACGCCTAGGAAAGATGGCACGCCAAAGATCAGAAGCGAGAACCTCAGTAACAACACACTGCCACAGCAACGCAGTCTCATCTTTGCTATGGTCTTCTTTGCCAACTCTGACAGACACCTGGAGCAGAATCAGCACCTGGAATAAGCAAATCAAGAGAACTATAAAAGTTTCTCAGTTTGAATTTCAGCACTGGTTTGTCATAATTAATGTAGTATTCACAAAAAATGCAGTATAGGAGTTTCAAGATTCATTGTTATGATATTATAGTGACACTTCAGGGGTCAATGAAATCCATCCACCAATACTGCATGGTAACCGGGGGCTCCTGATACTGAGCACTGGAGGATACCAGGGGCCACCTTCAAGGAGAAGACTGAGGAAGTATTGGGCCATTTGTGATAAAAAGAGAATCATTTGAAGATTTAAAAACAACCATCACATATTTTATAGACTTTTTTAGTTCCGAGGCAACACATTTTTAGGTAGGCCATAACACGCTCTCAATCATGAATAATAAGTGTAAAGGGGACTTCACTGTGATAATAATTTTATTTTGAGAAAAAAATAATTTTGATCAATCAGAAGTCAGGATTATGTAAAGCCTGATAAGTAGATATAACATGAATTGGGCCCTTAAATCTTTACCATTTCATCTTTTGAATGTACATAACTCTACTCCTATACGGATACGAATTCAACTCAACTATGGATGGTTGGCTGCTCCCCCTTGTTTTGTCAGAGCACAAACAAGAATGAAAAGCTGGCAGGCAGGATGCCAAGGTGTGCAGATTTTGGCAGCACTAATAGCTCAATGAACACAGGTGAGAAGGTGGGGTCGGCAAATCCCAGCTAGAGAACGAAGGGCCCGATTTACATCAGTCAATCATCTTCTCACAATTATGTCAGTTTACGGTGACGAAGCATATATGTTTCCTAGAGAATGTCTAAACAGTTATCGGATGGTGTTTGGTAAATCTTAAAACCAGACTCTTTTCACTACAATTTATGTTATGCTTCCCTACTCTTCTGCTTTCACAAAACTTCCTATGTTACTTTTTCCGTAACTTTTCTCGTAAAATTTCACGCCATCTATGTAAGAGCATCATAAGGGGGATTTGATTTACAAAATAAGATACAGGAAATAAGATTTATGAAGTTTTGTGAAAGTGGGCCAAGTCCTTAGCTCACCTGACTCGACACTACTTCCAGGACACTACGACACCACTCAATTTACCGTCAGTCGGTGTCATGTCGATGGGTGGAACCTACAGTACCTCAGATTATGCCAACTTTGGGCACGGATTAGGCTGGTTTTCAAACCAGAAAATAAAAAAGTTTATCCTAGCACACGAAATTTTTATCAAAATCAGACAATACTTGGAGTAGGTGTTAATTGCAAAGAAACGGGATTCGCTAAAAACATGGAAACCTAATTATCATGGATCATGCTAGCTGTTTTCAAACGATCTGAGCTACAATGCATAGGTTTAGATCTCAGCTAGTTTGCATACTGTGAACATGGGGCACAAAATTTTATTAAAATTTCGCAATATTTGGAACATGCAGTCATGTTGCTACAGGAAACAGACGAATGACTAGCAGGCAGACAGAAATTAATATACATTATATTTTGTAACCTAATGAATTAGATGTATGCTGACAATACAACCTCTCACAGAGGTCCATTTGAAAAACCAGGGGTATTTTCCTATCCGTATTTAGATGCTACCTAGCCTTTAAAATCTGTATGTTTCTCAGTCAGCATTAGTCACCTGGCAGCAGTTTCAAAACGCTGGTGTTAAGGCCATACCTGCTGTTTTAGACCATTGCTTCCGTCAAAAATTCCCGCATTCCCCCATATTTAGTCAACCGCCAAGAGAATCCAGTAAACTCCGTCATGTGGAGTTTTTCAGTGCAGGATTCTCACTGTTAGATATGATATGTCTAGCAATGGGCAAGTATTAAACAATGGGGCCGATGTAAGCTTAACAGAAGAGTTTTAAAACACCTACCCTGTGCGATTCAATTGGCTAATCACTGCTGATTGAGGAGCATATAGAGAGACCTCTGTTAGACATTGCCTCTGTAGCATATGTCTAATTCATTAGGCCATATATATTGCTGCTTTTTAAGAAAACGCCAAATAATCAAGTCTTACCCATTCTTTTTATTTTAATTATACAAGATAAATACTTTGCTTGTCAATTTTTTATTCCCTACAAAACTGCAGAGTGTTCAGACACGCAATGCCCTAAAATCATACTGCACAATGAGTGTTTTACATCATAACATCATGAGCACTCTGTAACGTGTAAAAAATCTTCAGATTGTTTTAAAAAGAGTCAGTAGAAAGGCTCCCTTTATTCAAAACTTTTATGTATCTTTTTTTGTTTTTAATTTCTTAAAACATATTTGGACTGAATACAGATTACAGAAGCAAAATGCTTGCCTAATCCCCTCCCCCCCCCCCCCCCCCAAGCTTAAATGTGAAATATTACACAGCACACTCAGAATTTGGGTTAGCTAAACAACTCACTGTAAACAACCTGACCTCTCCTCCTCCACATGTGCATCTTTAGCTGCACCCAAGTGTCATAACATAATACTTTCTGTGCTGGCAAATCAGTTAGGGATGAAATTGTATGTGGCCATTTACCATAAATCTTCCAGCATAGGCCTATCTGACATCTTTAGTGTGACATGTAGGTCACTTCAAATCACATCATAGATCTCACTTGAATCCAGTAGAATCTGACAGCTTAGGTGTGAAGTGCAAGTTAATGTCTGTTGGCTGTTGACACATCCTGACAAAAACACTTACATACACATAGATTATATCTTTGCATTCTTCACATGCATCGTAAATGTTGTAGTTTCTTTCTTCAAAGAAACTTTCCAAATGTCAGTAAATTATATGCAGACTCAAACTGTGACAAAATTGGCAAAGAAATCGTTTCACACATTATAAAACATGAACTTAGCTACATTCACTGGATTACATGAGTAGAGTAATTTCGAAAATTTACACGTAAGCTTCATTCTGACTCAACATTTCAGCAATTTATCTTGCCATCAAGATGGTGGCAAAATAAACTGCTGAAGTGTTGGGTCCAAATGAAGCTTGCATTTTTCGGAGTTACACTGCTCATGTACTACATCAAACTTATCAGTGGATCTACTAAATTTTGTCTTGGATTAATTCTCTGTCAAATTCGTACAGTATGACCAAGTGTAATATCCCAGAATAAAACCATAGTAATAAACTCAATGAAATAACACACATAAATGAGTGCGGAAATGCCAAAATTATTCATTTAATGTAAAGCAGACAATATCTTTAGGAGAAATGTTGACTTGACTTTTGATCTCTTGCACAGAATGAGTATTACATTTTATTCTTCATACATCAGTGAAATTCCAGTATTTCCTTCACTGTTACAAGTGAAATCTTCACTAGTTAGATACCACTTTTGTTATTACATTTTGATATTACACTGTTGGTGACCTTGACCCATGATCCAAAAGCAGTGAAGTCAGAAATGAAGCACTTAGTTTTTATGACGTTCCACTCCGAGCTCACTGGGATGACGTCATGTGTACCGCTACGACGTCATGCTCTCATGAAAGGTGGAAATGATAACCCACCACACACTAAGCGTCTCGTGGGTTATCTTTTCCACCTCTCACTCGAGCAACATTTATGGTATTCAACCTTTACTATGCAATACCCCTCTACATTCCAACAACTTGTCATAATGAGGGATGAATAACAGACTACACGGCTTGGACTTACATAACCTTCAGTAGGCAAGGTGCCTGATTAGGTGCTACAATTTCACAACACAAAATACAATGTCTATGAATAGCGTCACCCACATGCATAAGATATTGAGACGTTCTTTCTCTAAACTTCAACCTTTAGTGGCCTTTCAAAATCAGTTGAAGTTGGGAGTGCATCCATAACAGAAATGTGAATGAACACCTTCAGTATTTATTTATTTATTTATCTGATTGGTGTTTCATGCCGTACTCAAGAATATTTCACTTATATGACAGCAGTCAGCATTGTGATGGGAGGAAACCGGGCAGAACCCTGGGAAAACCCACGAGCATTGGCAAGTTGCTGGCAGACCTACATGTACCCACGGCTGGAGAGGAAGCCAGCATGAACACCTTCAGTAAGATGTACCTGTACAAAGTATGGTATAAATGTACATATGATATCAGAGTAAAGAATTGCCCTCCATTGTTAAGACCCTCTGTAGCTGAAAAATGCATAGAGTTAGTTTACAACATGCGCCTTGCATTAGGTTTCTTTTACTACATGTACACTATACCCACAACAAATTCAGTCTCAGACACTGTGCATGTTGTGGCATGCAAGTAGAATATTACATAATCTGGTCAAGTTACTTTATAAATTCTGCGCAGCTCATGCGTACACCTACTTTAACAGAACATTGTACTCTGCAAATCCTTGTAAATTACGTTTTCAACCTACTTCTAAACATACATATTACTGGTCGAATTTGTTGAGGATTTAGGGTATACATATAGCTCCTACAATTACATAATTGAAGGCCTACATGGAGTTTTGAAAGAGGAAAATACAGGTAAATTTGTCCGGTAGCTACATGGTATTTTTAGCACATTTACGTGCATACGTCAACACAGTTAAAGAATGCATTAAAAAACGGAGCTTGTAACATAGAATGCAGGCAAAACAGTGTGCAGGGACTTCAGACTAACCTGTGCTGTAGGTACCTGTACCAGAGCCCCGTAGAGCTATGAATATGGACCATGTACATGGAGCAGTACATAACACAGGAAAAGTAAAAACGCAGTTCTTGTTACTAACTGTAAACCAACACAGTTTACATGTAATTTTGCTGATTTTCTATGGAAATATATATAGATAACCATCTCCTCAATGTGTAGTGCAAAGAAAAAAAGCTGAAGGGTTTCTTCACTAAATTGTTAGCTAAGGATTTGGTGGGAAATTTGCAGGAGACATTCACCACCATTAAAATGAAGCATAATTAACATAATAATGTCATATGGAAGTACATTTGTACATGTATAATGAAGCGTAATGATTTGAGCCCAGGTTACAATGAAGTGCATGTTATACAAGTAATCAGTGAAGCCTGGTGTAATCGTTCAAGAACTTTGTAATAAACTGTAATATAACAAAAGTGTGTTTACAAGGTATATGTTGTACTGAAGCGTGCGAAAACTGCACACGTTGAAATGATCAAGGTGTTAAATTTAGTGCCAAAATAAAGTACGTCTTAATGCAGCAAGTTATAATGAAAACAAAATATGCGATAATAATAAAAGGCCAAGCTAAACTTAAGCATGTTAAAGTTAAATGACTTAATTAAAACTGACTACATTTAACTTTGTAGGTGTTAAACAGTGAACAATCTTCCAAGATGAATGAAAATGAAACACGTTATACTGGATATAACAAAGCCGGTGACAAATCAAAGAAGAAATCTGAAAAAAGAGCACGTGTTGTAATAAAGGAAATGAATGACGTGTTTAGCATGTCATACAAATGAATGAAAACTTTTCACAGGTGGGGAACCCATGGCCTGTTCCTCTTTTATGAACACATTTTATAAGCACAATACATGAGCACACATGTACTTACCGCTAAGATCCTGTGTTATAGGAACACCGAGAGGCTTAATCCATCCTCTGGTATATGACTCTGGCCTCACTCCCCTGCAGATTCCGGTAACATTGGTTCTCCCCACGGCAGGCCTTGTGTGGGTGAGTGTGGGGGGGGGGGGGATGGGGATATCTCTTCACTGTCAAGGTAGCCCATATGATCTATGGCTGGCTGTATTCTCAGTCCCCACAGATCCTAGATGCCTCATTTTACTTCTGCCATGGCCAATGTTTGCAGATCCTGAGGCTCGACTGACCTGTAGGCTGGGTGGGTGGGTGGGTGTAGGGGGGGCGTTGTCACACCGAAACTTTTGAAATAATAAAAGCATAAAGTGTAAATTTTAGCTAGGTGTCCATTAAAAGAAAGGAGTTTGGCAGTACATTAATACAGTTTGTGAGAGTGCTGAGTGCTGATATCACATATGGAGCCCATGTCAACAGGCAATGTAAATGTCCTAATAATCACCCAACATAACTGCACTTCATGTCAGAATACACTTTGCTGAAGCACCTTTACTTGACTGGGGTCACTTACACAAAACTTCGTACATGTAATTAAGTCGCTTTTCTCACAACTTTTCTGGTAAAATGATATCATCTAGGTTACAGAGCCATAAGGGGATGTGATTTAAGAGAAAAGCCAGTAGACCATTTGTCCCAATTGCCCTATGTACATTTCCCCCTCCCCCCCCCACTTAATTATCACTTGATTAATTCCAGAATAGCAGGATTTCAACCATTTCATGGCAGGATCTACATTTATTTAACAACCAGGGAACAGTTATGGTTTTCTACATATGAATCTAACCAGCCAAAATCAGGACAGGAGAAAAGAAAGATGTTTTATTATGAATTAACAAAAATACATATCAGTCAAACTTAAAAAATCTTCTCCAACATAGTTCTTAAACAATATTCTAAAAACCACTTAAAAACATCTGTCAGTGTTGTCAAATAATGGAACATTCTTAGTCATCATCCAGGACAAGAATTATCCACTTACAAAACTGGAGGTTCATAGGTAGAGGAACAGAGATCACCCTAAGGGAAATACACGTGTTTTGGGCTTCAGCCTAAATTGTAATCCAAATTAAACTGTTAAACACATGCATCGTATTGGTCAAATTTTGAACGCTTATTCTATGCTGTCATAAGGTGATTTCAGCCAAATTTGATCCCCCAGCATTAAATATTTAGTTTTCTGAGATTAAAGTTTTGGCCTTTAGGCAAAAATCGCTTTGTGAAACAGGCCATTGGCCTAAGCTTATAATGGTCAGACTTTTAAACTACAGTACAGCCAGGTCCTAGTCAAATATCCTCCTGCAATCGTGGCCTAACCATACTGCCAATTTCCTGCCATCATACACGGACTGTGATCCACTCCCTCTTGCCATCGTGGTACGTTAGTCCGGGCGTGGTGGGCAAACCATGGTCCCATCATGGGCGTACGATCCTGCCAGCCTGATCAGAATTTACCTGTTTTTATGCTTTGTTATCAATCTATTTATGAAAAATCCACCATTCCGTCGTGTAATGGGGAGAAGTATTTTTTATACTCAACAATTTCTCACAGAATTCTAGCCTAGCATCGGTGTTTGTAGCCTAGTGCTGGGGAGTTCAGAAAAACCCAGGCATATACAGAGCACCCATACATGTAATACAATATGCTTAGAACATTCAGGCGAAGGATGCTGTGACGTGGACAATCTCCAGATATCACATGTAAATAGAAACATTGTAGGCTTCCAACGCTGATTCTCTACCGAGCATAGACAGGGGCTGAAACTGAATGTCTTTTTTTGTGCTGAAATATGCCTAAATGTACGTACATGAAGCTATAGAACTGCACTGTATATGTTACAGGAACAGTTACAGTACATATAATTATTTGTTTTCAATGTCATAAAATCATCCGTCAGTCATCCGCCCGTGGTGTTACCATGATGGTGCCAAGATACCCACAGCCTGTTCGGATCACATGGCCACGATGTTCGGACAATTGATCACCATCAGCACATGGTGGGACCACCACGTGCAGACTATGCAGTCAGGATGGGACAATTGATCACCATCAGACCATGGTGGGCCCACCACGTGCAGACCATGCAGTCAGGATGGGTGTACCATATTTGGTTAGGATCTGGCTGTACTGTATATCACGGGGCAATGAAATTTTCATCCCAAGTCAACGAGTTCAAAATGCACATGTATGTGTAAAACTGTTGGAGGTAAAATTGGTTCTCTCCACATAAATTTCCTGTAAGGCCACCTGAATTGGTCCACTAGAAAGTAGGGTTATCTGGGAGATGCTATGATCAGCAAAAGATGGATGTAATATCCGTAGTTCTCCGTGAGTCAACTGCAATGCCATGATCAGCAAAAGATGGATGTAATATCCGTAATTATGTGTGAGTCAACTGCAACACATTGACATCTTTGTCATACACCTGCAGACTTTTCGGGGCACTAACCATAACGTGGATGCGTATGTGCACCCATAATGTGGATTATAATAATAATACAGTGAACTCCTGCACCTAAAAATATTCAAACTGAAAAGCCTGCCACCATAATGCTGGCCGCTGTCGTGTAAGTGAGGTATTCTTTCAAGAGTACGGCGTAAAACGTAAAACTCCAATCGAACTGATAATTTTCAAACTGAAAACCATGATCATGCTTTTTGTAGGTTATTTATGGTAATCCGTTTTCTCTCCTCTTGATGCGGATACACTTAACTTACAACCTTTCAACATGTAACATATGTATATCGTGTTGATGATAAATTACACTAAACAAATGCAACATATTGTCCTTCAGGGGGCAGAGAGACTGCATGAGCTGATGTCAAGTCATGCTCTATTTGCATTCTTTGGGCAAAGGAAAATGATAATGTGCTCTGTACTCTACTGTCGTTCTCGCCACGACATGGCTGAGATATTGCTGATGTGGAGTTAAGCCATAATCATTCATTCATTCTACTGTTGTTAAGCCCGTGGACATGCAACATTTATAACAATTACAGTGCATGTACTGGCCTAATTCTGGTAATCTGATATATTTAACCAAACAGAGTTTGGTCATTTTTGATCATCACAGCAAAAATGCATATTCCCTGTAGAGTCTACCAATCAGCTACCTCCTGTTTTTTGAGGGAGGTCCAATGACTGAATAGTCCGGACCGTTGACTTGTATTACCTGCAATTTTGTGCCTAACTCAGAGGCCACTGGTTGGAAACCCAGGGTGGTCTCGGCCAGTTTTTATTATTTTTTTTGTATTTATTTATTTGATTGGTGCTTATACGCTGTACTCAAGAGTATTTCACACAGGCCAGTATTCTGGTGGGAGGGTTCCCGGGCAGAGCCTTGGGGAAACCCACGACCATCCGCAAGTCGCTGGTAGACCTTCCCACATAAGCCAAGAGGCAGCCATCATGTGCTGGACAAGAACTCACAGCGATCACATTGGTGAGAGGCACCTGGATCAATACACTGCACCAGCACGCTAAACCCCAACTGTGCTATAGTTAGGAAGTGTAATCCCAATGACGATAATATACTGTATTGATAAATTGTTTATCTAATTAGGAATATTGTATATTAATGGGTCTATACATGTAGTGTTTCAAACCTTGCTTCTCAAACTTGGCTCTTCTATGAATGTTAGGTATAACGACTGAATAATGAAGGTGGGCACTTACATCTTTTCCATAAATCAACAGCTTTGTCGCACACAAAATCTACATATAGTTAGTGAATGTGTCATTTTATTTCTAGAAGTATTTAAGTGCATTAACCTTATATAATACACCAAGGCAAACTTTTGCCACAAAGGTACATGTATCTCAGACTAGCAGCTATTTCAGGGGAGACAACCCTTCGCAGCTTGGGTTGGATGGGTTGTCTCCCTATTTGGGTATGTATGTATGTTTATTTGATTGATGTAATTATGCCATGCTCAGGAATATTTCAACTGTACGACAGCGGCCAGCATTATGGTGGGAGGATACTTGGATATGCTACAGAAACATACAAGTATGTGATTAAATGTACATAAAATCTTACAAGAGAAAAAAACTATTTGTCAACGATTTAACTATTGTCTATTGTATCATTTTATAGTTTCTTCTATTAGACTTGCAAGTGATCTCAAATATTACATGAATTATTTCCAATCACTGATGATAAATGTCTTATGCAGATACATGTAAGTTGTACAGGTACATGCAGGAAAAACCAGAAGCCCAAAATTTTAAAACCCCAAATACAGTAGCATATTTTTAACCCATTTCAGCCATATCGCACAATAACTAATATAATTAAAGGCTAAATTTAAGGTCATCAACAAACAATAGATGAGCTTCAAAGAAAGATTTGTTGGAAAAAAAAATATCTGTATATGTTCATATATAATAAGGCACCTTTTGAAGAGGCAAGTAGGAAAGTCAATTAACTTATACCATTATTATTCCAAATGAAGTCCTTTAAATTGTCTTTAAATTGTTTCAAAATATGCCTACATCACATGTTACATCACAAACACAAAAAATTATCAAAGCGCAACATTTTTTCTTCAAACTGAAACAATGAAATCCTTCAGAGTGAAGTTTAATTAATTTCTCCTATTTCTAAGTTTACTACTAATAGTATGAGCACATTATTTTCAATTGCAAGTCATTCAGACATTTTTCATTTATATGACTGACAGTGACCACAGTGGTAAGGAAACAAGGGTAAGCCATGGTTTCTGCCTGAGGTACATGTGCTTGACAAACTTCCTGACTTAAATTCACCTCCAAAACAGCCAGAGCTGGATTCGAACACACAATCTCATTGGACATGGACATGACTGATAGTCTCAGCGAACCAGTCCCTAACAGAAATTTTGCAAGAGATTTTCAGCAACACATTCATATTTGCTAGTCTAATTTTCTCCATTCATGAAGAACAGCTCAAATTACTTACTTTCTGAGAAGTAAGTATTATAATTCCTACCTGCACTATTTATTATGTTAAAATGATTATTGCGTTGTTAATGACTCGCATTACAATTTTTACAAAAAGTTTATTATCGACTTTTAAAAAAGAATTCAAATTCTGAAAAGCTCGGAGGAAAGGCCATCCTTAAAGACATATTTGTTGAGCATAACCTGAACAACCATCCCAGACAGAGCCCTACTCAGAAGTTTTTAATGGTATTTTGATAAAAGTTTTTTCTTCTATTTATGCTCTATGTTTATTTCTTTAAAATCCGAATCCTTTACAAGAGCTATAATATAAGAAAAATAATTCCCCATTGCCCAACCCTATTATTTGTCATAGGGTCCCAATACGCCCAACAGACAGTCTTTTAAGGTTGGCCGAAGTAAAGCTAGGAGTATAAATATGTGATATCAGAAACTCCTTCTGCTGGAGTTCATGGGACAATAATTTGTGGAAAATAGACAGCTAAAATGTCCGTAGCACTTCTGTGCACTTGCATTACAAAACCAACAGAGACAAGTCTTTGAGGCCAAGAAAAAGAAACAAACTCCACTGGGAAATGGTCAGCACTGGACAGAGACTTTCTGAAACCAGTGCAAATGACCCACTGACTGCAACTGGACACTTGTGAGAAAATTTCTGAAGGACTGACCAGTGGCCAGACAATTGCTTCCATATGTCTGTGGATGGACTAAGCCCTGAGTCAGCCATCTTTAAAAATTGTTAACTTTTAAGCAGGCTTCTTTATCTGCAAAATTATGGTAGGTATAATAATAATAATATAATATAAAAGCATAAAAAGATCAGAACATTCAAGAAAAACATTTGAGTCCATCAATGTCACTTTTGGGTGATGAAAAAGACAGGAATTTTAAAGAAAATTACATTGAGGAAAAAAAATCAACAAAGGAAAAACCTTGGTCCTTTTTCAAGGGTTAGTAAGGTTATCCTAATACACTTGTTTCATGATGGCGTCTATCCAAAGCCATTAATACCGATAAATAACACCACATCTAGAACTCTAGGTGCTTCACATACAGAGTAATATATGAGAAAACTAACATAATTGAGTCACTGGTTAGCATTTCCATAATGTAAAATGGTACCTGGACACACATGTAAAGCATCAAACTCTCTGCTAAACTAAAAACTTAAATTTCCTGTCAGGTTATGATGTTCAAAGAAAAAAACAAACAAAACAAAACATAGCTTCATACCGACCATATAATGAAACAAGTGCAGCTGCCAGCACATCCTGTAACAAGCTGGCCAAGTGAGATTCTGTTTACATGTAGTTTTCTCAGTTACGCACATATAGTGTAATAATCCAATTTACAGCAACTACCAACTTGACAACCTCTCCTCCCACCTGCCACTTCTTTGGCTGACACCAACGGTATTAATTGACACAGGACTCCCAAGTCTGTGTTTTTTACTGACCCAATCCAGAACACCGGGGTTTGGTCATCATACACATAAGTGCACATTTAGATCTAAAAAAAATTTGACTCACTGACCATGAGAATTGCATTGTACTGACTTAAAAGAGCCCCTTTGTTGTGGCTAAAAACATTTTCCTTGCATAGTTTATTGGTGAAGAATTAAGAAACATTATCACAAGTAGGCCCAAGAAGAATATATATCCTGACAGGAAGCTATACATAGTCTTTATTAAAGATTCATTCATTAATTGTTGATGCTGAGAAAAACCTCTCAACAAAACGAGTTTTGTTATTCACTAAACTGACTAAATATTAAAAAGTATTATACCCGAGACAGCAGCCTGGTACTACAATTACATAATTTCATTTATTCAAACCTGTCGGCAGCAGCTGACTATAAATTAATACGAAGGCTTTACAATTATAATTCACTGATCATCTTCATACTATGTGCATTTATTCTGAATCATGAACATGTAATATCAACTGGTACTGCAACTTGATCCCTTCAATTGACAGCTCAATACAAACAGAACATTTTCAACCTGCGGTAACAAATTGCCTTGGCCATAGAATACCATACATTGTTCTAATATCATAGCCAGCACTTTGCTGTCAAGTTTCAACCATGATTTCTGGGTCTTGTAATTTAGCTCACAAACCGCTGTCAACTGTAGGGCCGAAGACACATGAGCAGCAAGATGGAAAAAATCAATGTCTCATTCAGTGCAGTGATTCATTATCTCCCTTTAGGAATGAGCAATGGCAATCCGTCAAGTGTCGTTACTGGTGTGTCCTGAATTGGAGTCATAATTCATGGACATGAATACAATTAAAACTTAATATCACAGAGATAAACATATGTCAGCACATCATTAAGAAAGAATTACATTTATTTAATACATAAATATGCACAGATTTTAATTTGTTCATTTCTTTCAGCGTAGTCTTATCACACCATACTCAATAATTTCACACATACAATGGAATTTTCACCCATATGCTGTGTGTGGGAAGGTCTGCCACCAACATGCGCGTGGTTGTGGGTTTGCCCTAGGCTCTGCCCGGCTTCCTATCACCATAATGCTGGCAGTTGTCATATAACGGAAAAATTCTTGAGTACGGCATGAAAAACCCAACAAATAATTAAATATATGACGGCTGTGATCAGTCAGTATTATTAGTAGAGGAAACAAGATTGCATGCCCTCAGTAAACCACTGACCCAAATTACCAAAGTAAAGAGTCTGAAAATGTTGTGATATATTGGAATTCCATGGATTTAAAGAATCTTCACTTTGAAGGCAAACCTGTCCATACATTTTTAGAGAAACATACAGAGTTAAAAGAAGCTATCCATTTGTTTGATTGTAACTCAGTGCCATTTAAAATACACCATACGCCATTTAGAATTTTCACTAACAATACAATATAAGGCAGTCAGTTCCACACCTGTGTGGAGGTTACAGTCCCATATACGTGTGATAATGAGCAATGTATTGGTGGAAGTGACCTTGGGCCACTTGAAGCTCACGAAGCTTCGTAAGTCTCCGTTTTCGTAACTTTTATCACCAAAGACATCGTCTCGGTCATAGTGTCGTAAAGGCGATGAGATTTACAAGAAATTATTCATGAAGTTTTGTGAATTCTTGGGCCCTTGCCTTCCACAAATGTTAGACTGACAGAGCCAACGGCCACAGAACTGTCTCACACCATTTACATGTATTATCACCATACAACGCCCAAAAAGCAGACACACAGAACCACACCTAACCTGTTCTACCAACTGAAAACCAATGATTTTAATTCTCATAATGGTGACAAATGTACCTTCTGCCTGAACATTAGCAATCTGTTTAACTGAGTCCCCTACTTTGAGTTAACACTTACCTATATGCAACAAAAAATTAATAAAAATTATTAAATGACATGCATGTTCAACATGAAACAAAGGTAATATACTTTTTAAATTTCAGTATTTATAGGCCTGCCATTTCCTAAATTTGGTTGCCCACTGGTTGCATTTGGTAGCCCATATGGCAAAATCTGGTTGCTCATACAGCCAAATTTGGTTGCCCACTGACTAAATTTGGTTACCCATTGGTTACCAACTAGCTGAATTTAGTTGCCCATTGGTGGAATTTGGTTGCCCACTGTCTGAGTGTAGTTGCCCATTGTTTGAATTTGGTTATCCATTGGCTAACAACTGGCTGAATTTTGTTGAACAATGGCTGAATTTGGTTGCCCATTGGTAGAATTTGGTTGCAAACAGGCTGAATTTAGTTGCCCACTGGCTGAATTTGGTTGCCTTCATAAAATAAATGATGTACTGGTACAGTCTATTTCAAAACATATTAATCTATATACATAGCGTACATATAACTACAATTCAAAGACAATTTAAAAAGTCTGTATATATCCAGATAAATGTGATTAAGACTAGCCTTGAGTAATTATACAAAACCTCTTGAAACTTAAGTTCAATGGCACTCAGTCTGAACACACAAAAAAAAAAAACCACATAATAATCACATGAATGTAAACAGATGTATCTGGACATGTTACTCCACAGTTAGTCTGAAGAGGCGTTTCAGTTTCCTACCCCTGCTTCAGGAAATATGCTCAGCTACACGCCTGAGGGGCTTAGATGAAAGTAGATTAACACAAAAGTTGTCTGATAATCCAAAAACCTATCAAACCGAGCAGGGAAACACCCTAAATTTTCAAAAAAAATTTGGCCTGTAACATAGAGCCTTGGATGATTTGACATAACGTGGTAACACAAGTAAGTAATTCATCAGGTTTGGAAAACTACAATGTTATTATCTAGGCAGGCCAGGCACATGAACTCAACAGTACTGTAAAATATTTCCCTACATGTGCCTGTCCAGATCAGATAATGTTACTATAATATGCCACAACATGCAAAATGTCTCTGGTTGTATTTGGTGAGGATATAGGGTATATAAGTCCCAGATACTTGTCAGATTCTAGGATGCACATTATGATATATCTTTTATCGTCATCATATCGTGTATATCTCCCCTGCATGTAAAGGGCCTACTTATTTATTAAAATTCATATCACAGAGCAACTTCACAATTATTTCAATTATTGATAGCAGGTCTTTCCAGAAACTAGGCTATCTCCTGCTTGTTCACAGAATATTTCTGTTTCACACCTCGAAGGGGACTTGATCATCATGTGAATACTTTTAATTATTAAATTTTTACATTTTCTTCTTCAACTGAGGCTGAATGTCGCTTGGTATGACGTCGAGGGCAACAAAGATATGCGACATATAACTGAATCTGAGTACCTTGTCCTTCAGGTGAGTAATGAAGTAATTCTGAAGCAGACGTTAACATGGGTGATTAGTCCTAACAAGCACAAATGTTACTAAGGAAGACAACCTACATGTGGTTCCTCCAAGTTCTACATGCATACTGAACTGGATTTCTAATTTTATATGACATGCGCATGAAAATAATGATGGTCACTTTCATGGGTTTGAAAAAAAAAAAAATTAAATTTATCATTTATATACCTGTGATTTCCTTTGCTGATAAAAGTGATATTTCATTGCAGTGAAATATCACTTTTGTTACTACATTTTGATATCTCACACCCAGATGCCATGACACCAAAAAAGAAACAGTTTGTTTGATAATACTTGAATCTGAGCTCAGCAGGATGAAGCTGTAATACAAGTTTTGCAAACTGTTGCATTACCCTCATCATTCAAGAGACCACAATCTCATATATGACGTCACCTATACGACATCAGATTATAGACTTCTCTTTCAAGTGTTACAGCTAAAACCATGGCTTAAAACTTCTTTAAATACAGAAAACCATGAGGCTGTTATAGTATGAATAATAAATAGAATACTGCACAGTGAAGGTCGAACACCGTAAATATTATTCTCATGAAAATCGGAAATGATAACCCACTTCTATCAACGGCATCTTGTGGGCTGTTATTTCCACCTCTCTCTAGAATAACATTATTCAACCTTCCCTGTCCAAAGTTATCATCCTCTATATACATGTGTTAAACACTGTGTGGTCTTTGGTATAATCTCCACTCACACCACATGAAACCTCTTCCCCTGGTTGACGTCATAGGTCACCTACATTAATCATGTAATCTCCAAAAAAATACTGAATAGTACAAAAGATTAGCAATTACATATTAAAACTAAAAAAAAAAAGAACATAAAAAGGTACGTTTACCTTTACATATAGATTTTTTTTTTTTTTATGTGTGGAGTGGTCTTTTCCTCTAATTTGCCCTGGGATTTGTGAGTCTACCGCAATACAGACAGATCTGGGTCAGCTCCATCTGTGTTGTTAGGTCACAGGAAAGGTTATGGGGAGGACATTTAAAGTGGGATAATGCACTACAGTATCCCCTAGCTATGATATCCCCCAATATGTGACACACTTATCTGTCAATCAACACTTTCTGGGGGCTAGGCCTTCAGCATGACGTCATAAGAACACACTTCAAGCCAGCACATGACGATGGAGGCATTGAGCCAATAGAGACCCAACTGCCACGGAAAGCAATTAAATGTCACACGGAAAATGCAAAGGGTTTGCAAGTCATTGCATACGACACCGGCAAACCATGAGGATGGGAAAGTGAAATATTCACAATCTCCTGTAAACCTGGACCCTCTGTAATGTAACTGGTGTTTCATGATATTATGGTATTAAGATCTATAAGTTCATTGTCAGGATATGTTTTACATGTACAAAAGGTCTTTAAAAAATTATCCTTCAATTAGTTCCCATCATAATACTTTGGAACTGTGGTATGTGTTTGTGTGTGTGTGTGTGTGGAGGGGAACAAATTTCCTTCTTCCTTATTATTATTCCTTATTCTTCCTCATTAAGATTTTGTATAAATCACACCTTTTATGACTATTTCTGGCCAAATATGCAATACTCAATAAGTTCCAAGGCCGGGGTTGGGGTGCTCCCAGATGGAGGTCGAGGGTACTATGACATGCAGAAATAATCTCAACAGAGGTGTACATGTATATACATTTATATGCAGCTACATCTTGAAATATAGGTATTTTCTAAATATTTATTTATTAGATAGTTATACATGTACGCCATACTCAAGAATATTTCACTCATACAACAGCGGCCAGCGATAACCTCCACCACCCTCCACAGCTTAACTGCTGACAGACCTTCACACGTACAGCCAGAGAGGAATCCAACATAAGTTGGACTTGAACTCACAGCAACCACATTTGTGATAAGTGCATGTTCAAATAAAATGAACTGTGAATGAATGGCAGCAGATCAATTCCAGGTCGAACCATACGTAAAGACTTTAAAAAAGGTACTTGCTGCTGCCTCACTTGGCGCTCAGCGTTGAGAGGTAAGAGCAAGGAAACAGCTATATGGTTGACCTGGTGTCAGTATAATGTGACTGGGTTGGGTGTCATGTCAGGTGTCTTCAGCATGATGTTCCAGTCATGGCAGCACCTTGACGGCACAGATTTAGTAGACAAAAGATACCTTAGTACATATATATTCTACGGACTCCTTGTTGTAATAGAACTGAAAAATTGTTGAGTATGATGTAAAATGCAAAGTAATCAAACATTCTGTTACATGCATACAAACATGAACTGTAAAAGAAAGATGTTTTACCATATTACCATATGCAAATGAACCTCCAACGCTTTCATTTCTATTTATTGGGGATGATGCGGGGGGGGAATAATAATTATAATAAATTTTCCTTCCATAATCATGCATAAAACCTTGTCTTCAGTTACGTACAAAACTAGCTGTATATGTGTAGTCATTTTGAAATGACAAAAGCCCGTACTGCTGCTAATACAGGCTTTAAATTTGTTTAGTGCTTGCTGTGCATGTAGGTCATCTTCAAGTACATGTACTTTACACATACGAACTAAACAGACAATGTCAACTAGGTGGGGCGGATTTCTCTTCAGTGGTGCGGGGGAGTGACATGTATAGTCAGTCAACTCGTGTCAACTGTGTCCGCCTGCACAAGCAATTCATTCATTACTGACTTTATGCATACATATCACAGTAATCCCTATCACTGTGAATTTTCAGATGAAATTGTAAATAGTGTACGTATTTAGTTGAATAATTAGTTTACTAACTTTTTATTTATTTCTCTCTTGATTACAGTTGTTGTTTAATACGGAAATATACAATGGCAGTCTTCCATGTGAAAGAAACTGGATACACAATTTCCAATTTCCAAAGTACGCTATAACTAATGTACGCTTCCAGCCATTCACTTTCGTCATTTTTTCTTTACATGAATCAAAATTTCCCGAATGCCTTGTACCAATTAACTTTGCAAGCCTTTTCAATATAGACGCCATGATACATCAGAACTGAATAACTCACGTGCACTCCACAACATCACAAGCTCCTGACATCTGCAGACAACCACATCTCCAATCAGGCTGCCCACAGCTTGAATCACATCCAGTCTGCGCATAAAATTAACAGAGATATTAAATCTGTGAAATTTCTTAAATTAAATACAGAAGTATAGGTAAGACAATTTGTCTCAGTCCCAATTAATGCTGACAGCAATGATATGAAACATGGTGTGTAATATTTTACTACATTATTTGCCTTAATAAAAAAAAAATACAGCTTTCTGGGGGTGAAGTTTTAGATCATTTAACATAATTTCCTGCATTCTAATTAAAAAGTATTAGACTTAAGCTACATGTACACACTTCTAAGCAGATGCATTTTTTTTTGTCTCTTCTAATTATTATGACAGTCTGACAACGAAGTCTATATGGTAATTTTCTTCTTAGTTCTAAAAAGTTAACCTTTTGGGGGGGGGGGCAAAAGTTTATGCCATTTACCCTAATTTTCTGCACCATGATTATACATAGCAATAAGCTTTTAAGGTGTACACCTCTGAGCAGATGGGTTTTTTTCTATTTCTCTTTTCTTTATATTATTTACAATTCTGACAACCAAGTCCAGATGGCGTTTTTTACCATGTCTCGCATTTTATTTGTTTGTTGAAATATTTGTGTGACTGGGGCAAACTGTTATAGCTACGTCATGTACCTTAATTTCCTACATAAATAGACGAACACCTTTATTTGAAGAGGGTAACAACACCAAATTACATAATTTTCTCTGTATCATAATTATATAGTATTACATAGTACTTTTTTTTTTCAATTTATTTCATTTATTATTTAGAAACTCTGACAACCAAGTTCAGATGGCAGTTTTTGACCTCCCTTATAGTTGTTGAACAATGGTCTGAGCTGTCACTTACTCAGTCAGCTTGGTATGGTGGATCTTGGAGCTTAGGTCTAATCTTATAATAACAATCCAGTCCTCAGTATGTCACTAACAGACCATTGTTACCCTAGACTATTGGGTTCACCTCGTTGGGGCTTACTGAGAGTGGAAATGGTGGAGGTGTGGGTGTGTTCTATAAGCACCCATATGTAAAAAGCTAATGAACTGGATTTGATATGCGTAGATGTAAAATACAGAAAGACACTGGACTGGAGGAAAACACAGATGTCATTCATATTAAAAAGCACATGCAAAACCACATACTATAATTGCTCCATACATGTTTATTTGGGTAACATGCCGGGTATATATTGTGTAGACACAACAAAAATAGAAACATTTGCACAAAGATTAACATCTTAATTAAATCTCCAAACACTAACACGTTAAAGAAAAAGAATTAAAGCTGTGAAGACCATGCAATGACTCTATCTAATTTAAATTTCAATTAATTAATAACTGGTACAATAAATTATGTTGTTATTTCTACATACACATTCAGTACCTGTGTAACCAACATTGACATCTTTATGCCTACATGACGATACACATCACATATTATCGGTATAAACATCCAGTGTAGCCCTACATTTCTGATACACGCATGTCTGTAGCCGTCGTCTAAATTTCAGACATACACGAAGGCCTACCTCTATCACTAGCTGTGGCGTGTAATGAATTCGTTAATATGTACGGCAGGTAATGCTATCAAGTCATGACGTTATGATTTGAACCTTACTCAATCATTTGCGCATCAATACGTTATTTAATAAGACCGAAGAGATATAAATCTCTTTGTGTATAAATGGCAGAGAAAAAACAGTATAGCTGAACGTGGGTATGAATAATCTGACACGCCCACTTTACTCAACGAACTATTTTCAGCGGCTTCAACACGTGCGGCATAAACCCCACAAAAGGCCAACTGACAGCCCACCAAAATCTGTCTCAAAACAACGCCCCAGTTCATTTATATTCAAACTGAAACTTTCAGAACATCTGCAGTTTGAATCTAGACGGGTTTACCTGGGTAAAAATGCACTGTGATTTGCAACACCGCTAAAAATAATGAAACATGCCAGTTTAGTCATTGTTTGATTTCGACCACAAAGCCCATCTTTCAGATAGGATGGTGAGTGTCCGTTTGAATATCACCCTAGGAATTATGAAGCGACGCTGATTGAGGTTGTTGTCTCGTACCTTGGTTTAAATCACCAGCGCAATAGTGTCTGACAAATACACTCGCCATTTCTATGTGAATTATTTGAAAATGTTGAGGGCAAAAAAATTAGCTACGTGAAATAAATATGGCTGCACTCTATTTTAATCACGATTGGCTTTTATTTTGAAAATCAAATGATGGTTAAAATTTTGGAATATTTACAATACCAAATAGGCATTAGAATTTATTCCAAAAATTGAATGTTCCCACAAAACAATTAATGAAACTGTACTTATGTCCATCAGATGTGGAAAACAAAATGCACCGGAAATTAATTACTGAATATATGGAAATATATCATATCGGGCACTGAACAGTTATGCAACACAACTTTGTTCGACACGAAATTTGTTATTACTTAGTAACACAAGTTTGCATTTTGTTTGATGTTGTTTATCACACGTAGATATCTGTAAGAATTAGATTATGGTGGCTTTTTGAACGAAAGTCATCCGATTGTTTGGCTCATATAATTTTACACAGCACAACCCAATCAGTTTTAAACATTTAAAATAACTACATTCTATTTAGACCACTAGCTATAGCAATCTGGTGTTATATTTTTAGTCCGTTTTTAGTCCATGGACGAATGTAGTGCACAGCCACACTCATATACATAACCTAGATGTATGTATCTATATATGTTTCAACTGTAATGGGGTTTTTAGGCCGTTATATTGATTTGAGTTCATGACCCCGGATAATATTCAACGGGGTGGGACTTTGAGGCTATCGCACTAGAGCAGCCTGGCATTTCGGGAAGAGACGGCTTGATCACGTGACCTCTTTGTGTGCTGCTCTCTCCTCGTGCGAGTCGAAGAGCCCGTCGCCGACTTAGCCGCAGTACCACACGTTTTGTTTCTTATTTTTCTTACCCAAAACAAGGACGGAGGAATTTACGTTTTCGGTCAGCGGCTTGCTGGAAGACTTGGCTAGCGATGTATCAGCGTTTGTGACATGCTTTCTCTGTAGTTTTTGCATTTGAAGCGTTGCTACGGGCGAGCACTTTGTTTTGGGAGGCCTGCACCGGGGGAAATGGCGGTAGTAGGCCAGCGTCACTCTCGGGCCCAGCTGATGGCCTTCCAAGGCAGTGTAGCAGCCCAGGCCCCCTCCCAACACGCCATCCTAGCGGCCGCTGTCTCCGTCCCCTACTACCAACTGATCCCCGCCCAAGACGTCCAGCCCGACAGACCCATAGGCTATGGGGCATTCGGAGTGGTGTGGTAAGTTACTTCTACAACACATATTTCATTCCTCTCATTTTTTCACGTATTACACAAATCTCTTTCGACCTTCCTCTATCCTTAATCCTTGCCTTTATTTAGTTTTTTTTTATATTCAAAGAGTTGGGACATACGCTATTTAATGAATTGAAGAGCGTCTGTGGTGATTAATCTATGGAGAGAATAATATAGAAATCATTTTAGACGCGAGACTCCAATGAGCCTCACAAAATCTATGCTCATTTCAAGTAGTACTATAGGATAGTAGGCCGGGTTGGATCAGCCTTGCTTTTGTCTCCTTTTAGCCAACTATGTCTTCGTAAAAACATTTTTCCTGCCTGGCTGGATTTCTACATTTTCACTGTTAATGTTTTCAACATTGGTTTGTTTTTTGTGATTTGTGTGTTATATTTTTTTCGTGTTCTGTTCTACTATGAAACCGCATTGATCGAACCAGTATCACACTGTTGACTTCACAACAAAGAACGAGTTTAAGTCAGCGATCAGCTGTTAGCCTAGCCCGACTGTACGTCACTGGCAGTGTCTTTGTCTCCCCTGTAGACGACATACGTACGACCACAGCTCAGCAATGCTTTTTGTATCGCTGTTATAATAAAAACATTTTTGTTCAGGATTATCTGATCTTCAGGTGTCTGTGCTTAGCATAGTCATTAGCATTGCGTTCAGCTTTTCTCACCGTCACTGTGTCTTTTGCCCCTACAGTGTCAATGAGCAAGTACGTCATACAAAAGATGAATAAATAATGCAAGAGATTCAAAATTAACTTAGTTAACTTTGGGCACTGATAACAAGTAACAGTTGTTCTGTGAAAAATGTAACTTATTTGACCAAAATGTATCACATCTCTCTCTCTATGTATAAATATGTGAAATTTGCGCAATTCATGGATAAGAAATATACATTGCACATATTGTATGTACCGATTCCTTAAATACACAGATGCATGCTATAATGTGTTGTAGCATTTGTATCAGATGTTTTAAGTTCTGCTACAAAGTACAACATTTAATCTAAGGGATGGAAATTAGTAAAGCAGATGGCACATGTGTATTATTTATGTCAAGTATAAGACAGTTCAGTTGATACTTTTGACGAAAAAGAATAAGTGGATACATTTTTATTGAGCTTGTCTTCATCCTATGCTTATTTCTGGGAAGGTTTGAGCAGTGGACATGTCAGTTTTGTACCCAGTCACCTATTAGCACATAAGTAAATCATATTTGGCAGCTCCTTGAGGTGCTTCCCAGACGATGGTGTTTTCATTTGACCTTTTCCTGGCCTATTGATTATCTGTGGTATTACGTTCATGAATAAGCTTTCGGTGTTGCGTTGCACCGGCCTTCCTTGGCCAAAAGGATTACGCTGGCAAATTTAGTTGACGTAAATATTTTCTTCCCTTCAGCATATGTCAGATAGCCATGTGGAAGAACAACTGCTTGAAACCATGGAGAGAAGGGGCAAAAAAATTTCAGTTCAAAACAAAAAATGACTTTGTTTTGCCAGCCCTGTTCATAGGATTTACACAGACGTTGTATGAGGGAACAGTGCACAGAGAATCAGATATGCCTTCCTTTTTTATTATTATTTATCTGAACATTTGAAGCAAGGAAAGAGTGGTTAGGTTACTTGTGCCTCACGCTAGTGAAGATTCTCAAGGACGCACAAGTTTTTGTGTAGGGATTCTGTATCCAGGCATCCGTTTTTACAATCAGATTTTTATCTCCCCTTTTTTATGGTGTGGTGTTTTTTTTATCTTGGGTAGAGAACCACTGACTCATAGTTTGGAATACCAGATGTGTGCTATGGTCAGTGTCCTTTGTCCATCTTGGCTCTCTCAGTGCAACTGTTACTTTATCCATAGAGCAGCCTTCTTAATATCGGATACAGGATATGTTTTGTATTTACACCTGTGCTCCCAATATTAGGGTTATTACAGGATCGACAAGTTTTCGCATGTAAATTGAATACCATTAAGTGTCTGAAAAGGAAGTTACTCATTGCGAGGTATTAATATCTCTAACCTATCACATGTGCTGGCACATGTATTCCTGTCGTCTGTAACAGAATCACTTCTACATGTTCACTTGTGGTTTGCACACGTCTGAACAACCAGTGGTGTTTCATTTAATACTGACAATAAAGCATCATAACATATGGCCACATGGACAAATACATTCAAAGACTCTTCTGTTATATTTAACACGTTTAATTTCTGGGCGATGCTAAAATAGATTGTGTTGAGGCAGCAGCATGTTATGTTACGAACAACACAATCTTCTGTTCTGAAACACCAAATAAAAGTATTCTGTATAAAATATTGTCATTGCCCAGAAAACGTAGGATTCTGTCAATTTAACGTACAAATAGTATGTTTATATTTTAAAAACTATTTTGAAATAAGCTGCATCAAGTTGTGAGTAATGTACAATACAATGTTGTATTGTGTGTACATGTACTTGTTAAAACAGTAAAAAAAAACAAATATCAACAGCTCTGGTTGTTACATAGGTGACTTATGTAAGTAGTGGACAATTACAGTGGTAGTACTTTGTGCCTGCACAAGTTAAGAAAGGGTACATGTCCATCTTTCTTAATAATACATGGATATGGGTAATTTACAAATGTAATACTTACTATATAAACCTGGTGTACATTTGAGAGGACTGTTCACAATTTATACAGTATTATTCCATATATAGTCACTTGCAGCGTAAATCGCCAGTCAAGAATAAATAGAGAACCCCCCCCCCCCCAAGTTGTGATTAAACATTTCCTTTAAATATACAGGGGCAGAACACGTGGAAGAAATGTATGCATTGTGTTCAGGTAGCGTGACTGAGTCAGTGTGTAGTTCCAGCTGTGATGGTGAGAGGTAAAACTGAGGATAATCAGTCATACATGTACTTGTACTACCACTCCTGTAACCTGGGTATAAGTCATGCACCCATGGACATTTCCTGTCAGTCAACCAGGGGTTCTGTGTGTACTCCCCCACCCTACCCCTGTCAGCTGGCAAACTCAGCTGACACTCCTTTATTATTGACTCCCAGAAATTACACTGTTACCTGTATTATACACCTTGGCAGTTGGCCTCCATGGTTGGCAGTGGCTGTGGAGCTGGGAAATAGGCTTAGCTCTGGAGGCATTCACCTTCAAAGGGATTAATTTCGATCACCAGCTTGCACCCGCTCTTCTCCCTCTCTAACCCCCCAACCCCTTTCTTCTGCTCTCCAAGTTTCTGCACCTGCTGCACAATCTGACTACCCCCCCCCCACATTAATGACTCTTTCCCCATGGTTTCCACTGTTACCATAATTGTACCATAGTAGGTCTATATCCAATTAAACCTGCCAGGTCAACGGATTATTGCAATCTCCGGTATGGCCATAACTCTGGGTGTATACATACATGTACAGTCCATATATATAAAAAAAGTCCTCTAGGGTTGAAGATGTGTTTGAGGGTGTACACTGTCATGTGCCACAATTTACTCAACTTTAGACAACAGCGATCAGCAGATGACCACGAGGTGTAACAAAAGGGAAGAATAATAAGAGTATTTCTGACAACAACCAGAGATGATTGTTAGACTACAGGATATAGTAGCAAATTTCTGTGAATTTTGGTTATACTTGTTACGTATGCTTCTCCCATGCTGCAGTGTTATACCCTTTCTATTATTCAAGTATCGCCCCTCACCCACAATATCTGTCTTGAAATCGTCTGTTTCAAGATCGGTAACTTTTGGTAGGAAAACATGATGTAGCTAGTAAATGTTGAACTTGGATGAGAATTGGGGGTGTGGGTGGGCTGAGGGGAGCTACACGTACCTGTTATATTTTTAGGTCAGTGATTTTACTGGTGGGTTGGCTGTGGCCAAATTGTGCCTTTGTGCTTGTGCATGTAGAAGTTTGCGGAGTATATTTTCACTGTATCCATTAAATATTCCAGTCCGTTTTCTGTCCGCTGCAAGTGTTTATTTTGAGCCCACGTGTACATGTTGCGGTTGTAAAACGTCATCAGAAATTGATCAAGACGAGGATGTAACATGTAAAGCTCAGTAGATGAGTAAACTTGTGGGACTGCTGATGAAGATCCCAGGACTAATCAGTTTCATTTTAATACCTGGAAGTTGCATGTTCACGGGAGCTGGCTGGCACACTGGCTATGCCTACATGTACAATGTATGCAGTGGTTCACATATTCAGTGTGTTTTGCAGATCTATTTGTGTTCAGTACATGGACATCAGATGAATTCATTAATTTTTTATACATGTAGGTGTAGTATGTTATTTTGTTTATTACTGTAGCTTGTTGGGACAGTGTGTCTAATTTGTTTGCAATATTCTGGCACTTTATTGTTAATTTTCCTTGTTTTTAATTTTTTTTTTTTTATTATTCTTGCAGAAATAATGTTGAAAGCAGTAATGACGCACATGAAGTGCAGTTGTGTCCAGCAATGGTAGCTCTGACAGTCAGGCAGCAATCTAATATGTACCATGCCTAAGTTGTGTAGGAGGTAAACTTTGTGGGATATGCTGGGATGTGTAGTCATACAACAGAAATAGCATCTCTGCCAGACAAAACCAGGTCACCTGGAGGTGAAGTCTGGGGGTGTACTTGGAGAAGCTGTTAGGGCTTTGTGAAGCGATAGAGCTTAACTTGCACACATACACAGGTACATGTAACATCATAGGGAATGGCTTGTAATAATTGTGCCATTTGTTTTTTGTTTTGTTTTTTCTTTTTCTTGTTGTTATGAACATTTATCTGAAAGTAGAAGTTTTTAGGAAATGGATCATTTTTTGTACGCATTGAAAAATTCATTGCCTTGGTCTGATAGACTCACAGTATACAGTTAAATTACATTGTGCTCTGGAGTGGTATAAAGGTGGTGACTGTCATCTGTATGCTGACATTTTTATACCAGGGAGAGAAGAAAAAAAAGTGGATGTTATACTATATAGTGTGAAAACTGGTCCAGAAAATTATTCCTCCCCTAAACTAACTGTGCCTGTATTTGCCAGGCTTTGATTTTCCAGGCATCGTCAGCAGATATATGTAAATGTATGCACTATTGTTGTTAGTTGTCAGTGTCCATAGCAAATAGGCCGAAATGAGAGCAGGATTTCTTTTATTCAGCATCGCTGTTCTTGGGTTTCTTTGCAGAATTAAAATAAAGAAATCAGTAAATTTTGGGAATGGAACGTGTACTGTACCTAGTTCAGAACTGACCTACATTATGAGAAAACAAAAGCTATATCTTCAGAGGGATATGCGACATGTTTCAGGGTTTTCCGTCCTGTTGGTGAATTGTGACTACATGTTATCATGTCTCCACTGTTTTCTAAAGCTACATCCTACTTTGTGATATATGGTACATGTGCATTGAAAGTGTTGAGGTCATACCCATAGCTACGTGTACATGTAGGCTCTTTTAGAAGACTAATGCACCCTGCCCATTGTTTTTCGTTGGTCACAGTGGTAATGAGCAGTATGAATGGGACACCAGCAGAAGTCTGAAATGGGACATGTTGTGTCATTATAGTGACGCTGAAAATTCTGTTGCGTTGTCAACAGCACGGCGTCACAGTGAGTTGACCATACACTGGTCATAAATGAAATCGTTCTATGCAACATGTTTGATGTTGTGTAACGAAAGGCTTATGACATACAAGTTCTAAATCACTGCAGCGATATCTGTTGGTAGAGGAAAATCCGCCGATAGAATGCCCCATTTGCCAATCTGCCCCCCCCCCCGCCCTTTTTTTTATTTTCTTTCAGAAGTGCATATTTGCCCCAATGCGCCCTTCCTGGTTTCTAGCTTAGTAGCAGTCTGAACAGGTTATCTTCATTTTCAATGTACATGCTTCCTGTGTAAAGGGAAAAATACTCATCCGTGCCAATTCACAAATTGATAAAGCTCTTGAATTATCTATGATGTTTTCTGTTTTGCCAGGAACACGTTGTGAATTTTCACAGAATTTTTTTTTTTAATCAATTTACAAGTAAACCAGTTGCAATAGAATGAAAGACAGGAGATACAAAGGGCATCTTCTCAGTAAAAGCTGCCCAAAATCCTCAACAGATTCTACCTGTAATGTAAAACTTTTATACGCAGTTTGACGATTTATTTTACATGTGCATATGATGGAGTTTGACTACTTCAAGTGTATTATTGAGGTAGGGGCACATATTAACTTCACAGAAATTATGAAATAACCCATCCAAATCAGAGTGAAATCTTTTAGAAGGTAAGAAAAAATAAAACCTGCACTGTATCTCTGCTTGAATTCATTCACGATTTAGGGTATATATGTATGCATAATTTTTCTACTATTGTGTAAAGGTCAATCTCCTTCGTGTTACATTTACATTTCGCCACAATACATACTTTTAATGCTTTGTTTTTTATTCTCTGGGGCTTAAGTGTTCAAGGCTGCTAATGATGACAGATAAAGCTTGTGCTATTATTGTGCTGGTTGTATGGCCTGGATTCTTTTTGTTTCTGTTCTCAAAGCCTATGTTGTGTTTTGTTCTTGGCATATCACGTCAGATTACAGCCTTTACAACGGCTCTCTGTCGTGTACAGCTTTTCTAACAGCCGGCAAGTCCGCTTTATGCAAAGTATGTAATTCTGATGAAATGGCTTGATATTAACCTGAGAGTGTGAAGCAAACAACTTTCTCACGTTTTATTAAATTAGACGAGCCTAAACAATTAAGCGACTGAGTGTGTGTTATAGGAGAGCTTAGCCCAGATTTGGTACATCATGTACATGTAGGACTACACTACATAAATGAGTGACGACATGCATGAAATTTGAGGAACTGCTTGTGTGCTTTAAAAGCAAATAGAAAGAAAGCCTAAACATTGTAAAAATCGATAGAAAGTCTAATTAGCACCATATTTGGAAATGCATGACTAGATGACATGGTTAAATTTGCCTGAAGTGGATTGGTGATACAGTCACAGGTGTATATTGAATGTAGTCTTTGTTTGGCCTTTTGTTGTATTTTCACTTATGAAATTTGTCTTAAGTGTATGATATCCTTTTCTTGTGCACTTATTTAATTTAATTTGGTAAGAAGGTCTTACCAGTATGGTCCTTAAAGCCCTCCTTACAATCAGTATATTGGGCAGAGGTAATTTTTAAAAGTCTAAAACTTGCAATAAGTAAAAGTATATTTAGATTTAGTTTTTGATACTTTTTCTGTAGACCAATGCTTGCTTCAGGGTTATGCCTTTTTTTTTCTTCCATGATGAAAAAGAAAGTTCACAGATTTGGATTGTTAAGAATTCAAATTCACATTGATCTGTTGACGCACCTTCATTGTGAGCTAGTCAAAACAGTAAGGTTGCCAATCAAGATGTTTGCCAGGGAAATTGCAAGGAGCAGTTAATACAAATAAACAAATAGAGTATCAGAAGTTGACAAGCATTGAGGTATTGTTCCAGTTTTGATGGCCACTGAATCTTGGCTGTATTCCACCAACCTCTGACCACTGACCAGCGGGCAGCGAACTGAGTGACTTGACAGGTATTTGTGAATTAAACCAGGCTGTGGATCAGGCCTGATAGCCTCTGAGTATGAACTGGAGTGAAAACAGGTTATTGGGTCAGGCACTGGCCCACAAAAAGCTGTGTTCAGTGAACCAGCTAGATGATGTATGCCAGTGGCCTACCACTGTCCACTCAACTGCTGTACTGGACTCCTAAACACATCTACCCTGAAAGGCTGTTGTATTTAGGCCTTTAACATGACCAACTTGATACACAAGCAATTACATGTGTGCTGACCAGGCCAGGAAAGGGACATGGCTTTGGGTTTATTTTTGTCTTAACCTGCTTTTATTACAATCTTAACTTCTTGAGGATGAGTTGACCTCTGCCTACATGTCCATGTTGATTGTTCGTGAGGGACTGACCGTGATCATCTTGTTAGTGGTCGCAGAGAATTGGTGAGGGATCAAATCAAAGTTTATCAGGACGAGTTGTGATTACAAAACACGACAGGAGATAATAGAAACACACGTACGCAGTGTGTTGAACTCTGCAAGACCTTGTCTATATTAGCACAGACTGCACGTGTGCAGTGTGTGGTTGAGAACGAACTCTGAGCAACAATTATTTCAGTTATAATAGGTATTTAAATTTAAAAGCAAATGGCAAAGTTTATTGGATTTTTTGGGGGGGGGACTGAAAGTTACCAGATGAAAGGCATGGTGAGGATGGTCTTATATTCTGTTTGTTACAGTACTTCATACATCTTTATGAATTATATGGCTAAAAATAAACCACTAAGTTTAGTAACTTTCTAATTTATTCAAAACACCATAGGTTGTTTCCTTGATTTATTTATTTATTTATTTTTGCGTAATAGATGGAAACGTTCTAAAAACAAGATAGATCTACATGTATATCTACATTTGCGTTAGTGATCAACATTTTCGGTAAAATCTCACATCGGGCATTTATAAGGTTTAGGTATTTATTGAAAATACTTATTGAATTATTATGAGGAAGAAAACTAATCGTGACAGTGATTTTGTTGAAGGCATTGTAGTTCACTTTTAAGTTACATGTACCTGATCACATCACTATTGTGGTAGTCCATGGTTTTAGTAAATGATTATGGCTTAATGGTATGTTAGCAGTATTACAGCCATATCATGGGGAAATATACATGTAGTTTGAAGATGACCCTAGAAGAAGGGTGAAGGATGCTGCGAGTGTTCGTGAAGAGACGAAGTCTGTACATGTTTGTAGGTTCAAAAATGGATAATGTAGTACACACACACACATATATATATGTTAATGTATTTTTGTATTTTATCTCATTGTTATCAGTAAATCTTATCATGAACATGTACATGTTTTCATTTTTTTTTTTTCGGGGGTTGGTGGGGAGGGGGGAGTGACAACAAATAACTTGAACTGTAGCTAAAAATATTTTTCAGCTAAAAATATTTTTCAGCTATTTCTGTCGAGTGTGTAACTCTTGTCATTATTGTGTATGTCATTTATTTTTAGATAGGTGAATCTGATATTAACCTATGTTTTACATGTAGTTCGTTTACACACCTGTCCTGCACATAACACCTTGATGTGTACCTGGTGCATCAAGTGCAGACGCATGGAGGATATGTGCACAGGTGTATGCTTCAGGTAGACTGCATTTTACGTACTTTGCATGTGTGTACCACGCCGCACAGATGTTGCTAAATGTGCATACCTGCAGACATACAGACTCAATAAAAAAAAAATCCAAAAACAGCGAATGTACTAGATTTCTTCTTACTGTAGGAAGACTGTTAGGAGAAGGTAGCGAACCAAACAGAGATCCCTGATGCAGCTACAGCAAATATTGTGTTACTGTTGTAGACATTAGACAGCTTCACAAGATCGGCCATACAAAATTAGACCAAAGATGTTTAATGCAACGATAAAGTACTCTATTGAAGTTTTGAATGCATACCATTTTATAATTGGGATATTGCATAACTAAGATATTGCCGTTCAAAGTAAGCAAGATAATGTGCAGTAAGATAATTGAAAGCACTGCCATGTGTAAATCTATTTTTGACCAATTAGGTGTGAGTTAATTCTACAACCCATCATGCTTCTGGTTTGTCAGTCATGATATGCCAGATTGAAAGATAATTTATAGAGTTATCAAGTATTGTCAGAACAAAATAGATGTGACCATTTAGATCTGTTTCCACCCCTTTTTCTGAATTAACTGAGGTTTTGCTATGTATTGTCTTCTAATTGAAGAGAGGCGTTATACACCTCTCTCCCAGGTATTTGTGCTTGTAGGATCACCACAAGAAGGCACATCTTTCTGACGTGTGATACACATGCTTTTGTCCATTTCTCTGATATGGTCATACATACTGGTCTGCCTCGGTTGCCTGGCGGTTAGAGCATTCGCCTTGGAGTCTTGAGATCCAGATCAATTCTGGGTTGGGTCATACCAAAGACTTTAAAAATTGTACTTGCTGAATGCGTCACTTTGCACTCAGCACTGAGAGGTTATAGCAAGGAAACAGGAGAGGTCAGTCCAATGACGGTATGATGTGACTCGGTGAAGTGTCATGTCTGGTGTTTTCGGCATGATGTTCCAGTGGCGGCAGCACTTTGGTGGCATGGACTCTCCCTGCCACAAGAAGACGCAGTGTACATATATTGGATGGACTCCTCCTTATCACATTATTGAAAAATTGTTCAGTATGACATAAAACCCAAGCATACACATACGTGGCACATTGCCCTTCATTGACGAGATTCTGGCCTTACTGGTTAATCACCCGGGAAGCTGTTTGTAGACCTCATTGTGTGTAATGGACAGTAAAAGACCGATGCAGGATACAGGATCCAGCTCTTAATAGAGCTCCTGTTGTGTACATGTATGTTGTAAATGTGCACACGGCATCAGTCCGTCCTGTTTCAGCCTGGAAATCCACCTGTCCAGTTCAATACTAGGGGGACTATAAAAGTTGATTTTCTGAATAACTGGTGTTACAGAGATTTGGCTTTTGGTGTGTTTTGTAACATCTGTGTACATCTTGACACCTGTACAGGACATCTTCAGTTCAATCAGCCAACTGAACCTAGGTGTTCCTAATGTGTCAACCTTATTTCATGACGTAAAACCATGTCTTTAGACACGTTAATGTGTGAGAACACCACTCGTGTCTGGCCTCAGCCTGCATGTACTCATAAGAATCCTGAAATTGTGACTCAGCTTATTCATTGTGATGATCTCAACATTTAAATTAAATCATGATTTGCACACACTTCTCGAAGGATGGTTAAATTAGAGGTGACACTGAGATCATAAAAATAAATTTACTTGGAATAAAATTACTCAGCTTATTATCTGTGCTCTTCTGCACATAGATGAAGCTGTAAGATAATTTGTTTAAGTTTTGGTGACAAACAAGGTGCACATATAACAGTACAGTTACATGTACATGTGTTTAAAAACACTAATGTCCTCGTGTGCTGTGAAAACCTATATATATATATATATATATATATATACAATATGTATGCTTTTTTTTTCTAAACAGTTTACTCTTTTATTTGAATATGTAGTAGAGATGAGAGGACAAGAGGAGACTTGCATATCTTGAGACTACGAACTTTACTTTGATGTTTATTTTTGTCCATATACATGAGGTGTGAAATACCGGAGATGTCATGTACGGAATTGTGGCTGTGGACATGTATACCTCATTCACAGCTTGTTCATCGTCCACATGCTTGTTCAGACTGCATTAATGTCAAGAGTTACGTGCAGTGCTAAAGTGCTCAGTTTCATGCTTTGGTATATTGTTCAAGCATCCACTCAGCACCATCTTGTTCAGAAGGATAGGTCACTGACATTCAGGGCAGAAATTTAAAAAAAAAAGAGAGAAAAGCACATATTAATAAGCTTACATGTAACTTTGACATATATATATATAGTATTGAAGTACATGTAGTGATTAAAATGGCCACAGCAGTGAATTCATGTTTTAATTCATGTGTTTTATACTGCAGCCTGTACTGGTGACAAAGTCATGCATGCACTGTGTGCAGTAGACTCTGTATGTGAGGAAAGAATCATGAGCAGTGTGCAAGAAAGGTGCTCGGTTGTGTATTTCTCATTTTGAAATTGAGTGATGCAATCAAGGAAAGAATGTCTTGATTTGAGGTTTAGAATGAATGAGCATGGCTCAATGTCACTTCACCAATATTTCGGCCATGTTGGTGTGAGATTTCTGTTTTGGTGCTGTGGTGTTATTACACACAGTACATGTGTACTAAAACTACGCAAAGATGGAAATCTATAACTGCATATTCCCCCAGGCTCTGCGTGGTTTCCTCTCACCATAATGCTGGCCGACGTCGTGTAAGTGAAATATTCTTGAGCACGGCATAAAACAGCAATCAAATGAATGTAACTGCAGATAGGCATACAGTGTGCATGCATGTAGGCCCACCTCTTGGTTTGAAACCTGGTATTCAAATACATGTTTTAAGTACATGTAGCTAATCCTGCTGATTTGAACTATCGTCCTTTCCGCGTAAAACCACAACTGTCTCTGTAGGTGGCTCTTGATAAGCGAGTTGTTGTTGTTTAAAGAGTTCTGTTTACAGATACAGATTATGATGTTGACGGACGTAGTGAACAACTAATAACAGCCTTGATTTGACAACAAAAATGGTAAGCCGGATGTATAACATATACATGCTGTACCCGTGAAGACCTTCAGTGGGTTGATCATTCATACTGACTTGAACATATAGGTTGTAATTGCTGTAGCATGTATGCATGTTTTGTGTAAGGGTATCATAAATATTTTGTTCTTCTGATTCATAACAAGCTGTTGGTAATCAGTTGGCTGCATGATGATATGTGCAGTCAAAGGTCTGTCGATATGTAGTGGAACATTTACATGTAAAGCTATCTGGGTTGTGGCAACAAAACTGCCAAAACATGCTAGTAAGCTCATAATTCACGTGAAAATAGCAGGGAAATGCTCTTAGTGCTGCTGGGATTGACGGACAAATCTGTTTTCGCCTGCTTTTTTAATCTCCTTGTGTTTATTAGTCCTTGACAGAAAGCAGATAGAGCAATAAATGGTTGGCTAACCTGGGATTTAAGGCATAAGAAGGCAGGAAGTCAATAGGGTTCCTTACAGTTATCAAATACCAAACCAAATAAATATAACCCAAATGTTTTACAGAAGGTTAGGTTTATGCACAACATGTATTGATACTCCTTAAAACTGTATTAATTTTTAATCTAACCATGAATCTGCCTGTAAATTTCACATGCATGTGTAAATCAGCCAATTTTTTTAAAATCATAGCAATTAGGGACTTTGTTAATCCTGATTTGTCTAGCTACAGTGTGTGAAGAGATGTGCTGATTGAAAGACACATTGGACTGGGGCCTGAGGAATGATAGTGCCAAGTACATATCCACTCATATGTAATTGTACAGATTATATATATGTCTGCTTCATACCGTATACATACATAGCTTCAGGCAGATAGGTGTCTAAGTGAGACACTCTACTCAGGGAGTGATGGGTGCAAATACATGTAGGATGGAATTTGGAAATGAGACAGGATTCTCCGTGGCTCAGTCGGTTAGCGCGCTAACGTAGCGCAATGACCGAAGCCTATCACCAATGCAGTCGCTGTGAGTTCAAGACCAGCTCATGCTGGCTTCCTCCGGCCGTACGTGGGAAGGTCTGCCAGCAACCTGCGGATGGTCTTGGGTTTCCCCCGGGCTCTGCCCCATTTCCTCCCACAATAATGCTGGCCACCGTCCTATAAGTGAAATATTCTTAGAGTATGGCGTAAAACACCAATCAAATCAAATGAAATGAGACATGGTGATTTAAATTCTAGATAGGTCTACATGTCTGCATACAAGTTCATGACCCCGATATGCAGAACTACAACATGCTAAGGCCACTGCATGGTTCTTGTTTCTCGTGGACTTTTCCTCGTAACAGATTCTACAGGCGATAAATATTAATTACATATTTTTCCTCTAAATTTTGGGGGTAAACTTGACTTGTTGGGGATAAGACAAAGTTATACTTTTACTGTCTTTGCAAAGCCGACCATAATTAACACACATTTTTAATTGTTGTGAAAATGATATATAATCAGGAAAAATGAGTCAGCTGCCTAAAATGTTTCCTGGTTTAAATGATATTTCTATGTTATTGAAAGAACTGCATGTAATTATGAAGTATAAATGGGCCTGCATGATCACTGCACATACAGTATACATGCTGTATGCATGTACAGAGTGTTTTTCATGCAGCAGTTTGCCCTGGTATTTGTGGCATGGGGGACAGCATTGCAGTGGCTGCAGTTAAGGATCCAAACAGTCAGGGCAGGGGTGGAGGAAGGCAGGCAGAGCAGGGATGGATCTCTATGCTGTGGAATCTCTCTGATCATTAAGCTCCCCAGTTCACAGTAGCTGGGTGCCTGAGTTAGTCTCTACCCTTGCCCAGGATGACTAACACTTCACTTAGCCAGTTACTGCTAACACTACCTTGTCTTTTACACCAGAGAGCCCAGCTTGATGTTAGCTCCTGGCTACAGAGCATGTGGATGGCAGGTCCCAGGCCTGGAGACAAAAGACCTGCACTTCATAGAACTGGATAAGATAGTCATGGGCTGATAAAAAACATATGTGCTCTGGGAACTGCCAGCACATAGTATCTTAATATGAAAGCAACACTAGGAAAATTCCTTAAGGACAGTCAGATGAGGGGAGGAACACTTAAGTGAGAAGAAAGGAAAGAGATGATTTTTTTGTTTAGAAATTTTCCAGAGTTTCAGTGCACATGTAGTTGTGTTTTGTTTGCGGGTCTTCCAAGGTTCACACACTGATAAAAATGCTAATAGTGGAAAAAAAGAAATGGATATGAAGTAATGATAAAATGCTGTTAACAACATTTGGGTGTTGAATTCACGAATGCAAGGGTGAGAGGCCAGGCACCACCTAGGCCCCACAGCTTCTTCGGGATAAGTTGCATTCTGCACAATTTCCAGGAAGTCCAATGAGAAAGTATAAAATGTGTTAAACCTTACGTATCTTTACCTGTTCTATACGATGCTGTTGCTTTCTTTTGGCATGTATTCAAAATGAGAGCCCGAGTGAAATAGTCCCTACGGAGGCTGTGCTTGTGGACATGTCCGTCTGCAAACACATACAGATACTCTGCCTTCATGTACATGTATACAGGTTTATTGATCAACAATGGCTGCCTTCAGACCGGCGAGCCAAAACTGCTGATCGAGCAGAAATGTTGTAAGGTTTGCCTTGTGGGCCAAGCTTTTGGGGTCATACAGTGCAGTTGTGTTATTCTCTTGCTTGTATGTTGGGATGGGTGTGCCTGCACCTGACAGTAAAGCTGTCAATGGGACATTTTCACAGGCAGTCCCTTTCTTGTCCTGGAGATGAAAGCTGTGCAACAGACCGAATGTCCTGGTCTCTGGATGCCTGCCAGACAGTTGATTACTGAGCTGTCCTTTGTTTTATAGACAGATGAATTAACTCTACAGCTTTATTCTTATCTATTGTATAATGTCTCTTTTTACAGACATGTATGTCAGTAAGTAGAGGTAACCATTGAATATTACATGGTTTGAGAATGGGAGAAGATTGTGGGGTGGGGATAAGGGGGTGGGAGGCAGGGTTGCTGAGGGACTGTGCTCCTAGGGTGTCCTGGACTAAGGCTTTATTGAGTGTACACTTGATGAACCTTGCAAGAATGGAAAGAATTGACATGGTACAAGGCCTTGCTACATGTACATATAACGTTAAGGGAAACAGCGTACTGTATTTGGCCTGTATTTATAATGTAATCGTCATTTTGCCCGATCTTCACCAGTTGGAAAGGTGTTCAAAGGTTTGTTTGGAAGGTACATGTACACATAGGATGGTCGACATGTAGTAATGGAAAAATTCAAGTTTTGACTCCAAAAGGAATATTTTGTAACCTGTCTTTGCCTCTAGAAGTGGATATCTGAGGCTGTGTATAGGACATGTATGTGTAGCTATACATGTATAGGTATTCCGTATTATCATGGGAGTGTGCCATTCAGCAATCAAATAAAAATACACGAACACTGTAATGTCTTACAGTCAAAGTGTAATAAGATGTTTTGGTAGAGTAATCTGTAAGTCGGATTTACCAGTAGATATTATCTAGCCAAGTTTTAGTGTTTGAAACAAAAGTTGCATGCAGAACCCCTCTTAAAAAAATTTCCAGTACACCCCACATTTCACCATACTTTACATATGCCTACCAAAACACCCTATGCCTCTAAATACATGTACAGATGTGTGATATAGAATGACCTTGTTAACTTCTCAAATATGTCAGTCTTCTCATAAATAACTTTTCAAAATTTGTATGTGTACATGTATGAATACCATAGCCAGATAAATTGTCTCCTTTGTTTTAAGAGATACAGCCAAAAAATGAAGACATTTAGTTTTCTGACTGAGCAAAGTATTGTGCAGTCGTTCGTCATCAGGCCTCTCTGTTAGTTTTACAGTTGCACATGAACTAGTGTTATAAATAGAACATTCAGCCCAATGGGTTATTTTTGCCATCCCCCCCCCCCCCAAACATAGCCATCATAGTTTCACATTGGTCATGGTGTTGAGAGAGGTGGGGTCCCAGTGGGGAACAACACTCCACATCTGTTCATTATAAGGACATGTCTTCTCCCCAGTATATGTCAAACACCGCCTTACCCTTAATGTCTAACATTGTTCAAGTGAAATTGTGGCATAAATCTTTATTTTTTGCACGTTATATTCTTTGATTTCAGCAGGGGAAGCATTGAGCAAAAATTTAATTTGGTTTTAAAACGTATGTGGACATGTACTTCAACCATCTCATTATCTTGTACATTTTCATTTAGTCAGGTAGGACATCTTACCAGTAAAAGAAGTATCAAAAAAAACAAAAAAAAACAAAAAGAAAATGCTCTCTCCATGTATGTATATTTGCGAACTTGCGGAAAAGATGAAGTTCACATGTACATGTTACGTGTAAGTTGTGGAGCCATGTGTTCTTACATAATCATGAGGCAGAAGGATGACAGAATAGTTGCTAGTGCGTGCAGAAAAGTGAAAGCCGTCTTAAGTGATTGTCAAATAGATTTGTTTCAAGTCCATAGTCGAAGACATGTCACATCTATTTTTCCACAGCCTATATAGGGACTGAGATTGTGCAAGGGAAGTTTTCTATGCGTTTGTATTTTGACCGGAGAATTGCAGAAAACTGATAAGTAGTTTTAAACTTTTGACTTCAGTTTAATCAACACAAGACAATCAATAGTTTTAATGTCATCAAAATTATTATTCTGCAATAAGAGAAATTTTCCCAGTTTAGTCTTGAGATACATGTATACGTATGTGTAAATGTTAGAGCACAGATACAGGTTAATAGCAAAAGAAATGCTTGTGGAGGCCTTGCTAAAACCTGAACAAATCCACCTAGTGTATCTCTCCTCGCTCCATTGTGACCTATGTAGGGTACATGTAACTAATCTCTTACTAAGGCCACCAGTTTTTATAGTTTTAAGGACTTGGCAGCTTCAAGTGAAATACCCCCACCCCTCGCCCACCTTGAACCTCACCCCAAATCTGATGTTGAACTTAACCTTGATTTGCAGTGTCCTTGTCCATGCTGGTGAATTACTTATACATTGTACATGTACCCGTAGATTTGGCTCTGGGCTTATTAGCTGCGTAAAGTTTATGTACATAATTCAGTGTAAGTCCCCTGTAGATACAGTACTAGAGGGATACTGTAGCGTGTGGACCTGAGGTTGGGGGGGTGGGGGGTGCTGGCTGCTTGGTCAGTTTACAAAGAAAGAAAATGAAAAGAAATTTGTGCTCCAAATAGAAATATAAAGTTATGACTAGCTTTTTTTGTCCAGTGTACATATACATGGTCTTAACATAAAAGACGTTGCATGGTCAAAGTTAAGTTTGTCAAATGGACTGGACAATATTATGTTTCTTTCGATGAAGTATTTTTTTCTGACACCTGCTACGACAGCGGAAACTGACATTTGACCATGCTCCGTCAGCTGGCATGAAACTCAGCTGCTCTGGGCTGTGACGCAACTATTCCAAGTGCAGAACACTGTTGTCACCTGGGTCTGTAGCGAGCTACTAGGGTTGTGGTTGAAACCCGAGTGTATAGGTAAATTTATGACATGATATCATCAAGAAGCTTACTCCTGCCACAATACATTGGTCTGGAAATACTTTGCAGTGTTGTTCACATATGTAATTGTTATAGTTAAAAAATGTAACGTTAAATCAGTCTTGTCCCTTTGTTATTACATGTTACATTGACTGTCAACTTGGAAGATTCACGTCACAGCTTGTAATCAGCTGATATCTCCTAGCTCTCAGACTGGTCAGTCTCTCATGTGTTTGAAAGCGTGGCCGCCTCCAGATACATAGTTGGCAGCAGAACACTCCACAATTCAAACGAAGATAATTCGGAAACAGATCCGTACAAATTCAAACAGGGTTTTACAATCAAAGGAGAATCTTGTAATTATTGTAATGAACAGTGTCTGAGACATGAGCTGTGTTGTGCTTTAACAATTAAAATTTTTTGTACAGAGATATCAGCGGAAAACTTTCTCTTATTGGACATGTGACTTACGAGCAAACTTCACTACATACATCTTCTGTCTTGTGGTCTGTGCAGAGGGAGTTTAATAGAATCTCTTCTGCTTTTTGTTTGGACTTGTATGTAAATAGGTACACATGTACTTAAAATGAAGTCAGAAGATCTGAAAGGGATAAGACTTGCATGTGCATGTAGTGTACAGTACTGTGTTTTAGTTGAAGCCAGGCCTGGCAGATCCACTTTAAGAAGCACATAAAGGCCTTACAATGATGGCTTTAATTTCAGCACTGAGGTTTTCTGAGAAATTAATCAGATTTCCCCAACTGTTAGAGTGGACCTTCATTACCGGTGAATGAATCAGTTAGGATCAGGGGGAAAATGCTGTACATGTTACGATGTACAAATATTTAAAATTTTTATCAGCCATGTTCTATAACAATATACATGTAAATATTTTAATGAATAAATAGGGTAATCAAACACTTCCTATGCATCGTTCACATCTAAGCACATGTAAATGTTAATGAATACACATGAGTTTGCAAGTGCGTATGTGTACATGGATGTTGCAGATGTATACAAGCATGTAGCTGTTTATAATGATGTACGATCTGATTTCAATGTCATCTACATGGACATACATGTGCATTATTTTATGAATGAGGTTTTTTTTTGTTTTAAACACATTAACTGTTTATTAATTGACTGTGAAACAAAGAGGAGACTATATATAGATGTCTATATTTAGATTTGTTTTCAGTCTTTTTTTTTTCAATTTTGTTTTAAGCGACCAGTTTGTTGACCTGTCACTTGTTACTTATGCTGTGGCTAAGATCACTTTGATATGATTGTACCTGGAGAGTAAAGGGTCCCATTGTGTAGGTATTCAAATAATTGAATAATTTAAAGCACACCAGTGTACTTTTTTTTTCACTTTTTGTTAAGGTATGATTCAGCATGAATTGCAATTATGTGAAGTATTTGATGACCTCATACACAGAAATTTGACATTTTTTTTTGTGAACTTGGGGAATTTTTATGCGACTGGCGTGCTAAATTTTTGACTTCATGATAGGATCATGTTTGAACAGAGACGAAAAGAACAGAACATGCATACATGTATATATTCATGTACGGTGCGTGTGTGTCGTTACGTTGCTGCAAAGAACCGTCTTTGTTGTGTGGATTTGATTGGGCTTGGACTGTTAATCCAGTCACCAGGTGAAAACAAAAGATTAGCGCTAATCGGATTCCCTGTTTTCAACACATCTTGAAGTAATGTAGATAAACTAACCATACAGGCACCCGCTTAAACAAAATAGCCTGTATACAGTTGGGACACCCGTTTGAGTTTTAACAAAGACATCTGGCGTACCCAATGTGATAATTAAAAAGACCCATCAAATGTTAATGGGTTATTTCATGTGCGTTCATGAGAGATCACAGTTTGGCTTCATTGTAAATGGTTTATGGTTTAGATCATCTGCCAGGTATAGAAATCCTGATCACCAACCTTTGTATTTACACCGGAGGCCACACCACTTTAAATTTTTGTTTTACAGGCAGAATAAAATTTTTTTGTTTTTTTTTTCAGTTTCGCAAGATGGTATGAGCAAATAAATAAAACTGCAAAATCAGTTCATTTATGGAAACTGAGTACCAGCTGTCTCAGTGACTTTCCTTTTGAGGTTCTACTTTATATGATCGGAAATCTTTGAAGGACAGGAAATTTATTTTATGAAGAGGAGGTTTTTCAGTTTTATTGTTTTTCCAATTTTGGAATTTCTAAAACTATAGCAATTAAGCATTGTATATTGTTTGTATTGTAGGTCGGTGACAGACCCGCGAGACGGGAAGAGGGTAGCCCTGAAGAAGATGCCCAATGTCTTCCAGAACTTGATGTCATCGAAACGTGTTTACCGAGAGCTGAAAATGCTGTGTCATTTCAAAAATGATAATGTGAGTCATCAACCTTTCATTCTTCGGAAATGTGTCCATTAAAAGAAATATAATATCGAAGGGGAAATAAAATTGAATTTTGAGTATAGTTGGGGCTTGTTGTGAAATGCCAAAGTCATCTTACACGAAGGGCACCGGTATTTGGAATGAGTTAAATAGGGCTGTCATGGGGAAGTACAGTATAGAATTCCCACTAAACAAACTTTGGAGAACTACGTGTAGCACAACAGTGCCATAGCTGCAACTTTCAATAAAATTTTTATTTAGCCAGCATTTTCACCTCTTCTAAATGGATATCCTGTGATAGGATGGCAAATATCTGATTACCAACATGCGAACAGAGCCATATTTACCCTAATTCCTCAACCTTTTGCCATATGAGTGAGCAACTTTCAGCGCAATTTATATACATTTTTAATTTGACTTTGCAGACAAAACTACCTTGGTTGGATTGGCCAGTTTCAGGGCTTCACAAAAAGTATAATTTTATTAGTAAACACAGAATAATTCTTTCAGAATAAGCTTGAATAAACACCTTGAAAAATGCGAAAAGGTTGAAGAATTACAGTAGTGACAGTGACTTTTGACTAACCATTATTATGTGTTGGTGACAGACTCAAATGAATGTAAAGTATGATGATGAAAGCCCCTCAACCACAAGAAAAAAAGAAAAAAATAACTAAAAATTAATAGAAATGCATGTATTGCCTTCAGTAGCAGCATTTCCTAGAACTGACGTGACAGACAATTTGTGAAGAAATCACAAAAATGAAGTGAATATCCTCTGGAACAAATTGAACACAGCCTTTTGATCTGTGAAATCACTGCAGGGCCAGAAATCCTCTCTGAAAATATGTCAGTTGTGAGTTGAAGTGCCGTCATCTCACGCTCACAAACCAGGTGAACTCTGCGGTCTTAACAGACAACGCACCTGGAAGCTCTGTGTTAAATGCTCACAAATACATAAATCTGTCTGATCACCTTCGTGCCTACAGTAGCAATACATCACCGTGAAAAGGGACAGGCCAATGGTATTTGATTATTGTGTTTCTGATGCTCTGTTCCTGGAATCATGTATATATATGATTAAAAAACTAATTATTAATATCAATTGTTTGCCCAAAATGATGATCATGTAATTCATTCTTCAATTATATTTTTGTGGACTTCACCTGGTTTTCAGTTTAGTTTATTCAAAGACATGGTATAAGTTAAGTATATTTTTCATCTGAAGTTTACATAAATATTAACAGTAATTGTTTGTTGTGGATTAAATGAAATTTCCTGTAATATATTTACTCAAAGTGATCAGTAATTAGCACACATGCGGACATCCTACTTTTTTATGTAGATATACATGAGGCAGGGAGTGTATGAGAAACGAAGAATTAATTCTCAGCAGCCTTAAGGGACCGTAGCTCTAATGGCTGCTTATCCCCTGTATACCTGGATGGTGACAGGTGACTGAAATTCATAAAGCTTGTTTTATCCCTGCTGTAGCCAAGGTCACACTGCTGTTGTCAGCAGAAGATCAGAATGTAAGCATTTGTTATGACTGGACAATTCACATGTAATTATAATGGGAGCAAAAGCTGAATACATATATACATCTCTGTGATATCTAGGAAAACTCACCTAAGGCTTGGTAGATACATCGCATGCATATACATGTACATATATACTTCAGCATCATATAGGGAGCGGGTGCTGGTCTTGTGGTTAGAGGGTCTAACTGCCGTTCATTTGCTATATGTAGGAGACACTAGTCACAGGTTCAAATCCAGCCATGAACAGCAGAAAAAATAAATTGTGTAATGTTATGTTATTAAAAGGTGTTGCTCTGTGTTGACTGCATGAACAGCTATTCTTATTAATTGAAGATGTAGTACAGTGTTGTCCATTGTTTACATCATGTAAAATATGACAAATTGTTCAGACTACAAATGTAGCATTGTTCTGTTTACATGGACACTCTAATACTGTATTTGTATTGACTGAAATGTAGTTGTATGTTTACATGTAGAGTCTGGCACTGTATTTGTTTTGATTATAAAGGTAGCATAATGTTGCTCTATGTTTACATGTACACTCAATACTGCATCTGTCTTGACTACAAATGTAGTACAATGTTGCACATAGTTAACTTCATGTAAAGTGTGAGAGACTAATGTAGTACAATGTTGCTCTGTGTTTACTTTCAGGTATTATCAGCCCTGGACATTCTTCAGCCTCCACACATTGACTTCTTCCAGGAGATGTATCCTTTTCTTCAGAGCATCGTTGTTGCCTTTTGATAATCTTTATTATCTCATGTATTAAAGGTGTCATTTTCTGACCTGCACAAATAATGCCACCCACAGATCAAATGATACAATCACCAAGGATCAGATGTTTTTGATCAGCCTAGATTTAGAATGACTGCTGAAAATTGCTTTGGCCAAATATGCAACATGTTTTAGCATACTGTATTTGACCCCAAATTTTACCTGTGACTAAGTTGCACACTTTGCTTGATTCTTTGCTTGAATCAGTTCTGTTGACCTTAGGAATGTGTTTTTAGCTTTGTTTGGAAGGTTGGCGGATTTCCATCTGGAAAAATGTAAATTATATCACTACCAAAAATTAGTTTGACATTTCTTGGCCTCTAAATTTTTGGGGTATTTCTGGTCAGATTTTGGGAGGAATAGGGTAATTAAGCTTCGACTTATTGGTGGATGACTGACTCATCGTTTAGCGAGTAAGGGCAGCATAGGCCAAGTGGGCCTACTGATTGACACGATGTTCAACTATTGTGGTGAGGCTGAAATGAAAAAATCTGATAGGACTGGCCTACAGGAATAGACAGTGTCGTAATAGGGTTGAAGTAATGTTGAAGTTCATATAGGTTATTCATGATAAAAACATGAAATGTGTACATGAAAGCTACATGTGTGTATCTTTGAAGTGAAGAAATTAGCTTGAAAGAAAGTGTATGCTTAGTCCTAAATCAAAGAAGCTTTGTGTACACACAAGCACGCACATGTTGTCATGTTTTTATAGGCATCTTAAGCTTCAGACTTGGGACAAATTTCAAACTTCTCCTTTTAAATTTAAGAAACTGAAACCTTTTCATGAAAGGGGCAAAACTGCATTGAATTTTGTCTGATGAGGTCCAAGTAAATATTTCAGACCTTGTGGCACAAATGCAGACTTTTATTGTCACTGTTGATCCCATGCCTGCTTGCAGAAGGAAATTGTATTTGTACATGTATATGCCTGCTTACATGCTTCTGTTACACTGCAAAACTATGCAGATGCTTTACTGCATAGTTATATGTAGCTGATCAGCTGCTCAGATAGACACCAGGGATAAAGGTGGAGTTGGTTCACCACTTGTATTAAACCACAAAGTTTTATCCCCCCCCCCCACTCCCCCCCTCCCGATATAAGAAACAAACAAAGAGAAAAGTCTGGCTTTCAAAAGCTTCCATATACCAGTAATCCTGCGGCCAAAAAAAAAAAAAAAAAAATCCTCGATCGTGTCAGCGGTCCACTTCAGTTTCTGGCTAGGTGCGAGTTTGCCTTTGTCCATGTACCTTTGTGAATGGAAGGATGTGGGTGACACCGTTGAAGCGTAACTAACTGATCACCCCACTAGCTTGCCGCCATCATCTCTGGGTTGTATATTCCCCACTTCCCCTTCATTTCAGCCTGGCAGGTGTCCCTGGGGTCTGTTCAGGGATAGTGGAACATCAGACTGACCATGTCACCTGTCATACAGGAATGCTGAACCACATGTAGATGTGTTTAAATTTTTATCTTTTAAAAAATGTACTCTAGGTGTGTCAGTAAAATTCTGAATTCTCTGTATTTTACATTGAAAATCAAGGCAGTATACGTAGTTGATGTAATGTCTGGAATGAAATAATAACATAATACACAAGGTTTTGACCAGTTTTCTCTTGAACATATACAATGGCATTAGTGTGGATTTGAAATTATTTAGCATTATCAGAACTAGTTGACAAATAACAGTACTCTATAGTTTCTTAATTACCTTTTCTGTAGTTGTTACCTTCTTTTGCCTGATGTATTCCACATTATGGGGATTAACCTTTTGTCAATACATACATATATCCAGACTGAAAAGCAGTTTATTTTCAGTTCTGATACAGTTCACGTGTGCAGTTTACTCCTTTGAAAGACCTCATTGTACGGCAGAAAATTTTCATGACGTTAGATGCTCATGAGCTGTGTAAAATTGTACCAGTACAAATGATGTCATATTTTACTGATCAAATCAAACTGGTATGGCATGTCCTTGACCTTTGGCCTCAGCTATGTGGTGACGGAACTTATGCAGAGTGACCTTCACAAAATCATCGTCTCACCACAGCCGCTCACTGCCGACCACGTCAAGGTCTTCTTATATCAAATACTCAGAGGTGAGAGGTTACTCTTTCAGAGTTTTACAAATTTTACAAGCCTTTCACTTTTCTTTCAGTTTCTAATTTTCATCCTTTTCTCCTGTGAAAAAGCAATTTTGATGCAATTTGTGCACCTTTTAATTTGATTCTGGTGAGAAATTTATATGAGTTGGATTGGCCATATTCACTGCTTCACAAAAAGTATTTTGTCAGTCTGCACAGAATAATGTCCTCAGGATATGCTACAATAAACATTGTGCAAACGTGAAAAGGTTGGCAAGTTACAGTATTGTACATACATGTACTTGGTCTTTTGAAGAGAAATGGCGGTGCGAATGTGCCTTGTCTGAAATATTTTAGTAGACTTATATTTTTCATGCTTTGTGTGTAACAAAAATGACTGCTAATGTATAAGATGCTGTTTTAAACATCATATTTTCTGATCTTGGGAGCTTGTGCTTGTATTACTTACGAAGTCGCCTTTTTTAAACTCTTTTGCCCGTTTCAAGCACAATAACCTGTCCTTGTTCAGGCACAGCTTGGCTTCTGCACAAGTTCTTTGAAAGGATCTCAGCTAATTCAGGATTCAGAGGTATTGTTGTAGGGTTCCATTTCCATGTGCTTTTTCCTTTGTGTCAAAGATGACGGAAAGGAATATGGCTGTGACCCTTTGCTGTTGTGCATGTGGGTTGCTATGGCGACCTGCAGCCATGGAAACCTGATATCAGCAGTGAGCTTAGGGAGAAAGCCCTGAATGTTCAGACCTGCCTTGATTTGCCTCTTGCCCTCTAGCCTGTTGCCCTAAGGCTTTGTCTGCTCAGACAGCTGTTTGCTCTCTTGGTCCAAGGCTTCAGTCCCCACTGCCCTATTCTGGGCACCCATTTTATCCCACCCTCACTAATGAGCATCAGTTTGACCACTGCCCAGTGTCTAGAATTCCCAACAGATGGTGCATTTGAAAGGATCATTGTTTTGGGTCAGTTCTAACCTTTGACCTCTATCCACAGAGAAGGGGCATAGATGTCCCCCCCCCTTTTCCCCCTCCTGGCCCTCCTAGGCATTTGCAAAAAACAGCTTTTGAAGACAACAGACAACTCCCTGTTGTTTTCTTTCTTCCACGCAGAATGTGCAAATAAACATGTATGTAATGTGGAATCATGACTTGTCCAAAAGGAGTCATTTCAAATGGTGTATACTCTTGTGTTCTTTTCCGCAATATGTCACTGTTCCTATATCTTGCTGCAATCATGAGGCAAAACATTACCGTTCATGAACATTGCGGTGTGCATGTAACCGCAAGGAATCTTAAAGTACTTCATTAGGATACTACCAGCACCAGTCAATAAATAAATGAATAAATAAATACCATACAACACTGGCAGAACCGTTGGTTGGAAATCCATTATGGTTTCTTCGGCTTTTCCTGATCCTAAACGCTGCCTGTTCTTCTGCGTTATAGAGAGCTTATCGGAGACATGTTATAATCTGTGTGCTTGATTCGGTAATCCATGGGGCCTGGGAGCTTACAATTTGTGTATGTCTGTTTGATCAACACTGGACAGGCTCTGAAAGATGCCCTGATTTCAGCAGAAGTTTTTTTTTACATTTTCTGTTTCAGGCCTAAAATACCTACATTCAGCCAGAGTTCTTCATCGAGATATTAAACCTGGAAACTTACTTGTAAATAGCAACTGTGTTTTAAAGGTAAGACATGAAGCCTGGTAACATACTTGTGAAATAGCAACTGTTTTGAAACTTTTGTTAACTATGTAAGTAGGAACTTCATTTTAAAGATAAGGCTTTAAAGGTAGAAACTTTTAAATAGCATCTCTGGCCGTATGTGGGAACATCTGAAAGCAACCTGCAGATGGTCGAAGGATTTCCCCGAGCTCTGCCCTGTTTCCTCTCACCATAATGCTGGCTGCCATTGTGTAAGTGAAATATTCTGGAGTATGGTGTAAAACACCAATCAAATAAATAAATCGTAAATAGCAACTGTGTTTTAAAAGGTACATGTAAGACATAAAACCTTGTAACCTAATTATCAATGGCGACTGTGTTTTAAAGAAGTGAGACATAAACACTGGTAACTTTTAAAGGGCAACTTTGATTTGAAACAAAAATACACTCGTAAAGCCTGTAAGTATAGTTTAACTTTGCAACTGTGTTTTAAAGGCAGGACATGGCCAGCTACCCAGAAGCATTCTTGTGAGGGGGAAAAAAACCTACTGTAGGTTTGGCTTGAATATTAAGCTTCAACTAGCAACTTCAAATATAGTACCATGCGTTTGATTCCCTAAAATTTGAATTTACTTGGATGGATTCAGTTCAGTTTTAACTATTCAGAAAATGGATATTTTGCCTTCAAAACTGGGGGTACATTCATCTACATTTTCAGGCTCTGGCATTTTGAAGTTATTTACCATTATACATGTGTAATCATACCTTTAAACCTTTGACATTTACATAATTTAATCAACAACATGTATATGTTTCTCTTGTTACAATCAGCTTGACAGGAGATGATTTGCATGTCCACTCTCCTATTGGCTGTAATGTGGGTGGACGCCCTCTGTAAAGGTCAGCCAGAGTGGTCCCTGTGTTGTGTGCTGTCTCCAGCCTGACGGCTCCAGTTCTCACCTCCTGCCTGCTAATCATCATTCTCTTTTATAAATTGTCAGTTCAGATGCACTGTGATATTTTCCCGATCAAGATTTGCATGTATCGTGTAAAGGCCAAGGCAACATTGTTTAATGGTGCTCTGGAATGGAGCTATAAACAAGGGGACATTTCATCATTTGCATCCACATAGTGATTTATGCTGTACATGATGTCAGTTAAGGTTTAAAGTGCTTTAAGGTCCCTTATCACAGTACAGATTAGGCCATCATTAAAGAAGTCCTTTGTTTGGTGTAATCCTATCCTGTGAGAAAAAAACAGGTTTGATCAGTAGAGATTGTTTTCTTTTTATTCTGCCTAATTAAAAAGATAGAAATTAACACAGTGAGAAAAGTGAAGAAAAATATCTTCTATCAAAATTCCCGTTAAAACCATAGAGTAGGGGCCGTATTTTGAGGGTCTGTCATGATAGATACAAATGACCTAAAATTTTATGCAAAAAAGTGCATTTTTTGAGGGAAATAAATGTTATATAATATAACTTTTAGTGCTGAAACTTAAGTTTTCCCAATAGGATACCATTCTACCTTCCAAACAAGCCTTCCCAAACTTACAGAGGTGGGAAAAATGATGAACTTTTTGCATGGACGAGACTTTATGTCATTTCCTGCACTGAACACACACACAGAGGCACCATTATTAGCAAGATTACATATTCCTTGATCAGAGTTACATTTGTGTCCTGGCATTGGGAATAACATTTACTGTTTACATTTATTGTTTAAAAATACTAAAAACTATTGACATCCTTGTACATTTTAGTGTACATGGGTTGATCGATTTACTTGTTATTTTGATTGGTGTTTTATGCTGCATTCATTTGTGCTAGGAGGAAACCTGGCAGAGTCCCGAGGAAACCCATAACCATCTGCAGGTTGCTTGCAGATCATCCACCATACAAATGACCATACATGGATACACAAGCAGTCATTTTAGACTCTTCTGTTTATTCCTACAGGTACATGTATCTCTGTGTGCTGGTACATGATTCCATATCTGAGATTGATCGTGTATCGCTGTGGTCAGGTGATATTTAAAGCTTACCCCTCTGGGCTCTTGGTCAGCCTAATTACTTCCTGTATGTTCATGTCGCAGTAAATTGATTTACTTGTTAGTCTGCTAACCTTTGATCTTGTTAGCGACACCCACAGTTACCGCTGACATGGGAATTACCAGGATCATCTTCTTGTCCGGCAGTGTGGATGCCCAAAAGCACTACCGCCATCTTGACCATTGGCTGTGACAGGCAATGTGGACTGTGGGTGCAAAATGCACTATTGCCATCATGACCATTGGCTGTCACGGGTAGTGTGAACTGTGGGTGTCAAAAAGCACTGCCCCCATCATGACCATTGGCTGGCACAGCTCATATGGACTGTGGGTGTCAAAAAGCACTAGTGCCATCATGACCATTGGCTGCCAACAAGGTAAAAGGCAGAACTGCCGTTTTGACCTTTGCCTGTCATAGATTTGTGTAGATGGTGGTTGCCAGAGAGCCTTGTTACTATCTTGATCTTCGGCTGTCAGTGTAGTTTGCCAAAAACCAAAACCAAAAACAGACTTATTGTCATAGTGTAAATTGTGGTTGCCAAAGTGCACTACTGCCTACTTGAGCTTCAGCCGTCATAGGTTGTGTGGATTGTGGTTTGCCGAAAAGCACTACCTCCGTCGTGACCTTTAGCTATCATACTAGGAGTAGTGTGGATTGTGCTTGCTAAAAAGTACTACATCCGCCTTGACCTTTGATTGTCATTGGTCGTGTGGATATTGGTTGACAAAAATCAGAAGTACAGAACTTTCGTTATTTGGGATTGTGGCTCCCAAAGAACTACATTCATCTTGATCTTGATCTGTGATTGGTGGACAGGATCAGGAGTGGATAACAGTTCTGCAGCCATTGTTATTATATTTTATGTTTTCTTGCCTTTTTTCTGCAGATCTGCGACTTTGGCCTGGCCCGCATAGAGGAGCCGGACGAATCGATTCACATGACTCAGGAAGTAGTAACGCAATATTACCGCTCACCAGAAATCCTCATGGGGGCGCGGCATTATGGCTCGGGTGTGGACATCTGGTCGGTGGGGTGTATATTCGCAGAGCTGTTGGGGCGAAGGATATTATTCCAGGCTCAAAGTCCAATCCAACAGGTGGGTGATTGAAGTGGTTAATGAACTGTTGTCTGTTTAGATAATGCCATGGGGAATCCCCATCCTGATGTGTTATACATCACGCCCACGTATTTGTGTAGATAGCATTTTAGAAATAATGATTATGATTATATGGTTGTTCAACTTGCGACCTCTGATAATTGCTGTCTATTCTGACAAAAGTAAAATGCGAAAAGAGAAACAGAGAGGAAAAAAGACATTTCTGACTTTAGAGAAAAAATTGTAGTGAAGTTTAGAGAATGACAAATCTTTGACATGTATCGTATAAAGTGTTAAGAACCACATACTGTTGAAGGCACTTTGACCTTTGATGTAGCAGCTCAGGTTACTCCCTGATGTCTTTAGCACCAAATTGCAGGCCATCACAACACTGCGACAGGTGCCCGCACGACCTTTGCTGATGGGGTTATTGACCAGGCATTTTAGCATGAGGTTATTATTTCATTAGAGAGGTGTTAATAATGATTTCTGCATAACTGTCTCTGCTGTTCAACTTATACATGTGGGTGTAGTGTTGATGATTAAGCCTAGCTAATGTCGTAGTTGAGTCAAGTCAGAACTGGTTCCAGGAAACAGTTGGCGTCTAACAGCAACCGATCAGTCATGACCAGCAATGTGACATGAACACTAATGCATCTCCCAGCAACTGGTCACAGTCAGTTTTTGATAGTCGAGCATGTTCTACTTTTTGCGTTGAGTTTCAACTGGTTTTGATCAGTTCCGACTCAAGGTAAGCAACTATGAGCGCTCCTGTGACAGTGACAACAGCATCGGTACTAGTAGCCAGTGGAATAGTGTGTATAAATCACGTGATGGCTGATCAAGACTTTCGGTACACAAGTTTGCACAGTCCCCTGACGGTCATGTTGTCCAAACTGGCACCTGACTGGAAAATGGCACGGTAACTTGGGTGCTTTTATGACTGTGATAAAAACTAGTTCCGGTAGTTTCTCCCAGTTGCCAATGTGTAAAGTCTTGTGGGACATAAGCACCCAGTTTGCACTCCGTTGTCATTAGCTCTGTCTTGTCACTGTATGATAAGTTATCATGAAATGTAATGTTTCTTGTAGCCTAGTAGTTTCTAACCAGGCTCTAAGCGTGTAACGTGTACAAAAGGGCTTTCAGCTCTAACATATATTGGTCAGCCCAGAAGACAAATGAACTGGGCAAGCCATTGGTTGATGGCGTGGATTGTGAACTCTCATAACAACTATATTAGGGGGTAGGTGCTTTTATTCACACCAGAGGCTATTCCTTAGTACTGTCCAAAAATTTGCATAAGCAAGCCTTGTGAATAAACACAGTATATATGTACATGAAACAGGTATGTTCTAAATATGAAAAATGGGTGTTTTTATCATTGCTGTTCTGTTCCCTTCTTGCAATCATCATTTAACTGCTGCGTTTCATAAAGTTTTAACGTTTCCCCCCTAGTATGACATGCAATATAACTTTAGAACAGCCCATTGAAATGTGAGAATCCCAAAGCACTGGTGGGTCTTTAGAGTTTGGTTGGTTTACTTCGCGATCAGAGTATTTAGTAGTAGAAACACACTGCAGTCAAGATGCTGCACTCAAATCCCATATTGATTTTGTCCTGTGACAGAAGATACACTGGGTTTGTTTCCCTCTAGCCCAGAGCTCTCTCTCTCCTGCTTGCACCCCCAACCCCTCAGTGTCCTCATTTCTGTCAATATATCTGTGTCTCGTCTGTTGACTTCCCGTCCAGGCGTTGATGTTTTTAGGAGAGTTAGCAATTTGTCAGAAGGTAGCTAATCTGCGGCATAGTTGCTGAGCATGTCGCAACATATGAGTGACCTCTTACGCACATTTTTAGTAAGAAGGATTCTAGTCTAAAACAGCTGTCCATGGCATTATTACAGTGGTTTATTCAATGTCTATATTGTCTGCCCTTTTATTTAAAAAAAAAACAAAACATAATTGGCTTTGTAGGAAATTGTCATTACTTAGCAGAATGCCCAAAAAAATGTACATGTTCAGAAAAAAATTTATTGCGCAAGATCTGATCTTATCAAGTGTGCAAGATCAGTTCTTTCATTCAGTCTTTTTTTTCTATTTATTTGATTGATGGTTTACACCATACTCAAGAATATTTCACTTATACAATGGCTGCCAGCATTATGGTGAGAGGAAACAGGGAAGAGCAAAGGGGAAACTCACGACCATCCACAGGTTACTGGCCCAGCTTTTTTCTTTTTTTTATTCTCAGATGTTTCATGTGATGGCCCTTGACATTTTGTGGACCTAGTTTTGGAAGTGCAATAAAACCAGCTGAATAAATCCAACAGTACATTGCAATGTAAAATCAAGAATACTTTTTCTCGAAATGAGAATTTTTTTTTTTTTTACTGCTTGTTGTCAACAGATTAAACTAAAAGTGAACTATTAAGTTTTATGAAGTTATATATCAATTTTAAGTTAACTATAAATTTTAAACTTACCACAAATTGCATTCACTACAAAGCTGAAGTTTGTCACAAATCCCCACCCCCCTTCCATTCATTGTACAGATGTGTACAGTATGATGTCTCCTGCAGATTCTATGGAAGGAGGTAAACAGAACAGCCCTTCCTGTCTAGTTCAGTGTCTTGACCATGGCCAGCAGCTGCATAAGACTCTGATCTGGCTCATCCAGTCACCATTTCTGCCTTCCCCCAGTCAGCAGCCATAAGGATGTTTTCTCCATTGTGCGCGTCTTTTAATATAATCCCGACCCCCTCCCACCCCACCCCCGTGACAACTCAATCACAGAGGGCCGACCTCTGCAGCAATCTGATTGGCAGATGGTCTGGGTCATGTCTCTCCCTATAGCTTTTACTCAGGTCTGCGTTTAGGTGTGTGTCTTCTGTTGCCATGGTGACTGCCTCGGTTGCAGGGTAACTACAGCTTAGATGCTGTGATGGGGAAGAAGGCAGTTGCCTTCATCACCCCGGGGCAACAAAGGCTATATGAGGTCCGCTCTGCACTATGGCGCAGTGCTGGATGGTGTTGCAGATAATTTCATGCTCTGTATTGACAAGATTCTTGTGTGTTCTCGGCGCTCGCCTTGTTAAGATGCATTAGATAATTGGTGGTTTTGCAGTTGGCCATTGTGTGCTCAGCAGCAAATTGAGAGCTGAATGAGATTGAATGATAACATTTGGATTGAAAACTTCCATCATTGAACCCTGATTTCATTTGGTGTGGTATCGAAGCAATTACCCTAATAAAGAAGTTGGAAGTGCTATTTTATGAGGTCTGGCACTAGTAGGGTATCATAGATATTGTCTGATAAAATGTACTCAATTTGTATTTGACACTAATTGCTAGCAGTGCAAGAAGTGCACACTTGAAATTAATTGGAATTTTCCAATTTAAATGCATAAAGGTGTTCTTAATTTGGGTGCAGAAATAAGTGTATGTATATATATATATATATATGTATATAGAGGCAGATAATATGACATCTGGATTTTCACCTGTCTGTGGTTGTGTCAGTATGTTATGTAATCTTGCCAGTTAAATATGTCAATGGCTAATTGAGAGTGCTCCGTACACAGTCATTATTCCTGTTGTCATGATTTTATTGATTTTTGAAGAACATTGTGTTTTTTGGTTTTTTTTGTCATTTTACGATGTTTTACATATTTTGAACTGTGATTCTTTAGCTTATTGTTCACTTTTGGACATTGTTTCTTTAGTTTAGTTTGGATTAGAGGGGGCATTAAGATTACACCAACCTGTGAATGATTATTAAAGTCTCTTCCATAGCACTTTCTTGACAGACCATTTAAAACAGACATTAGAGATAAAAAATATCCAATGAGTTGTCTGGTGTGGACTACAAGTCCTTTAAACAGGTTCTCTGGCTTCATTGGATGAAAGACGCTTTCCTTTGATATAATGACATTGAAAAGATTTTGCCTTTCATTGGTGACTGATAGGATACCTAGAATTTAAAATTTGAGTGTTGCACATGAATCTGTACCGTTCATTATACCTGTATCGGAGGCATTTCTTGATATTAGTACTTGAGCACAAAAGCAATGTGCGGAGACAGGACATAAATGTGTTCCAAGCCATAAGTTAGTTTTCAGGTTACATGTTAGGTGTTAATTTAATGATCATATTAATGTTCATTTGAACCAAAATAAAAGCTTCATTTTCATGCATTCAGCTGATGGTGAAATTAAAAATATTTTTCCTTTCCGTTGCGTTTACAGCTTGATCTCATCGTAGACTTACTCGGCACACCTAACCTGGAGGACATGAGGACGGCATGCCAGGGCGCACGCTCCCACGTCCTGCGTCACCCGCATAAACCCCCGTCACTTGCCGCGCTCTACACGCTCTCTGGGCAGGCCACCCATGAGGCCGTTCATCTACTATGTCGTATGCTAGTCTTTGATCCAGTAAGTACATACAAAAATATGGCAAATATGGCATATCACATTGCTGCAGTGGAATGGAGCATTATTTAAATTTAAATGTCAAATGTGTATTGCTTATATATAAAATAATGACTTCAGTGAAAAAGTTTAGCTTACACACTTCACAGCTATATTTGGTTATCCCAAGCATTTTCCAACTCAAGGGAGGTAACTTTGCAAGGAATACATTTGTTCATACTCCCAATTGCGTTGCAGCGTTCATTGAATAACTCTAAAGGCATAGCTGTACTGACATTAACCTAGATTTTAATGTGTTGAACTGCTAAACTTCTATAAATGTACGTTCAAAATTTTCTCAGCATCATTGTTTGAAGATTTCACAGCAAAATTTTGCCTCTTGCAGGAAAAACGAATTAGTGCTGCAGATGCACTTGCACATCCGTATTTAGACGAGGGGCGGTTGCGATATCACTCGTGCATGTGCAAGTGTTGTCGAAACACGCCAAACGGCCGTCAGTATACCTCCGACTTCGAGCCGGCTTGCTCTCAACCATTCAGTTACTCCTTCGAGAGCGATCTTACCTCAACGCAAAGGGTCAAAGGTAATACATCCTCTAGTCCATCGAGCTTACTGTTTTTTTCTTTTGCGGGGGGGGGGGGGGGACTTTCAGCATTAAATATTCTTCTTTTTTTCTTTTCTAATATAAATTGTTTTAAGATTGTTCTGTATTACAGGTGAATTGAGCATTCTCAGTTTGTTTAGGCCACAATAGACAATAGGCCACATTGTTTCTCGTGTCAAACATAGTACATTTGCTCGCCTTGTTCATCAGAAAAGTACTTCTGTGAGTTTTTGTTTTATGTTGAAGAATTATTCACTCCCAGAATCCTGTTTTTTGGCCGTTTGAACCTTCCATATAATTGTTAAAAATACTTTTCTGTGATCAACAGATTTCAAAATGGCAACTTGTGCATGGATAAAAGTTTAGGCTTATGTAAAGCAAGCTCTGTTCCGTCCATTAAATCGAAAGTTTTTTTCTCCTCAAAGTCTACCATGTCATTGAGCATGATTGTCTCTGAATACCCTCTTTTGTTATCTCCTAAAATTTCTGAGAAAGTCAATTATTGTGTTCTTTTTTTTTTTGTCAGAAGTATTAAGATGAAATTATTGTATCTCTTTCTTTATTTTGTTTTCTTTTCTCTGTAAAATTAATCAAATTCATGGTTGTTTCTTCAGAAAAATTACACAAGTTCATTGTGGAGCAGCCTCAGACCAATCGGGTTCCTCTCTGTATTAACCCTAACTCCGTGGCCTTCAAAAGTTTTGCCAGGTAAGGACCTCTGGTGAGTAAATTTGTTACTTCTGCCACTGGCTGGTTGGATGGTTGGCTGCTGGCTGCACGCCGGTTGTTTCACTGACACAATTCTAACAGCTGGTTGACTGAGCTGTCACTTTGCTGATTCACCACCAAGCCAAGGGACATAACTTTTGTTGTAGTGATTTGTTTGGAAATTTGGCAAATGTTTTGTTAAAACTGGGACAGTTCTGGTGATTTCATCATTTTCAGTTGACTCAGGTGGAGTCAGAACCATGTTAGAATGCTGGGTGGGAAGGGGGGAATGCTGTTTGTACTTCAACCAGAAAGTCCCATCTTGAAATAATGAAACTGAAAAAACAATGGTCATATTGTTAAGATTGTAAATACCTGATTTCATTCGTTGACCAAAGCTGCAGCATTGTGTGAACAATACTGATTTCATCAGGTTGCTTTTATTGTTTATTGCTTCTGTGGGACTAAGTTCATGAGGTGGAGTGTGTGGGGGAGAGGGAGGGAAGGGGGGAGAGTGTGCATGGATTTCAGGTGCCATTGGCCAATCAGAACATCCTAACCTCGCTTTGAAGCTTGCCGTTGTCATTGTTTTGTCTCAGCTGTTTCTATTCATAGCTGATACTCATGCATTGTTTTTGTATCTGAAGTCTGGGCAACATGACAGCAGTCTTCTGAATGCTTGACTAATGCCCCGTGTATATCTGTTCACAGCTCACAGGTGGCACACCCATCGGAACTTCCTCCCTCGCCCCACACCTGGGACTGAGCCCCGCGGATTTCCCGCGGATTGAACTGGACCATAAAACGAGGGCACTCCGCCAATGCAATTCCAAATCAGGTCGTAACTCCAGCCATTGAGAAGGAGTGGCTTTATTAAAACAAGATATTCAAATATGGCCATCTCATGAAGATGTGGGGATCACTATGCAAATACCATGTGGTACGACAATTGTTATTGGATGATCTCTTCAAGGACAGTAGCTTTCGACGGGAACAATGTGTGCGGTACAGAAAAAGGTCACCGGAGTTAATGCATGGTTATTTTTTTTTTTTTTTTTCCTTTCTTTTTTGTGAGAGAGAAAATTAAAGGGCCGGCATATTTTGGAACAGAAGGGTGAAAGTGTACTTCCAAAAACGAGGTGTCCTAGGGAGAGACAGTGAGTTTGTTTTTGCCACCAATATTTTCCAACCAAAAGCATTGCCATCTTCACAACAACAACTCATGGTCACTCGATCTCATGACTTAGACATCGTTTTTTGATTTGTATCTTTTTTATTTATGGTACTGTTTATTTATACAAATGTCCGCTCCACACTTGTGACTTTTTTACCAGGAGCATTATTTAATGTACATGTATTTAAAAATTTCACCGTGTAACAAAGAGCTCTGAGGCTGCCCTGCAGTAGCCCAGAGCGGGCTAGTAAGGTCACTTTTTTAACCATGGGAACTAATGCAGCCATGGCAACATGCATGTAACCATGACAATCATGACGCTTTGACAATGGAATCTTCATGCCAGTTTCGTAAATTTTGAGAGGTAGTGTTGTCATACCTTTGTGAAATTCGCTCTCTTTCTCTCTCCCTTCCTCCCTCCCTCCCCCTCTCCCCCTCTCCCTTCTCCACTCCCATTATCTCACTGTTCTCTGTTATCAGAGAAAAGTTTGTGGCTACCGAGTTTGGAAGGGTGTAGAAACTCCAGATAAGAGTTACCTGCCTTGTACTGGGATTATTAATGTTGTCACAAGGGGGAGTACAGCAGGTATGCAAATCAGATGTAACATGGTGTGGTTAGTGCAGTGAACGACATTAGTTCTGACCCATCCTTACACCCAGCCATTGCTGACTGTGCCCAGCGCCACCTGTTCCTCCATCCTCCACCCTTCTACCAACGCCCCTAGCAGTTGTCAGCACCCTATTCATTGGGTGGACCAAAGTTTTCCAGCATGTCCTACAAGGCAATAAGGCTTGCTGGTTCCCAAAGGTATTTTTATTCAACACCACTGACATGATTATATCTGCTTTTATGCGCTCGTTTTGCCAAAAAGGGGCAGGGGGCAAGAATATCTGCATCTACCTTCCATCTCCCCGCCCCCCGCCTCTCTCCCAGCGTCTGTAAATACTATCTTGCTGATGTTTGTTGTTGTCGTTGACAAACACACTCTAACCTTTGTACATTTTTCTGGATTTTTTTAAATCTTTTTTAATGCAATCCATTTTGCTACTTTTATGGTATGGGATACAAATGTTGTGATGTGTGGTTGGTATGAAGTACATGTAAGTTATAGATTGTAATTTATTCTGTTAGCTAACACCTTTGGAACCTCATGTTAAATGGCAGCCAGTCTGTCTGTCTGTCGGTCTGTCTGTTAGTCAATCTGTGAGAGTCTGTTTTTTTTTACTCCCTCCTCCCCCCTCCCCCCCAGGTGTCAATGTATGTGTGTGTCTTTTGTATTTTTGCTATGTCGTAAGAGTGTTTTCACTTGTATTATATTTAAATGGACATTTTTACAATCATTATATTTTTGTGGCTTATGGCTCTAATGGCAACCTGGACATAATAAACGTACCTAGGTGAGGGGCCTCCCACTGAACATGTAAATACTAGTGGTGTCAACCGCCCTCCCCTTATTAATAAGAGGATTTTCTTTTTTTTGTGTAGTTGCATGAATTTCTCCAAATGCTATTAAATCATTAGCTCTCTGGGCCTAAACAAGTTGTTATTGTGGCCATTTTGATAAGTCATCTATTAAACCAAAAGTGGTACTATAGGAAAGGGAAGTAACCGTTGCAACTGATGGGAACAGAGTCGCCATATTAAATCAGGAATAGTGGAATTGAGTAGTTTTAATCTGTTAAAAGTGAGATGCTACAGACTTGTCTAGAGCTTACTGATGTTACAACTTCCCCAATAACTGTTGTAATAAGTTTCAACTTTACAATAATTGTGTACTGAAAGAAGCTAGTATCCTGGGGTGGTTTGGAGGCTTTCTTATGTAACTGTATACGAAATGTCAAATAGTGGTGTAACCAAAGGCATACAGTTCCATTTATTTTGTTAAGCATATTCTCCTGTGTTTTTGTAGATTTTACCTGTGAAGTCAAGTCTGGTCCTTGACTTTGTCTATAAAGGACTGAATGGAGTGGGCTTGGGAGACCTGTTAACGTGTTAAAAGTTGCAATACTGCACTAATTTTAGGGGTACACAACACCCTTTGTGGTCTTACTAACACAGTAGCGCAAACTTCTGATATTTTCAGTTGTTACAGTTATCTGCAAATTGATGAAATTTGTATGACAGTTTAAAACCCACTTGCCATGGTTACAAGACACATCAAAGATGAATCAACATGATCTATTAAAATATTCTTGTTGCGCGCTTGGGGTACGTGTAATTTAAATTGTAGCATACACATAAGACTAGTGGTAGTGAAACTTCCTGGATCAGTGTATTTTATAGCACTAACCAGGCAAGAGATCAACTTTTGACTGTACAAAGAAGACAGGATCTAGTCTTCAGACAGGAGCATTTTCATTTATAAGCAGTCACTTTTTTTTTCCCCATGTTTTTTGTGTGCATGTGCAGTCCAGCTGCATATTGCCCTTGGCATCATGGTGTTATGCCATTGTCATTCATATTCCTCATTGCCTTGAGCAATGTGGTGTAACACCCTTATTCATTCATTCATTCATTCTTCACTATGGTGTTATGCCCTTATCATTCATTCTTCCATGTTGCCATCAGTGATCAGAAATTCAGAATAGATGATCCAAGTATATTGGACCTCACCCTTAACCCCACTACCACTGCTCCCCCTCTCCCCAGCCCAATTAAAGTCCAATCCAAAGATGAGGTGGCAGATAACAGTAAACTCTTGCACGTATATAAGACATCCAGCAAGTCTCCGATGGCAAAATTTGTGAGTGGATGTTTTATCATATTTGTATTCTTCCAGCTTTCATATCTATTGTCAGGATCATCCTTTATCATTCCAGCTGCCATGATATCTATCATTGTACATAGCCTTTGTATTGCATATCTGTACATGAACCGTGGACATTATTACATGCTCGATAGTATGTGTGTGCATGTGTGTATATCTATAGTTGGTGTAATTAACTCATCCAACCCTATGACATGCCCTCCCCCCTCCTCCCGCCATATTTAACTGGATTTTGGAATTTTCGCCACATCTGAAAGCAGGAAACCTTAGTTCGGGTTTTCGGAGATTTATTTTCCAATATTGCTGGGTGGTGATGCATGCTTAGGTTTAGATGATGTAGAATGCTGTTCAGAAGGTGTTGGAGGAAAATGAAATCAGTGTCCTTTATAGAAACTTACATGTGCATACCGAATGGGTTGATTCTGAAGGTTTCTTCACTGTTTTGTGGTTGAGTTTTCCACCCGATTTATTTGTGGAAGTGTTGTCAGAGAAGTAATCAGTGTGCATCCTACTCATAATACCCTGAGATAAAATATGTTTATTTATTTGTTATTTGTCATTGACCTGTACTGAACAGAAAAGATGTAATAAGAAAAGCATACACATGCAAGGTTTATGTACATGTGGCAAAATGATGTTGTCATCCCCTGGACTGAATTAAAAAACAAAACATCATTTGTTTTACAATCTTAAAACTGTTGATCTTTCTCTGAACAATTACGACTTCACTTGTAATACATGCATAGCGTATGCATCGATGGAAGTCGTGCCAGATCATGGTGCATGTATGCGGTAAAATTGCTCAATTTTTGTCTAAATTACAGTATGCATCCAATCTGTTCAATAAATCTGTAACAGAGCAGGCTTATATGCTGTAACGTGTAAACTCAGTCGCCATGCTCCATTCTGATCCAGGTAACTTGTGTAAGAACCGACAACCTTTGTACTGACATACATGTATTCCAGTCATTGGGCAATTTGAACTCAAATGCACTGATCCAGGGTGCTATTATCAAATGTTTTACATACCTAATTATTAAAGTTGATGTTATTTCGTCATCACTGACAGTGCAACTCGTCGCCTTGCCCCAATTCATGCAATCTTTACCCTTGTATGCAAAAGCTTAGCGGATCACTTGGAGATTTCTAGAAACCTGCCACTCTGTTCATAAGGAATGTGCAATAATAAAGGTAAAATATTGAGAACAGATCTGGGCCTAGCAAGTCTCCCTGCAACATCCCTAAAGGCTGAAGTCAATGGTCACAGTCTTAAATATACATACGGTTGAAATTTTATGAACAGACATTGCACTTTATGCAAGTAAAAGTCATTTTCTTGTCCCAGAGATGGTTATAAAGTATTACCAGAAATCTAAACCTCTGTAGTCAGATTTAATAACATCCAAGCTAAAGAGTTTATATCAGATTTTATTGTTAGGCATGTATATGGTGACATTGTTTTCGTGATTGTTTATCTCTAGTCTTGAGTATCGGTTTGTTATTCTGATCCAAATGACAAGGGGACTGTGACTACACAAGGTTAGGTAATTGAGCAGCCCGTTGTTGCTGTTAACTTCACATGCTACAATTGTAGGTGAAAAATTCTGATAAAAGTTAACTCTATTCACCTGTTTTTCCTTTTTGTGGTTACTCGTAGCCTTCCCCCATTGTGTGGCATTTTTATACGTGCACCAGAATAATTGAAAGGGTTATGAGGGTTAACCATTGTATTTGCTTGGCATCAAAGGATGTCGGTCTTTCATCCATGTTTTTTCTACTCCCAACGTGGTGCTATAGGCCAAAAGCCAATATAATGTTACGGATTTCGTGATGCCCGAACACATTGACACTGCCAAGCCTCTTGAGTGTTGGACTTGGCGTCCAATGACAACTGCAATTTCTTGCTGTGGACTGGCGAATCTGTGGCAACCAGCTATACCTCTCTGATATTTATAACTATGATTTTTCTTTTTGTTTTTTTTTTTTCATGAACAATTGTCATATTTTGAACTTACATGTAAGACCAGACAGTCAATATCTAGATCTTTTTATTGTGGATTTTGTGTACACCTTGTTAAAGATTGCATGGATCTAGTTCCATTCTTCTGCGGAAGGCGTGTATATGTGTATGTAAATTTCATTGTTGAGATATAGCTTATGGAAGGCTGTACCTAAAGCTCAACAGACTTCAGAGCTTCATTGCTTGGTCATATCCTGGACAACTCAATTGTTGTAGGTAGTATTACTTTTGTCGAACATTTCAAATAGCCTGTATTGGCAGCTTTTGGGAAGGCAATTTTTATAGACTTGTTTTGGGTTTGTTTTTTTGTTTTTTTTTTTTCATGCATCCCATGTTAAGCTGTTTCACTTGCTGTAGATACCTCAATGTATCAAGCTGAGATCAAGGAACTTTATGGTAGGCTTTTTATTGTGGATGAAGAGGATTTGTTTCTTCTTGTTTTTTTTTTTTGCTCTTTATACTTCAGAAATTTGTATCCTCAAATTACCAAGAATTTGTGATGTGAAATGTCTGCATTATTTTTTGACATGTATGTAGATTCTATGATTATCTGTCTGTAAATGTAACTGTAAATATTTATATATATGTATACATACTTATATATTATATATATATATATCTCACCTTGTGAATTATGGGCCACTTTAGGTTATGGAAGTCAGCCGCTAGTGGTGTAGTTTGGAGGGTACTTCAGGGTGCAGTACTCAGACTGTGGCTATTTTAATAACCTGAGCAATGCCCACAGAACTGAGTTTGGTGACTGCTGGGAACTAGCTTTAGAGATCTCAACTATGATTTTTTTTTCCTTCCCCCGCCCCAACTTCTTCCTTTGTATGTGCACTGAAAGAGTTGTTTATTCACCAAGAATGTGAGATTGATTCATTATACATAGGTTGTCTGTGTAAATGTCATGGTAAATAAAACAAAACTGAATACTTTTTTGAAAATATTGATGTCTGTTCTGTTGTGGTAGTTTCTTCGGTGGGCATGTTGTAAAGCTTGAACCATTTCATTCTTGATCAAGGAGCGCACATATTCCACCCATACTGCGGTCAGTTTTGTTGTTACAGGAAACCATAGTGCCTGGGGTAAACTGTCGTCCTTCGGTAAATTATTGTTAACCTCTCGCGTGACGTAGGCCTTTAGACACACAAAATACGGGTGAAACACAAGTGGCCTTTAATGAACGTTAAACTGTGGCAATGGCCTCAGATGAACCTTCAGTCGCTTATTTTTATCAGAGTCCCAGGAAGACGCAGTGAGAGAAGAGAGTTTATGAAGTTCCTGTCCAAGACCTGGACTGAGAGACAAGCGCCTTCCCCTTTCAGCTTCTCCTATGACAGCCTGCATTGTTATTCAAATCAGATGGGCGTGTCAAGGACATCTAACAGAAGATTTCTTCTGTTGCACTTGAATACCACAGAATAACACTACACCAGGGAATAACCACATTCTCTGTATAGTTACACTGCTTATATGCATACCAGAAGAGAGGAATAACAATTCTCAGAATAACCACATTCTCTGTATAGTTACACTGCTTATATGCATACCAGAAGAGAGGAATAACAATTCTCAGAATAGTCTAAACCAGTGTAGGTATTCCTTTTTTTTTTCTTTTTTTTCCATCTTGTTATGGATTGGCCCATGGATTCTAAAGTCCACCAGCTCCCACATATGATCAGCCCACCAATGTGGTGCCAAGTTCAAATCTATTTCATGTAGCATGTTACCCTCATGTATTTTTGATGAGGTGGTGTGCTTTATGCTGAGCTGTTTATTACGTAGGAACCAAGAAGACTTCTGTTGCGGTCGATTTCATGGGTGGAGAGAACCTGGTAAAAACCGCTGGTCTAAGAGCAAGTAAATGACAAGCTTCTCCACTGGTGACACATATGTTCACTCACCAAATGAGATGAATGCATAAGCTGTTTTGGTTGGAGACCATCAGGCAATCTTCCTGTAACACCAAGACTGCTTTACATTCGGCTCAATAAGCTTTGCTGACAACTTATACTGACCATTACTGGCCACTGCAGTACTGGCCACAAAGGCCCTTGAATAAATCTTGGTAAATCCCTGTCTAGGGCTAGGATTTGACCAAAACGCCTTGAGTGATTAAGAGGCAAAGACCAGCATGATCTCAGCCACGAGGCTATGACCTGCTGAAATCAAAAATAAGGTAGTGTACTCCAAAGTTGTGTAAATAATGACTGCGATATTTATTTTTCAATGATATGTTCTAGTGGCATATAGAACATTCACAGTAAATGATTCCTGGTGTACATGTAGGTTAATGTTCAACCTACATGGAAACATTAACATAGAAAAAAAAGAGTAACTAGAAAAAACATTTAACACTTGTAAACAGTAGATCATAGTACTAGTAACAAAATATTCAAAATTAACAAAAAATTTTCACAAATTTTTGACAAGGTGGAATTCAAATCAAAGAAAAATCAGCTATCCTTCTGGCGTTAAGAAAACAATACATGAGGAAACTTCTTAATATAAAAGTCATCTGACCTTTTTCTGTTAACACTCTTAGGCAGGTGTAGCCGGAATAATGATATACATTTTCAGAAGTTGTTAAAAAGTAGAGCATTGCAAATTTTAACTACATGTTCACAGCTACATGAACATACATTGTTATAATTCTGTAAACACTTCCTAAATATTTAAAACATAAGTACCATCAGCAAACAGAAGGCACAAACATAACAAAATGACTATCCAGTCTAACCCATTATTCATGGACACAGCCCCATAAAGCTTTAAACATCTAGAACACAATATAAAAAGTTACATACATGAATATTAATGTAAAGATCATCTAAACCAGCAAATATCACAGTTTATACATTTTTTTGTAAAAGTAAAATACATACATTAAAGAGCCACATGCTCGATAATTTTTTTCTTTTAAATAAAAAAAAAACAAAGTATATATATGAACAATAGTGCAATGTATACCTGACATATGGCAACATGGTATTGCAAGTTAGAAGTTTGGATCCCTGATATCGGTGCTGGGTCGACCATACAGTTCTTTCTCCAGCTGTTGTAGTTGTATGACAAAGCCTCGGTTTGGACGCACGATTGGGCTGCATTTCAAGACATGTTCATAGGCTGCCTGCAAAGGAACAGATGTCAGGAGGAACAAATGAAAATTTTTGTCTTTTTCTGTCATGCCTATGAGTTTTTCAATGATCAGTCAAAGAACGTTCAAGTTCAAGGCGTTCTATTTACCTATTTGACCTTTCAGTACTTAAATACTACAAGTACTTAAATTACAAGTTTGCCAATGACTTTCTGCAATGCAACATTTTGCGCTTTGGCACATCTGATTTATGTTTTTGTCACATTTTGTCACACCATGCACATGACGGCACACCCAACATTATTTATTTGCTTGATTGGAGTTTTACTGTGTACATGAGAATATTTCACCTATATGACAGTGGCTAGCAATACAGTGAGGGAACAACTGGCAAACCCTAGAAGAAACCCACAACCAACCTGCCCATGACTGAAGAGCAAGCCTGCCTGAGCTGGAATTATACTCACAGTGACCACACTGGCGAGAGGATGCTGGTTCATCTTGATAATGGATGTGTATAGTAAACACTTGACATATATTATAAACTTTTGAAAAGGACAAATTAAACTTATGATGTTGATGGTAGGTGACGTAAAATTTCATCCAGTGAAATGCAGTTTTTAAAGCACAAATAGATGTTACACAGTATATATTTGTCTTTTTTGGGGGGAACGGTGCGTCTGAAGGACACAATGACCCTGCAACGTATCTGCACCTGAATCTCGCAAAGCGATATCATCATTTGGTAAGCTCATACCTCTAAGGTCCATTTGAAATGGCACATCAAATATGCAATAACGACTGTCGCACTACGACTGATGCCCTGCTGAGAAAACACCAAGACGACCTTCTTCTGGTCCTTAAATTTATCTGTGAGATGAAAGAGAAAAAGCTAAATAGATCATGAAGAAATTACATGCACATGACAGTCAAAGAAAACAGGAACATGTTGTCATTCTTAAATTTACCTGGGAGAAGAACGTCAGAAAAAACTGATCATAAGTGGGAGTATGACAAGCTGAGAAAAACCCCACACCACCTTCTCATTCTTAAATATGCAGATGTATGTGTGAATGCCAGAAATTTGATAATAAGTGGATTGTAAGACAGATCAAGAAAGCAGGAACAGCATCTTCTTGTCATTTTTAAATTTATTAACAAGAACAATGTCAGGGAAAATAGTTTATATAAGTGGGTAGTGTGACAAGCTGAGAAAACACTAACACCACCTTCTTCTCATTCTTAAAATTTATCCATGAGAAGAATATCACATCGTCATCAGATTGTACACGCATAACAGGCTGAGAAAACCAAAAATATTTTCCCTTTGAATGAATGATTGTGACAAAATACCACTTTGGCAATACCGCACCCATTACAGTGGTGAGAACATAATTACACCAATTTCGTCTCAGAGAAGAATACAACTGAGAAAGAAAGATGACGGTCACAACCAGTATGACACGTTGACAACATACCCATAGCACCTTCTCCTGCTTCCTTACCTTATCCTTAGACTAAAACACATCAACATCACGAAACATGACAACTAGAAAACACCAACATTGTAAAATATTAACAGGTACCCTTTTTATTTTTTCTTCACTACATTTTTTTCCCCTTCTGAATGGTCTCTTCCCTTCAATAACAATATATGTATGAGAAAACCTTACCAATGAAGGTGCAGGCATTTTTAAAACTAGTGAACAATTGGCTGTCATTCTTGTCTTGCACGGGTAGATGAAGCAGGTTATCAGGAGACTCGGAAAAGCTGAAAAGATACAAACCAGCTGTGATATACAGGTATGGCAAACCGTAATCATGGCCTGTATTTCACTAGAAGTTCAGCTGTCTTCATGTGACACGTTTTACTTGATTGTGACTGATTCCTCCACCTCAGACATAGAGTTACTTGAGAGTTTCATATGAAGTCTGACTAAGCTCTAATCAGAAAATCTTTATAAATGTGGGTATAAAATGTACCCTAATTCTTCCAATTTTTGGAACGCCTGCTCTGCCCATGTTAGCTAACATACATGTAATTGTAACAAGGAGAAAGTTTCTTTTTTTCTCCCATGGTTAGGCCATCTAATGACCAACATATCCATATCTTTATTGTTTCAAAAAACTAGGAGAGAAATCTTCATTAATAATAGCATTATGTTACTAATCAACAATTTTCATTCTGACTCTGTTGACTTACAGGTCAACGCTTTGCCATATGCGCCCCAAAACTGCTGTACCGCCAGAGGGCTATACAGCCAGCCAAGAACCTGTTACCAAGCCAATGTGAAGAATGATTCATTGGTATTTACGGCCTACTTTATTTATCAACTATAGATGTTTAAGTGAATAAAATATAGATGATCACAAACGTTCACTCACCCAGATATTTATTTTCTGAGTTATGTTGATAAGCCTTTATATCAGGTACATGCAGAAGCAGCAACACTGGGTTATTACAGGATTTCATACAAGTATTTCACGTGTGTTTGGTACACCCAGCGCTGGGTGATATTGGCCCAGTTAGAACATATTGTCCTACTTTGTCATGAATATAACTGAGGCTTTTCCTCTGTACTGTATCACTAATATTGATAGTTCAATAGCTGATTGTTCATTGGCTCATGGTTATATTCATGTATCTCTGCCTTTTTTTCTAACATTTTTTCTCACAATATTACCACTGTCAACTGTTAATATATTTATTTACTGCTGCCTCCCTGAAACACCACGCAGGAGACATCATAGCAGAAGACCACCCCAATGTTAGCATACTAACGTTGGGACAACCACAACGTGTACACAGTTATCTCCCCCTTAATAATTATCTCGGGATTGGTGAAAATATCACATCACCACAAGCATCTTGTACATGTAGAGTTTGTGCCTTGAATTCTACTTGGCGAGTGCACTCTTAGTTAGTTCTTTATGTACATGTATTTTGAATTAAGAAGTCCAGCATGAAGTGTGTGTGTGTCAAGCTGCGAAAACCTGATGGTGCATCACCGCCCACAATTAATACAAAGGCCAGAAATGGGCACCATAGACTCTAATGCTTCAGACGTATACATTTTACTCGCTTGAAAAAATTCTAAACAAAAGAAAAAAACAAAAAAAAACCAAATCTGACTATTTTCCCATACAGTGTCTCTCACCTGAGATACACATTGTGCTTGTGTTTCATTTGCTATGAAGTCTATGACAGCTTCGTGATCCTTCGGTTGCAAATCAATTACTCACAATGTCCCTGTCTCCACACAGCAGTTTACATGGGCCTGTATTTTGAGGTCTTTCTGGACGCCGGGAGAATTGGCCTGTCTCCAGTTGCCCAGATACAACAATCCTGGGATGATCTCTGCTGGATATGTGTCTAGTTCATCCATCTCCTGAATTATACGTGCATGAAAATATGAAGTTACTTTATTCCATACTTTACATATCTATATACATGTGTAGTATAGTACTATATGTTCAATGCCTCTCTTCACCTATTCAGAAATGAAAACCTGTAAGACTGAACCTCACAAATATGACAAAAGAATACAAATCTTTGCAACGTAGTAAAAAGTCAAAAGTTCTGAGTGGAGGAAACTCCAGTGGAAACCAGTCAAAACCCAGACAGGAAGCTAGGCATTAAGGCCCAGATGACACCATGTCAAGTCCACGCAGAGATGGTAGAAAACATGCTTCATGGAAGAAAGACAGCATGAATGGCCCCACAAGTGACAACTTATTGTCAGCAAGGCTCCCAGTCCACTGAATGACAGAACTGAACCATCACCCATGTTCTGATACTAGGTGCAAGAATGTGGGAAGTAACTGGAAGTAAAATGGCTGTCAAGCTGTTGACATTTCGTAGTTTTCCAACATGTCAGCCGCAATGACATTTGTTACAGCTGCAAGGTGCATGTATGAAGTATTTAACAATATCCTCATTAGCTATTACCAGTCAGCCTTGAGAATCCTTCTGAGGAATAGACGAATTTCCTTCAATGTATAGACTGCTAAATATGTCTTGTTACCAGTGTGCCTTGAGAATCCTTCTGAGGAATAGACGAATTTCCTTCAATGTATAGACTGCTAAATATGTCTTGTTACCGGTCTGCCTTGAGAATCCTTCTGAGGAATAGACGAATTTCCTTCAATGTATAGACTGCTAAATATGTCTTGGTCACGACAAATAATTGGTCACAGAGATATTTTCAATTTTTCTTTAATGTCTGAAACATGACACTGACACTTCCCTGAAGTGCTAAAATGTTACAAGAATAATACTTACCTTCGGCATGTATAAAATTTTTTGTGTCCTTAGGAAAGGGTACAGCGCCGAAAATTGTTCATATCCTCCTGTTTAAAGTAAAATAAGACCAATGCATTCTGTAGTGCCACACTATAATGATATATTGATCAAGTCTCTTTTCCTGTGTTACCGAGACATTCAGTTATACTGAAAACATTCCGAGTGATCACTGTTAGCCATATAATGGTCTCATTTCTGTGCCAGAACTTTTCCTTAATAGGGAAGTGGTCAGTCAGTTTTATTGGAAAAGGAAACTGGTATGTGCCTTTTGAAAAAAAACTAATACACATATTTTCACCCAAAAGACAAGCTAAGGATGCATGAAAACATATTCAAGAATACGGATTTCCAATAAATTTCATGTAAAACCACATGAACTGTGGCCTGACAAGTGCTGTTGACAACATACTGTTACCCTACACCTGAGACCAATGGAGGCATGTCTCAAACTGGGATTGAACTCCTACCTCATGTGTCTCAGCAAATTGGCCACATCCTGCCCACTGACACTTTTATTTAAGTGATTACGTGATTAGGCATGTACATGTACACATGTATTTCCTCACATTAGTGATTCGTCTTCATACGATACCCTTAATCAGGTCAAGAACAGCTCTTACACTTCCTGGGGTGCATGATGATGAAGCAATTTAAAAGAGAGTATTACATCCACACACTGTAAATGGCCTAAAATTTTGGTTAAAAAAAAAAAAAAAAAAAAAAAAAAAAACAGTTTTAGAAGCAAATAGATGTTATAAAATATTACTGAAAATTTTCACTCTACCTTCAAAGCAGATCTCGAAACACCTTTCCATGATCAACAGAACATTCAGTTGAATCAGTGAAAAGTAACTTAACACATGACGCAGTTTTAAGTTATTTAATTTTTACTAATAATTTACCTTTCAGGATTTTCACAGTGTTCCTACTGCCCATATCCCACATGGCCTTCCCACAGCGCACTGCAGGACCTGTCAATCACACCCCAAAAAATGCCCCATAGATAAAAAAAGAAAACTTGAGATTATCAATGGGTTAATTTCTCTTGAAGGTAAATCCGGGCTGTTTACATTATAGTACATGTATTTGAACAAATTCACAACATACAGGTACATGGTTGCAGTCATTTAACATTTTATAATTTACGACTACATGAGGCTTGATGATGATTCCAGAACTGATATTGCAATTAAAGAGTCACAAGGAGAAAACAACACTACACACTTGAGCTTTTAGTTTGAAACAGGATGACAAATTGAACACTCAGTCAAGCCTCACTTCATAATTGAAAGATAGATGCATTTGGAATGTAGTCTGAACAAGACCAAAATAATCCCATTTAACTTTTTTAAGGGGAAAAAAAACCAAAACAAATGTGTATGTATTCTGCTAGCATTCATCAGATACATGTAAAGTTCTGCTGATATTCTAAAAACCATGTCAGAATCAGTGTTACTTTATTTCCTGCCCCGCATACTTACTGTCCTCTGCTAGGTCTGTGGTGTTACTGTCATAGACCACAACATTCTGTTTACACTCCAGCTCTGCATCATACGGAGGCACAAATTCTTTACTGTTATCCTGCAAAGGGATGATAAGGACAAATGATTAAGTAATAAAACTACTAAATTCACAATCTACAAATTTTCATTGTCCTCTCATTCATTTTAAAGAGAAAACATCTCATTAAAGTATGTGCATTTAAGACAACCCCTCGTCATGTTTAATTATTACAAGAGATAATTATTCATAGTATGTAACCATCATGGCTTTAAATATTTAAACACTATGTCATCTTAATTATAATATCATATAATACATATCTGCAATTGATATCAGGCATGTGTGACGGAGCTTACCAGCTGGGGATTTGAACCAATGATCCCTGGGTTTGCAGTCCATGCCTCTACCACTAAACTAAAGGTAAATTCTCTCCAACCCAGCGGCAGATAGCACTAATGTTGCACATCTTTTTACACATGCTTCACTACATTATGTCCAGTCAGAAAACTATAGACAAGAGACCATGTTGCTGGCAAAACTGAGTGACCTACAAATGACACATAGCTCCATGCCTGAGGGGAAATATACATGTACCAAACAGCTGTTTCGAGTGCTGCATCAGTGTGCATGCTCAGAAAGCCAGAGACATTCAGCTGTGGGATAAACAAAAACACATGCATGGCCAGGCCATGTTTTGAAACTGAAACTTTCTCCTAGTTTGCTGCACATGTGTATATATATTGTAACTGGGGTTTAATACAATGCTTCAGAATCACCACATGGGGCTGGAAATCCCAGAGCAAAGAAATCTCACTTCGGTGCATTCAAACAGCTTAGTATCTTGTTGATTCTAACAGTTGATGAGGCAGATATTGAAAATGCCATCATGGCAAGTCACATTTTAACTATCTCCACTCACCCATGACTGGTGTGGCTGACCTTATCACATACTGTTTTTTTACATTAATCAAGTCAACAAACACAGATGCAAAGCTAAGCAAGAAACAGTAATTTTCAAAGGTCTGTCTTTGCCTTAGGGCAAGAACACTCATTGCTTCTCGAGTGGCACAGCTAGGAAAATTATAGTGCCCATGGCAGAACAATTTTCGTTTCTCATTGTCATTATTTTCTGATGATGTCAGTGCCCTTTTATGAGGCAAAAAAATGGAGTGAGAGTGGGAATAAAATAACATGCAGGCGGTAACGGGGAAACAAGCTATCAGGCCTTACCACAGGTGCCTTTCTTGCAGTAATTACATGACTTTCATTGTAGTCGTCCTTCTCTCTCGCATCTGCAGAAATAATCAGAATCGTAAATCGATAGTCTAATCTTACACTTCGTTAAATGAAAAGCTCCGCCAATGTTGATGGTGAAATGTTACACACTTTTCACTACGTTTGAAATATTATGCGCAAAAGTACGAGACGCGCATTTTAGAAAGTCAGAAAACCTAAGTCAACCAATGCTCTCACCTAACAACAGTGTAAAGTTAGGATCACTTAAACATGGAAACACAGTAGCTTGTTGTAGCATATTATACAAGCTTGTGGGCTCAAGTAACTCAAGATTCTTCATAGTGACGTATTTCCAAACCACCCAGCTTAAGGCCTGCAGTTGAAGTTCACGGTTTTGCTTTCAGTTAACCGGCGTATTCATGTCTCAGATGGCGAAGTACTTCTAAGATATACAAAGTAAGAATCCGCTACAAAAATAGTACTTGCTAAACATACACATTTCCTATCGTTACTGGGCAAATGTAAAGAAAAATCACTATGTAAATGTAACATTAATGTCACAATAGATCAATACATTTTTTCATGAATTCTTGTACATAAGATTAAAATGAGATGATGCGTTACCAAGGTACCACGCGCCGACAGGTCTTCCTACGCTGGTTCAATCGACATTTCGTCTGCTTCCGGGTCACCACGCCATCTTTTCTCCCAGCCAGGCCGGTTGAAGTTGCTCTATGAAATTAATCACGATGTTCTCAAGGTTAACTCGCCCTACCACCGTGGCATTTATATGCAGGGGATTCAGTTCATCGCCATCGGTAAGATTGCAGGACTAAAGGTGTTGCTAACTCGGACTGTTTTGCAGTTCACCCCCAAGTGACATTGAGTGCAGCCGAAAGTTTGCACCGACCTGCCACACATGTTGTATATATTGCAAATGCGCTTTGGTTACGTGATGTTTGCCTTATCAGCGTTCATATTCAGGGCGAAGATATGTTTTTTTTTCTGACTACGTTATCATAGATTTTTATCTTGGAGTCAGTATGTGACTTATATTCTCTACTTTGCACCTGTACGATAATCGCAATGTGAGGGGAAAAGAAGAAATTAAAAGGAGGAAAATAGATCTTTCAAAAGGTTAAATTTAAAGGTCACGTCAGTTTACTGACTAACTGACTTTCAAAATTAAAAGTAAGTCTTCGTGTAATTTCTTGTTTTCATAACTGGTGCCAGGGAAAATATAACTTACTCATATTTCAAAGTATGGGTATATATGCTAAAGTAAAGAAAGGTTGCCCAAAATTGTAATTTATTTGATGTTTTCTTGGGCTAATGAAACTTGATTGCTTGTTTCGCATTATGAAAATATTTCAGGAGGATGCGTGCAGGGTCCTAGATTTCATTATTCTTTATTTATGTACTAGAACCTGTGTATATATAGAGAAGGCTTTTAATTATAATGCTACAAGGAAGGATCAGTGGTCAAAGGTAATAATTCCCCCGTTACAATAAAGCGGAATTATTGTACATTTTATTTGAAATAATACACATTAAAGTTTAGTAAACGGCAGTGATCACATAACTTTTCATAACTTTTGCTGCCTCCCAAAAAAGAAAAGTGAAACGAAACGAAAGTGCACTAACTACAGATGAAATTAACTTCTTTTAGGTACTAAATGATTTGGTGTCAGAGCTATGCGCCCCAACAAGCTCTAGACCTTTCCTGGACAAAGCTACATTCTATGTATTCCATCTAGATGGGCGCAGGATGTTATTTTAAAATTCTGAAATTCATCGCAACACTGAGTCATCATCCGAATTCAATAAAATCACAGCAGATCTCTGAACCCGAAGTCAGTGGAGCTGTTCTCAGAGAGGTCCACGCTCATGTCTCGCCAACTCACGTGTATTCAAAACTGGCAAAAACGAATTTTTTTTATACCCTTCTCAGTTTTATATTGTGAAGATTGAAGTAGAGCCTACAGATGACAATGAAAACGTCGTAGTTTTCAAGATATTTTCAATGCTAGAACTCTGTTACATTTCGGGACCAAAAGTAAGTTACAAGATTTTTCAGAATGACTGCCAACAGTGAGCTGTTGGAGTGGAGTGCTACTTATGTCCACCGACTTCAAGTTCGGAGATATGTGGGGCGATTTTGTTGAGTTCGGGTTATGGACACGGGGCTGTGATGAATCAGAATGTCAATGTCAGAATAAAACGCAGAGTTCAAATAGATGGACTAAATCCTATGTAACAAAACCGAAGCGCACGGGTTAAAAAACTTATAAGAGCAAACTTCCACAACGTAGTGTGTAAATGAAGTTGTGAGCTACTAAAAAGCAGGTAAATGATGAAAAAATTCGGAAATAATGACAAAATGATGTTGGTTGTGAAAATGCATGCGGGCAGTGACAGGAAAATAGCGATCAAGTGTCATTGGCCTTAGGTACAGTACATGGGAAATTTTGTTTTCCAAAACTGCCCAAAGTAATGTTTATTTCAGAAAAAGTATATTTGAATGGCACTCCGATGTATCAAATGTTCTCAAAAGTTTACATTTACCCAGAGACAGCATATACATATGTATGTATTAGCACTTCACTGTGGTCATTGTTTATTAACTCCAGGCTAGCTAACTCAGGGTCAAAACTTTGTTGCTAATTTTGGAAGATACAGTCTATAGTTGCAAATTATAGGCTCAAATCGTTTGAAATTCTTTCGTAAAAATCAATGCAGACTTGTTTCAACATGATTTCACAGAAAAACATGTACAAAGGACTTTCGTTTGCAAGAGAACAAATCATAAAGGGCGTTTGTAAAGACTGTTTCTGTACCATTCAGATTGTACGTTGCTGACCAACTTTTCTGTTGTCCATTGTGAAAATGACATTCTTCAATGAATTCACGTCACTTTACTAGGTAACACCACTCCCATCTTCACTACAGCCTACTAAAATTTCAAAATAACACTTAGCATGTCGCACAGTTTGTACGATTCTGTATGTGTGATGAATCATAAGAAGGATGTTTATATGTGATCACACAGATGTGGATCTGCTCTGATTTCTAACTTAATTTTACCCCCAGTTGCTTCAAGTGGCAAGCCACACAGATGCTCATCAGGTGGTACCATGTTAGCTTTTTTGCTGTTTGATGAATGCTTCAAACTTTGCTGGTTTATGTTGATTTTAGTTGTTGTTTTCAGTGCTTGGGATCAAAAACTTGCTTTTTGGCTTCATGCATAATTCCATTTGCATGTACATGTATCTTAATTTTTTTTTTATTCATCTGCTAATACTGAGTTGATCACTCATCATAGCTATCAAGAAAAAAGAGCCAAATGCACGCACAAGCTGAAAAACATGTCTGCATTTCAAAAAATGCACCCCTCAGTTGAGAATAAACGCAAAACTCCATCCCCAGTAGCAAGTGAAAGCTTATTGCTGACTTGGAATTACTACAGTATTATTAAAGGTTTCATCAAGATTTTATACTCATGTATTATAATAAACCACATTTCTGATCCCTAGAACTGAGTTAAGTTTTTTTGTTCTCATTTTTTTTATTTTTTGGTGTTCGTTTTATATTGTTATTAATTTAAAATTGTTTGCTCCTTCCAAGGAGGTGTCTCCCCTAAACCCAACTGTCCAGAAGCCATCCTTTAAAATTGATAATTCTATGTGAGGCAAAAATTGATAATTCTATGTAGGGCGAAAATGATAATTCTGTGTAAGGCAAAAATTTATACATGTAATTCTATGTAGGGTGTAACCAGATGCAATCAGAAAAATAGGGTTGATTGGTAGGGAATTGCTAGAAGATGACTATCCCAGTTGACTCCAACGCCAATGAGTTTAATGATTTAAATATTGAGAGAAAATATAAAATTGAGATTGATAAAATAAAATTGAGATACAAAGAATTTGTAGATTCCCCCATTCCCACTCTTTGTTTAGCCTCAGTCACAATTAGTGGCCGATGACTCTCCTGTGGCTATTGGCAGAATCCATTTGACCACTTGTCTCCCACGAATATGGTGCATATTTATACGTGGAAAAGTCTGTCATTAACTTGTCAAAGGGTCAGCAGTTTATCCCCTGCGCTCGTTTCCTTTACTCATGAAAGTGACCTCCATGCTGTTCACATGTATATGTATAATTGAGTATTTGCATTGTTAAGCAAAAATGATCAAATCAAAAAGTTACATAAATTAGTTCATTACATTGTCAGTTGTTTACATTGTTCTGATATCCTGTTTTTCAATTGCAGCACCATGCAAACTGTAAGGTGGCAGTGCTGGGAGCCAGCGGCGGCATAGGCCAGCCTCTCTCCCTCCTCCTCAAGAGATCTTCCCTCATTAGTCAGCTCGCCCTCTATGATATCGCTCACACGCCCGGCGTGGCCGCAGATCTCAGCCACATTGAGACGCGTCCCAAAGTCTCGGGTCACTTGGGCCCTGAGCAGCTGAAGGACTGTCTGACAGGAGCACAAGTTGTCATCATCCCCGCAGGAGTGCCCAGGAAGCCAGGTGGGCTGGCACATGTAGGACTGCGATAAAATTAAATAAAAACTGTGCCTGAAAGAGTGCATTTCTGGAGGCAAATATAAAGTGTCATAAAATATTACTCTTCATGCTGAAACTTACATTTGTCAAGTTAGATATCGTTTTAACTTGCAACCAAACCTCAAAACACCTTTTCCAAGATGAGTAGAACTCTCAGAATCAGGCAAGGCATGTAACTGTAATGGGTGTAATTTTGTGTTGTCCGTGTATATTTCAGGAATGACCCGGGATGATCTGTTTAACACAAATGCCTCAATCGTCCGAGATTTGTGTCAGGCTTGTACAGAGTTCTGCCCAGATGCCATGATTGGAATTGTAACAAACCCAGTAAGTTTTTGTGTTCAACTCTACCCAACAGGTATATCTGGTTATAAACCTGGTTACTGCTAACGTAGCACAATGACCAGTGGGCCTATGCAGTTGCTGCGAGTTCATCAGCTCGTGCTGGCTTCCTGTATGTGGGAAGGTCTACCAGCAACATTCAGGTGGTTGTGGGTTTCCACCGAGCTCTGCTTGGTTTCCTCCCACCATATTGCTGGCTGCTGTCAGATGAGGTCATCCTTAAAAAAAATTGTTGTTGCAGGTAACACAAACCTATCACAAAATATAGGGTCGGTAGGTGGGGAAATATTTTGCAATAGATCGGAATTTTGAAGAAATTAGCATGGAGAGAAAAGTAAAAAAATAAATTCCATCTAAAGCCCAATAAAAATTTTAGAGTGGGGTAATTTTTTTGAGGGTTAGTAGGGTTACCTGCAACACAGACATTTTTGGTATGGGCCGAGTGAAATATTCTTGTGTAAAGCTCCAATGAAATAAATTAATCAGGAAGTCCTATGGTCTTGTTACTGGCACCAATCCCATGCCCTCATATGAGTTAAGTTGTATCTTATTCTCCTGTGTGCCAGACTTACATTGTAATTGTGAAGCAGGACATTCCCATCTGGCTGGATATCTTAGCTGTAGGAGCAGTCAGGTTATATCCAGGCCCTTAGACAGTAGGTCAAGTCTCACTTGAGCCAGTTTTTCCACTGGTCTGGATTTATCAGGTTTATAAACAGTGTGTCTTTTTTTCTAAGTCTGGAGAGAGCAGCTTATATCTAGATTGTCTTTGGCTATGTATCTCCTTCATGCTCTGTCTTCATGCAAGTCAGTTTTTGACAATTAAATACCTGCAGTGTTTTGAGGGTATTTTGATTTTTTCATTAAATTTAAGTGCAAGACAAGAGACTTTAAACAGATGAATAAAATCAGGAGATGAACTGGTAATGGCATCGTAACAAACCAGCTACAGATAAGTCTTAATAGTGAAGACGATATTGAAAGTACATGTACATGTGGCATGGTTGTGGTTGTTCAAGACTGTTTGTCTACCACTAATATGGTGTTTAAGTCTGTACATCACCCATGGGAAAGTTTGTCAGTGTCTTGCGAATGGTCAGTGGCATTTGTCAGACACTCAGGTTTCCTCCAATCACAATACTGATTGCCATCATTATTTATTTATTTATTTGATTGTTGTTTTACACCGTACTCAAGAATATTTCACTTATACGACGGTGGCCAGCATTATGATGGGAGGAAACCGGGCGGAGCCAGGGGGAAACTTACGACCATCCGCAGGGTGCTGGCACAGCTTCCCACGTATGGCCAGAGAGGAAGCCAGTATGAGCTGGACTTGAACTCACAGCTGCCATCATATATGTGAAAATTTGTGGGTAGGCCGTTAAACAACAAAGAATTGAGTTAAAGAAAAAAACTCCCATTAAATGGCACCATATAATTATGACAGCCTGTTTTCTTCTACAGGTAAACTCTACAGTACCAATTGCTTCAGAAGTCTTCAAGAAAAACAAGGTGTACGACCCCAATAGAATATTCGGTGTCACCACCCTGGACGTAGTCAGGTCAAACACATTCATCGCAGAGGCAAAGGTACCGAATTTGCTTCATCCTTCACATGTATGATGTGACAAATTATTAAGATCCTATGTTAGCCATGAAGGAAAAGTAAAAACTGGACTAAAAGCAAGCTGAATCATTTTTAAATCGGTATATGACTTAAAGTGAACATAAAGTCAGCCACTAAACATGTATGACTTCCCAAAAAGGTTTTTCAGAGGTGTTCTAAAAATGTTTTTAAAATTTTACAAGGTTTATCAGCAGAATAAATTGCAATGATGGTCACTACCTATCCAGTCATTTGGTCACACCATGTTACCCATCTGAAGTGACATCACATTACCTCAGAAATAAAGGACGCAAGGCTCCAAAATTAGATGGAAATGTATGTGACCAGACAAAAAAATTGGGATAGAGAAAAAATAGACACAAAAACAATAAATACCGAGGTCCACATTTTGCAGTTTCGTTTTCAAACAACCAAAGTGTCATTTGAGTTCAGCAGTTTTCTCAGAGCAAACTTTGTGGGCACAGCGTCATCTTTCAGCAGTTCTTTACACAGCTGCATGTTCGCCTTCATGGGTGTCAGCATTGGCTGCCTGTGGACATGGAGAATATCCCAAACACAGTAGGGTATTTGGAACACGTTCTTTCCTGTCAATAGTAGGAAAACATTTCCAGTATAAGTCTGTCTTCGCCACTTTGTAAGAAAAATTGTGCTACAAAATCCTCTGATTTTCAACCAGTGGTTGTCCCGTGAAGGTTTTCTTGCCAACTCGCTCAGACAAATTAATGATACCTCTGGCCCAGCACATAAGCATTGAAACACAGGTCGCCGTTCTGAAGTCTACGTAAATCCATGACTGTGCAGTTGGATCAAAATGCTTACAAAACACTTAAAATAGGCTCAGACTCTGATTTATTGCTCAGATATCTGTTTACTTACCCCCTAGTAACAGTTGTTAGCTGAGGCATTGTGATGTTGCAGCCAGAATACCACATGATGTTTTCAGGGTTGGTGATGAGCCAGGTTTTTCAGGGCTTTTTCAAACTGGCTTCTTGGAAAGAAATGTCCAATATTACCCACTTTCCAGAGCTGAATTCGGTTTTCTCGGCTTTTAAAGTGCGATTGGGTTTTTAAAAATATTTTTCTGTGATACCTATGGCTTACTTCTTTTTTCTGTGTACAGTATGTGCTGTGGCAGACTTTATGTTCACTTTAGTCACGGAAATCAGTTATGGAAACTTGCTGATCTAACTTTGAGTGTAAGGATGGTAAATCAGCTGAACTTGTGAAACTTAATGTTAAACATGGTGAACGTACATGTGTGTGGAAGTGTCGGCCAGGTGAAGGGTATTAGAATACATGCCTGTGTATACAAGAGGGCTAGTAGAGAACCAGATGTATGTAATGGAGATAAAACACTTACATTGCCTGGTTGATACCATACTTGAGAGGGTGGATGCTCGGTTTCCAACCGTATACATAGCAGCTATATATGGGACATACTCATTGGTAACTGGTAAGGTGACTGATTCCTAATCGCTGACACATAAGGCCATCCTTAAAAAATTGTAGTTGCAGGTAACACAACCCTATCACAAAAAATAGGGTCGGTTGGTAGGGAAATGTTTTTTTTTTTATTCTTTATTGCTAATGAAATACAGAAAAGGATTTTAAAGAAATTAACATGGAGACAAAATTAAAAAAATAAATTCCATCTAATGCCCAATAAAAATTTTAGAGTAGGGTCCTTTTTTGGAGGGTCGGACGGGTTACCTGGAACAGAGATATTTTTGAAATATGGCCTAAGGTGTGTGTTCAATTCTGGTCTTGTACAGGGATATTTTTCTCATTCTTCGTGAGACGTTCATGACGCCATGCAGGCATTGGCTGTTATCTTGGCAATCTTGGGCTGTTTGAAGACCATTTTATTATCAACCAATATGTACAACATTTTAGCTCTAGCAGGCTTAATCATAGGTTATTATCTGTAGAGGCTAAACCCTAGATCGGGGGCCTCCGTGGCTCAGTTGGTTAGCACGCTATCGCAGCACAATGACCCGAAGCCTCCCACCAATGCGGTCGCTGTGAGTTCAAGACCAGCTCATGCTGGCTTACTCTCCGTGCGTACGTGGGAAGGTCTGCCAGCAACCTGCGGATGGTCGTGGGTTTCCCCCGGTCTCTGCCCGGTTTCCTCCCACCATAATGCTGGCCGCCGTCGTATAAGTGAAATATTCTTAGAGTACGGCGTAAAACACCAATCAAATAAATAAATAAACCCTAGATCCTTACGACTCACTGCAGCCGTATTTTGCCAGCATACCTTGCTGTCTCTCTCAATTAAATGTTGGCATCAATAAAACATTTATTTTCGTAGACCCATTTATTGTCTAAGCTGTTCGTAGTACTGTGTTGTCCGATCGCACAGCCTCTTGAGAAATGCACACGGGTACAAAACTGCTCCACAGTAGATCCATTCTGAAAGTCAATTGTGCCAGATTGGTCATGGTGACAACTATGTCATCGTTTTGGGGGCCCGCTTTGGTGGTGTAGTTTACTTCCGAGTCTCGGTCGATAAGTCCGGCCTGAGCCGAGTACTCAATGAGCGGGCTTCCGAGTCACGGTCGTTAGAGCCTGCCATCTAGAAGGCCCCCAACACGATGACGTAGTTGTCAACCGGATAGCACAAGGCAAACGAACAGTTTAGACATGTGAGTCTATGAAAATTGAGTGATTTATCGATGCCAGCATCACAGTGAGAGGGACAGCATGATTTGTTAGCAAAATACAACTGCAGGGAGTTGTAAGGATCTAGGGCTTTGCCTCTATAGATAATAAATCGATGGGTAAGCCCGCTAGAGCGAACCATATTTGTGCGCCAAAGATGAGAAATTTTGTCATTGACTTGCCAGAGGCTGGTGGTTTACTCTGGGCACTCTGGTTTCCGTCACCATAAGACTGACAGCCATCACATGAGTGAGAAATTCATAATGAACATTATAATTTCAAGTAAATATGTAAATAAATTCTTCAGAATATGCTAGAAACTATGTGTTACCATTGTACACGTACTACAGTATGTGATGGCCTACATGTACCTAGAATGAGCAGTGTCCTCAGGTTACCCATCCTCTGTTGTGTTTCTGTGACAGGGATTGGACGCGTCTAAGGTGAATGTACCCGTCATTGGTGGGCACTCAGGTGTGACAATCATCCCCCTCATCTCACAGGCCACGCCCCCTATGTCCTTCCCACAGGTAAGACAAGGCCCATATGACACCCTGTGCTGGGCACGCTGCTCAATAACCGTTATGTCTACAGTCTTTCACCTAAAGTTTAACTTTCTTCAGTCTACAGTTTTTGCTTTATTCTGTTTGATTCATCAGTCTTCATACATTGCCGCTTAAAAGTATTTTTTTTCCTGAAGTTTGATTTATTTCTTATTGGAAAAATTTCAGTGTTGGCATCAAAAGTATCACTTTAAGGCCTACGTGTGTTTCTGAAAGTGCACTTTCACAGGCTTTAGGTGAATTACTATACCAAGTGCTGTGTACTTGTGCTTGACTTTTGTTAATCAATAAGGTAAAAGAATGGAGTTTTGTAATAGGGACATTCATTGTTTTTAATGAGCCTTTCACATGCAAGAGCACAGTGGAATGTAATAAATAAAGGGAAAGGCAAAAGAACGAAATGACCTCAAGTTTGAATATTTTGATAAATTGGATGGATTGTTTTGGTTGATATTTTAAAAATAATATATCATAGACAGTTTACTGGTATAAAATGAAAATGTTGGAACAGAAATTAACTGAAATTTGCTTGTTTTAATGTTCTTAAGGATGAGAGAGCGAAACTTACAGTTCGAATACAGAATGCTGGAACAGAGGTGGTAGAGGCCAAAGCTGGGGCGGTAAGTTCTGAGTATCCAAGCGTTATGTTCCCAGGAGTGAAGATACAGTCTACACCACCTTGTTCTGGTTACTTCCTGTTTGGCTAATCTTTTTGGCCATCTGATCATAACAATATGCAGGTTTTGAGATGTGATGAGAGTGATGCCCCTTTGTGATGGGACGTCATCACTTTACCGCATGGTAGGACCAGTCTGCCAATTTTAGCATGGAATGGTATAGAGAATATATAGAAAACTAGTTAGATTGATCTGTTGAACTTCGTTCTTGTGTTTACAGTATTAAAAGAATAGTCGCGTTCTGTTTGATGTTTAACTTAAAGATGAATACTACTGTGTTATTAAGATTGGCAAGTAGCCTTACCATGCTGTTATTTTGCATTGGAGCATCACTCATTTGTCATAAACATTAGGGAGAACGCGTTACAAAATCCCAAGTTGTTCTGCAGTCCCGCTAACATCTTCCCGGGTAACTACTTAAGGGCATCTCCTCATCATTCCAAGGTCAGACAATATCATCAACAAGAAATAACACCCTTTCCTATTTTCATTACTAAGTGGCTAACTAAGCCCTAATTGTTAAGGTGTATGATTGCATGACCTGTATTGATTGTCTCCTCTTATCTCACAGGGCTCCGCCACTCTTTCTATGGCCTATGCTGCCGCCAGATTCACAACGTCTCTCCTTGAAGCCATTGGCGGCGCAGAGGGGAAAATCGAGTGTGCTTTCGTACGGTCAGATGAAACAGAAGCCAAATATTTTGCCACACCAGTTTTGCTCGGGGTAAGAAATGGGCACAAGGCCCTCTTGTGTGTTGTGTGGGAAGGTAATTGTGTAATGGTGAGGGATATTTTATGGATACCTTGTTCATTAACCAAAAGGCTGTTGAAAGACATAATTACTGGATCGTTTAGATGATCTGGTTTTTTTACCCTTTTGATGTTAAGAAATTTGTCAGATACGTTCCAAGTTCCAAAGGGCATGGGTTGTTCATGAAGATCCATCATTCTAGAAGTAGGCCTCTCTGACGAGGAGCCTATCACCACTGCAATCGCTGAGAGTGGAAGTCCAGCTCACGCTAGCTTTCTGTCCTGTCATGCATGGGAAATCCGCCAGCAACCTGCTGATGGTTGTAAGTTTGCCCTGGGCTTTGCTGAGTTGCCTCCCACCATAAATCTGCCTGCCATTGTATAAGTGAAATATTCTTGAGTACGACGTAAAACACAAATCAAATAAATAAATGCAGATCTTTGTAGAAGTAAATTATTCTTCAGCATGTAATTAATCACCTATCAAATAAATAAATAAATTTGTTTTCCCTTGTATACTAATAAAACTGAAATGAAATAATCCATGTTTTCTTTCCTGTGCTATTTTCAGAAAAATGGAGTGGAAAAGAATCTAGGAATTGGCAAATTGATAGAATATGAAGTAAACCTTTTGAAGGATGCCATGCCTGAATTACTAGCTAATATCCAGAAGGGAGAAGACTTTGTCCGACAGAGTTAATTCAGATGGAGACTTGTGTGAAAGCTGTAACAGTGTTTTGTCTTTTTTTTTTTTTTTTTTTTGGTCTTTTTTTTTCAATGTGATTAGTGCTGAAGAGTAAATTATAACAACATTAATTATTGTAAATAGTTGACTTTCAAGTTCTAGAGCACTGATGACTATTTCATACATGAACTGTGGAGTGATTATAGGCAAGAATATTGACGACATATTTACCACACATTGTTTTCTTTAAAGGTGATCTAAAAGCACTTCTGCGGTCTTCGTGATTTCTGCTAAATATGCCAAATCAAAACTTTTGTTTGTTTTGTTAACTTTCTATTTGTTGTCTTTGGCCATTGCTAGTGTTCCTTATTTAATATAGAATTCTGGAGGTGAATTGAAAAAAAACAACAACTCACACTTCATATTTGGAGTTTGTTCACTGTACAGTAGCATTTCACATTCATATAAAAATTCTTGCAAGTGAAATCCAGTTGTGTCATTTCGGTTTTGTAAAAAGGCAAGAGCATCTCTGTCACTTGCTGTGAATAACTGCTACAGTTCGCTTTTCACTTCTTCTTTGCTTTTTGCTCATGCTCAGCATTAAACGAAATATTGACTGTAAAGCCCCATTCACACATACAATTTGTCGTGCCAGCGTGCGGAATTGAACAAAATTGAAACAGATTAAAATTGGATGAGTTAGGGTGACAAATGACAGTATGTGAACATGGCCTTAGTTTGTTTATTTAGACTTTCATATGCCTCTGGGATCCTCGTACCCAAAGCTACTGGGTTGGTACTTTTTCGTGACATCTGGCTCCCAGAGTCCCAAGACTTGTGGCAGTTAGAGTATATCCTTCATGTAAGACTGATATGATTTCCCCGGTAATGCTTGTGGCATTTGTTACTCTTTTGCATTAGTAAAGAAATTGATGTCTGATGGTGAGCGTGACTGTTGGAATAGTGAGCGTCACTCTCAGAATGGTGAGGAAGATGTGCTGTGGTGAAATGTTCGTGTGTTGTTTCTGTTTTTACAGAAAGATAATAAACTTGAGTCCTAGATTCAGAAACGGATTCGTGTGTTTGGTCTTGATGGGTTTCTGTGTATTACCAACAAAAAATAATTTCTAAATTATGACCATAGTCATGCCTCTTCCGAGCTACATGTAGTAACAGGAGTTCAGGTGGCCTCTACATACGCCCGAAGAAATATGTTCTCATATAATGTGCAGGGACATTGACAGTCTGATTACCACGGCAACTGTGTAGGGTCGAGGCACCGTTTCGTATGTGTATCCATCAAAAATTAGAACTACATGCACGTGAAAAACGAGTGGAGGTTGTAGAGGGGACAAAGTTATACGTTTCTTGTGGACGTGGACGTGGGGAAATTGGTAATCTGGTTAATATGGAAACAACGTAAATGGATAAATTTGAGGCATCACATAGTTACCCCCCGAAAAGGAAATATCGATGAGCGATTACTCAATCTATTTTTTTTAACTATTACATATATTTTACAATAGCCCAAATACTTAATCATCACAAAATATCAGCCTCGTCGTGCACGTCTTACCGTTCAAAGTGATTCACAAAATACGTTAAATTTATAATGTTGATTGCTTTTTTACAGGTTTTGATACAGGTACGAGTCTGACATTTTCCGAAAGGCAGTAACTTGAGCTATATAGGTAAATGAAGCGAATTTGTATCAAGTCTCTGGTATGTTCTCCTTAATGTACACATGATTATTTCTGGACAGTTTTCTAGATAGAGTGTATGCATGCACTTTCATCGGTGACTGATTTAATGTAGTTCAGTGTATTTGAAACGCCTCCGTGTCTCAGTTGCTTAGCGCTAGAGCAGAGTAATGACCCAGAAGCCTCCCACCAATGCGGTCGCTGTGAGCTCAAGTCCAGCTCATGCTGACTTCCTCTCGGGCCATTTGGTGGAAGGTCCGCCAGCAACCTGCGGATGGTCGTGGGTTTCCTCCGGGCTCTTCCCGGTTTCCTTCCGCCATAATGCTGGTTGCTGTCGTATATGTGAAGTGCTCTTGAATACGTCGTAAAATATCAATCAAATAAATAAATATTTGAAATGGAGTTTTGTTCGAATTGAAAAGTATGCTTGTTGTGCCACAAACTGAGTTATCTGCACAAGGCAGCCACATGGGTGTAAGGTGAGCCCAGTATATGCTGTAAAATGGACATGAATTGCTTTGAACATTCATCTTTGATGGCAAGGAGAAAAGGATGTTGCTCCAAGGAGATAGGGATATTCCACCAATTTATTTATTTGTTTGATTGGTGTTTTACGCCGTACTCAAGAATATTTCATTTATACGACGGCCGCCAGCATTATGATGGGAGGGAACCGGGCAGAGCCCGGGGGAAACCCACGACCATCCGCTGGTTGCTGATAGACATGAGTAACGGACACAAAGCTCTTTCGCACATGATACAGAAACTCAGTTCAGGTTTAACTTGATTTGATATCAGACACAGTTTTTCACATGATGAAAACTTGATCTGATACAAAACTTTCACATGGTGTTTCGTAAGAAAACTTTCGTTAGAGTTGCACAACTTGATCTTATATCAGACACAAAACTGATGTCACATTACATGGTTCGTCAGAATATGTTTTCATGGAAACACAACTTCGTATGTCAGTGGCCACCGTGTTTCACTCCAAAAAGGCAATGAATGAATGAATGCTCAGTTCAAGCAACTGCCCACATGGCATGCATGATGACCTGTTGAACAAAGCTGTGCAAGTGGAATCCTCCATGGCCCCAAAACAGTGGTATACATTTCAATCCAAAACTACCATCGGCAGAAGTACAACGCGTCAAAAAGAAAATTAAATTTAACGCCAAAAATATTCGTCCTCAAAAGTGAAATTTCCATACCCTTCTGTTTATAATCTGTTTCGATGGAGAGCCATGCGAATGTGAGACCATAGTCACTAGGAATAATTTATTTATTGATATCCTTTTTGAAAACAAGTCTGCCAAAAAGTCTTTCGATTTTGGGAAGAAAGTAGTTCGACGAGTTACACAGTTGAGAAACGTGCCATCCGTACATCTCTACGACTAGGCAGCAATCCATCCATGAAGATTTCCAGGAACAATCCCACAAGATATACGACTTTACCCGAAGCGAATCGTGCAGCTGTAAAACCATCCATATATGAAGCCATTTTGTTTTGAAAGAACCATGCGGCAAGCAATATACAGATGACGAACAAGCCACCTCTGAATAAATCCATCTGTCGTGCAATCCTTCTATGAAGCGATCCACTTATGCAGTCATTCAGTTGGTGCAGCAGCAATCCAGGTCCGTGGACTATTAAAATGACTCCATTCCATTCACCTCTGAAGTGACAGCTGCATGGACATGGATTCTTTATATCTTGCAATATATGGGGTAATGGATTCATTAATAAAGTAGAAAAATCTGGTTTTGACGTGGTAAGAAATTTTCCAACGAAAACTGTTGAAAAACATGTTCTTTTTGAGCGGCCGCATGTGCCGCCATGCCATCGTACACGAAGGGTTCAGTCAGGAACTGTAAGATGAGAGCCGTGTGCGTGGTCAAGACCTGGTGCTCTGTTTTCGTCCTCGGATTAACATTTTGCAATTTTCTCACGGCGTCAATAAATGCCAAAGATTTACCTGAAATAAAGAAAGGAAATTAACAGATTAGTATCAACAATTCACATAACTTCACTTTTAAGTAATACTTGAGCCCTGTTGTTGGCATTTTTTCTTTACTTGAATGGCGGAAGGAAGGAAACCGGGCAGAGCCCGGGGGAAACCAACGACCACTCGCAGGTAGCTCGCAGACCTTCCCACGTAGGGACCGGAGAGGAAACCAGCCTGCTAGAGCTGGACTTGAACTCAGAGCAGCCGCATTGGTGAGAGTCTCATGAGTCACTGCGCTGCCCTAGCGCGATTACCCCTCAGCCACGTATAGGCCACAATAAAAAAACCTATGGTGACCTATAGAGACATTCGAAACAAACAAGAAGTTCAATTAGTTTTAGCACTTCCCTCATTTTTTCTCATATCCTTTCTGCCCGAGTGGGCGGGTCGAAGTTGTAAAGTGTACATTTTGTTTGTATGCAGTGTGTGTGTCTGCTCTTGTTTGACGTAAGAAAACTACAGAGAAATTTACCACATAAACGGTGGGAAGTACATGTAATAGTGTGCCGTTTAGTTCGACTCGTTCCTTCATCTGGAGAAGTTTACCACTGAAACATAACTATAATATCAGCTAATAACGTACTTAATTATTTTCCCAACACGATGTACGCACAATGTATCAGTGGTGATAGGCCGGCTTCAAATTTAAATGCTCCCGTTGAGTTAGTATTATTTTGCAGGTAAATGTTTATTTATTTATTCATTGTTATTCGCGGCAATATCCGACTCAACGATATGGATAGGTGGACGAAGCCATGGCAAACAAACTTCATGAGGTATCATCGCGGATGGATCGTTGTCTGTAGCTGGTTTTGAACATGCGACTCCTGTGGCATTTCAGGCTAGCGCAGACCTTTACTTAAAACAAGGTGTCTTACTCATTGGAAGGATCTGGGAGTTTCTTGTTGAACCCTTCTTTGCCCTCAAGCCAATACGTCTTCATCACGCCTTTACCCTGAACAGAATAGCAAGAAATGAATCTCACGTTGCTTCTGTGAGACAAGGCCAGTGATATAATGCCTCACTGCTAACATTTATTTATTAATTTATTTGATTTGTGTTTTACGACGTACTGAAAAAATATTACACTTATACGAAGTCGGCTAGCATTATTGTGTGAGGAAAACTTGAATGCTTTCTGTTATTGCAGCTGATTATTCTGTCATTTCAGCAGATTTTCTTTCAAACATAGCACACATTTTTCTACTAATCCAACATAAAGACAGCATTAGGCAAACAGGATATTTTGTTGGATACGACACATGTATTGTGTTATAATAACAGACTAAGTCTACGTCCTATCATCACTCAGGAAAAAGATCTTTTATTTAAATGAAAAGATTATTTACTCTTGTAAATGTGTGTGTGTGTGTGTAGGTCTGGATAATGTAGTTAGTCTTGGTTTACCTTGATGTTGATTTCCCCGCGGGGTGATATCTTGTACTTTCCCGTTTGCTGAAGGCCTTTACACGTCTCCTCACTGATATGGATTCGCTGGCCTAAGTACAGAGACACAATGGTCATGATGTAGTCGTCAGAATCGACTGTGTATCTTTCTAGTGATATTTAGTTGTTTGTTTGTTTGCTGATTGAACACTATTCTCAAGATAGTGTAAGAAACCGGAGAGTCCGGGACAAACCACCTATTTTTTGGCAAGTTACTGGTGAACTTTCTTGTCACATTCCTAACAAGCGTCAGGTTTTTAATGTTTGTTAAATAATTTGGATTTAAAAGATTTTAGATCTTGTTGTTTTCAACTGGAAATGCATGCAATCATTTGGGCACGATATCTCAAATAGCTAGAGTTCCGATGCTTGTAAATGTATTCTGATCATATAATAAAGTGTTTGTTCTTTATGTTATAGAGCTGGGGAAATATCTGGTGATGAAAATGTCTGGTGGGGAAATTACACGGTGATCAAAATATCCGGTGATTAAAATGTCTGGTGGGAAGTGTAGGCGGTGAAATTGGAAAAAAAAAATTGGAAAATATCTCATGATGAAAATGACAGGGAACGTGTCTGGTGGTGAAATTGTCTGGTGGGGAAAGCATCGGTGGTGAAAATGTTAGTGGGGAAAATTTCAGTGGTGTCGATGGTGAAAATGTCCGATGGACAAAGTGTAAATGATGAAAATGTCTAGTCGAGAAAATGTCAAGGATCCTAAACATAAGGATCTTTGACAACTTACCCTCTCCGTTGGACTCCATCCTGGACGCTGTGTTCACCGTGTCCCCAAACAGACAATACCTAGGCATGGTAAGGCCGACAACTCCTGTCAACCAATGCAAGAGACCAGTATAGAAGTTAGACAGAAAACCAAAATCTAAAGTGGCTAACAGATACATCCAAGAATAGGCGTGTCTCAGTTGGAAGCCGGATTGGAGGAAGCCGGATAATGCCCGGAGGAAAAAAAAAAGAGATGTACATTAAATTATATTTAAATGAATATCATTGAATTTAATTCAATCTTTTAAAATGTAGACTTTCAAAATAAGTTCCGAGAGGGATCTACGCTCAACTCAGATTTAAGACGCACGGGAAATATGAACACGAAACCGAGAAATCCCCGTCAAAATTCTAGAGTCGGTTTATTTAAACACATATTCAGGATGGCATTCCTATCAGTGAGAATGCTGAAATCTGATAACTGGTTTCGCTTTAACTCGTTACGCTTTGACTTTGGTTAAAGAGGCTCTGCCGGACATTTTGGTTCAAAATTCCATATTCACTAACCCAAAAAACATTTGTCTATTTCGGTCTACTAAGAATATACCCCAAAATATCAGACCCGTACATATACTATTTGTAGTGATGATATTCCGAACATTGAAAAGTTATAAAGCGACCAGCATTATAAAGTTAATGAACTTTATTCCCGATTTTGAACCATAAAACGTGTACAGACGAGGCTAATATTTCGTAAGGGTAAGCATTGGGGCTATTCTAAAATGGCAGCAAAAAAATCGACTCCATTAGCGCTGATCGAATTTTTGCCACAACTCTCTGGTATTATCTCTTTAAAATTTTGCCGTGTGAACAACGTAAAATTGAATGGAAGCCTTTACCTGCACAGCAGGCCCCGGTGTGGGCCCCTATCCGGATCTTGAGTTTCTGGTGCGGCATGTGAGGCACTGTGAAGTACATGAGAGCACTAAGTATGTCCAGCGCCATGTCAGCAATAGCCCGGGTGTGGTGATCGCCATTCCTCACGGGCACGCCGCTGACCACCATGTAGGCGTCACCTATAGTCTCGACCTGAGGACGGAGTTAAATCCTTGTTTTTATACACAGATGCATTCCTAAGCTTGAAAATACCGAAGCATTTGTACGAAAGCCCAAAGAAGCTAGTTCGCTACCTCGCTACCTTTGTAATAAAGGGCGAGGTAGAGAGCTCAGGTGGCGAGATTCCGAAGTAGCGAGGCAGCGAAGCGACTTCCCTACTTCGCTTCGTTACCTTGCCCTCTAGCTAGAAACCTCGCCTTGTATTAGAAATCTCGAGGTAGCGTAAGGTCCTCTATCGGCTTCCATACATTTACACTGATATTCCCCAATACAAGTTTCACATACTATATATATTCTGGACTAAAAATTGAAACAGGTTTATTTTGAATGATGTTCATTTTGTTACAAACGTAAAATCTCTAGATAAATACAGGCACGACCGATTTCTTTAAAAGACAAAACTGAAGAATTTGCAAAAAGAGACAATAATAAATTTCACAATAAGTTGTGAAATAAACATTCAAATTTCTTTTCTTTTTGTATGTTTAAATTAAACACATGCAGTATGAAATAAAATCAATATCATTTAATCATTATATAATAAAACAAAAAAATCCAAATACAGAACATGAGGCCTACAATGACAGCGAATACTGCCTCAGTGTATAATAGGTTACTTACCGCTCCTGACACACAGCTCGGAATAGAACTCAGACAAGGATTGGTACACATTTTACCATAGGCTTCATAGGCCCAACAATGGCGGTATACGAAATAACATGTTACTATACCGCACGTTTCCTTGTCTACGACCACACTGAAGTCGCGTGTTCGAATCCCACTCTGGTTACTTTGCGTGCAGCTTGCAGTATGTCAGCAGCTGTGTCAAAAGACCTGGCCAGTGGTGTTGGCTTTCACCGACAAAATGGTCCGTTTCCTTCACCCCTAGAACTGACCACCGCCTTATAAGTGAAAAATACTAAGCCTGTATACGAAAAATACAAAGCTTGTATACCAAACAAATAATAAATATGAAAAAAAAGTCAGTTTAGCCTCATTCTCAAGTCTGTAAGGAAGCAAATGTGCATCCATCCTGCTTTCAATGGCAGCAAATTATATGCAATATACCTTGTCAACGTACTCAACGTACTGTGCAGTTTGTCGATGAAATAGTTATAAATTCTTCATCTGCTTACTTTTCAGATCCTGTGCGCTGGGGTTAGAATTAAAAAGTGTTATTGGCGTGATTTAGACCTGTCGTATTCTGAAGTTTGAAAACGCGACTATAAGGCATTTGTACCGTTTTAAATGTGAGAAAATGATAGGCCTACAAATTACATGTATACTGTATAGCTTGTCACTGAGCACCTTCACTTTTGCTCAAGTCGAGGGAGGATCACTTTTAATGAAAGCAAGTGACATAGACATGCCAAATATCTCGCTACAGTTCATATTTGAAACGTCCCAGCTTTCGTCGTATGTATGGAAATCCTTCTACATGTAACTGATATCACGATGAGGGGTGGGGGTGGGGGGTCTATCGAAACAACATGTGTGTAATTTTACTGAAAAAATTTTCCGCAATGAAAACGGCGCCTGAAGCAAAGTATTATATAATCTTATTACACATTTAGTTGCTTATTTGTCTGACTGATGCTTAACGACGTACTGAAGAATATTTCACTTACAGGACGGCGGTTAAGTTTTTGGGTAGAGGAAACCGGGATTGCCGGGGCTAAACCACTGGCCATCGCAATGTACCTGACCAGTATTGCTAAAGTTGCCCTAATTGCCCTAATTATACATCTATTCATTTATTTGCTTGACCCCCAACAAAAGGCTTCAGTATCAGCACACTCTGATTGGATGAGGCGCCATTTTTGGTATCTTCGGCATGGTGTTTCAGTGAGACAATATGACGGCATTTGGAGCGTACTGTTATGGCTAATTAATGTTGCAAGCGATGTTAAATCTCAAGTACACACACAGTTCAATTCAAAGGGTTCGTGAACTATAACGTTTCCCGTACTTTATAAGAAGTTTACTTATTTATTTATTAGATCAGTGTTTTAGGCCATACTCAAGAATATTTCACTTGTACGACGGATGACATCATTATGGTAGAAGGAAACTGGGCAGAGCCCGGGATAAATCCACGACCATCCGCAGGTTGCTGGCGGATGATAAGTTTATGCTATGTGCTAATATATAATGGTAAAAATATGCAAGCTTAGCTCTCTTCAATTGTTCTCCTCAGCTGTTGGTCAAAAAGTTAATGAGGTGAAATAGCCATTAGCTAGTAAATTAGGAAAGGGTTCATGGTGGCGGTTAAGTCTGCATCTACACTGTAGTTTGCTGCAAAAGCCAGCCTGATTCACCAAGTGACGTCAGCTTTGGAAATTCCCCAGTACTGACGGAAAATATGCATGTCACGCCTATCTTATACTGTTAACATGTAGAACTCTCCTGTGCCAGAGTCAGTTTTGGTGACATTACATATCAGAAAATCGTCGAGGCGTATTTCTCGTTCCTGTTATCTAAATGGCGCTCAAAGCTGACAACAACCAAACAACCACAGTTTATTTACCTCAGCATGGTTCGGCAATAAAGGCGACTTGTTGCAGAACTTTGCGTGGTTATCTAATCTGTTACAGCCCTCCGGGGTGAGGCAGCACAGTAAATAAACTCTGACCGACTGGTTGTTTCCACGTTACCACGGACACAGGAGAGACCGCTACACGGCCAGCCTATACAGGAAAAGCTACGGGCACTGGACATCGTTCATCACACGACGCACCGAACAACGGTCAACGCCTGTTTCAGCGAACCCTTACAGCCTCTGCCACAGTGGACAAACCTCACAAAAACGGTAACCTGCGTAAAGGACCCTTGTGTATAATACATATGTATAGCACACACGAAACATTAATTTTCTTGATTCGCATAAGCCAATAAGGGCATTTATACATGCTATGCTTCGGTGAACTGTGTCCAGGAAAATCAAGAAAACATATCCCAGGATGGATACCGATAATACAGACAACAGTGTTGCATCACCTTCCCAGGAAACATCAGCAAACACCATTATACGGCCAGACAAAACCATGAATAACTCTACATGCCATGAGTTTTCAGTTAAGCTAACAAATGCTTGGGAAACAGTTGAAGAACATTTAGATCAATGTGAAAACTGTCCAAATGAGTTAATTACGCACTACGTAAAGCTGAGAGAGCATTATCTCAATCTTATGACTCTTATCGGTCAACCTCAGCTCAATATATCGCTCTACTCCACGCGACAGACACTCAAGAAAGTACTGACCAGATAGAATTTCGTGTTTCTCTAAATATCGCGAACTCCGAAGTAATAAACAAAGCCATGTCAGATGTCAACGAGCGTATTGAGCGCGTATCGGAGACATTGTCGAACAGATCAAGAGACTCACGCTCTCACCACAGTAGATCGTCAGCGGTGTCTTTAATTGCCAAGATGCATTCCAGGGCCGAGGCAGCAAAGGCCAGGACAACCTTTAGTTTACAAGAAGCTGACCTTCGTAAACGCCACGCGCAGATTAACGAACAGCAACAGATAGCCGCAGTCCGGTCTGCGCGCGAAAAGGCCAATTTGGAAGCTGATTTGGAAGTTTTACAACAGCGAAAAGATGTAGCGGCAGCGGAAGCGGTACTCAGAGCAGTACAAGAAAGTGAAGTCAACATACCGTCAAATCACGAGCCAATAAACCTCTTGCTACCATCTGAAAACCCAGTACAGCGAACACTGCGTTATGCTGAGAAACACTCGATCGAAAATTCACATGAATGTTCCTTCGTCGGTACTAATACTCGCAATGCACAAAATCTGTCTGGTGATCCAGTTATATCGCAAACACCGATTGCGCAACCTAATGTTTCAAACTGTTATACCGATACCTCTCCTAGAGCCGGGAAAAACCTGGAGGGTACGAATGTCGACTCTCACAACGTCACACGTTCTGACCTCGACCCGAGAGCCCCAAGTTACGTACCCCAAGTTAATAGTCAACACAGTCAGGCTGACGAGAACACAATGGCTAATGACTTTACAACGTTCTTACTCAGACGGGACCTACTTCTGACAAGACTCTGTCAGTTTAATGATAAGCCAGAATCTTACGCGATGTGGAAGTTGAGTTTTCAGAACGTTATGCAGGAATTACAAGTCAACGCCCGTGAAGAGCTAGACCTGTTAATTAAATGGCTCTGACCGGAATCCACGAAACACGCCCATAGTCTCCGAGCAGCCAATGCCAGAGATTCAGCAATGGGACGAAAAAGGGTCTGGGAACGTTTAGACGAACGCTACGGCTGTCCAGAGATGAGTGAAGCGGCCTTGAGGTCAAAGCTTTTACATTTTCCAAAGCTGACGAACAGGGATGCTCCGAAATTGTACGAACAGTGCGATGTCCTTTCAGAGATTTCATCCATCAAGGAAGACCCTATGTACAAAGAATCGTTCTCTTAGTTCGACAGCTCGACTGGGATAATTCCAATCGTGAGCAAGCTTCCGTATGGTATGCAGGAAAAGTGGACAACGCATGCTTCGAACGTCAAAAAACAAAATGGACTTACATTCCCACCATTCAGTTGTTTTGTGGACTTTGTCAAGGAGCTCGCGAAAACGAAGAATGACCCAAGTTTTCGTGACAAAGAATCATCCCCCTCCTCCGTTAAAAACAGACAATCAGTTCAACCACATGAGAAAACTGTTCTGACGAGAAAAACAGAAATCATGAAATCGGAAGATCCCGGAAAGGTCCTAAATCCGAGTGTTCATTACCCTATTCACAAGACCAAGCACCCACTTAACAAATGTAGGACGTTCAAGCAGAAGCTCATAGAAGAACGCAACAAACTCATAAAGGATTTTGGCATCTGTTTTAGATGCTGTGCAACAACCGAACACATGTCTCGTGAATGCAAGGCCGTCATCGAATGTTCCGAGTGTGGAAGCTCAAAACACCCTTCTGCATTACACAGAAATACAGAGTCTTCTGGGAAAACCGCAACAGTTCCTTCTTCCAGAGCTAATGGCGGGGAGAAAGTCTGTCTAGCAGGCGCAAATTCACCCTCACCCTCCTTACCAAATGTTACCTCTCAATGCACGGAGATTTGTGGAGGAGACTTTAAAGGAAAATCATGTGGGAAAACCATACAAGTCAATGTATATCCACAGGGAAACCCACAGATTGTACAAATCATCTACGCTATTCTCGACGATCAAAGCAATGCGTCGTTAGCCCGCTCTGATTTCTTCAACCGTTTTACGTCAACTACGAGCACAATCCCATACACATTATCTTCATGTTCTGGACTTGTGCAAATGACCGGCAGGAAGGCCACGAACTTTATGGTAGAAGCCCTGGAGCACAGTTGTTCAGATTCCGACACTGATCGAGTGCAATCAGATTCCGAACATGAGACAAGAAATCCCCACACCGGAAGTTGCGCTCCACCACCCACATCTGTACAGTATTGCTCGACATATCCCGGCCATAAATGACAACGCAGAAATCCTCCTCCTTATCGGGAGAGATGTTGTCGAAGCTCACCATGTTCTTGACCAACGCATCGGACCAAGAGGAACCCCGTATGCCCAAAAATTACCCTTGGGATGGGTAATAATAGGAGAGGCATGTTTAGGGAAGGTACACGCACCGAATATGGTGAATGTAAATAAAACCCACCTCCTGGAAAATGGACGTCGCTCAGTCTTCCGCCCATGTCCAAACAGATTTGACTTGAAGCAAACTCCTACGGACGACAGACTTTCAGGGGGCCCGATGATTCTTTCTGAAGATGATTACATCGACTCATCGCTCTTTGAAATCACAAAAAACGATAACAAAACAGGAATGTCTAAGGAAGACAAGCTTTTCATAGAAATAATGGACAAAGGAGTCTACAGAGAGAAAGGAGGGAATTGGACTGTTCCGCTTCCTTTAAAAGATCCTAGACCTCGGTTACCAAACAACCGCCAACAGGCTGTAAAACGAGCAAAGAATCTCCACAACAGCCTGCGAAAGGATCCCTTAAAGCTCGCACACTTCGTCAATTTTATGCAAGGCATACTTGACCAAAACCATGCAGAATTAGCGCCGCCGTTGAAAGACCAAGAAGAATGTTGGTATCTTCCGCTTTTCGGGGTTTATCACCCTAAGAAACCAGGCCAGATACGTGGTGTATTTGATTCTTCTGCCCAGTACGAAGGATTGTCTTTGAATAATGTTTTGCTGTGTGACCAGACCTTACCAACACCCTTTTAGGCATACTTCTTCGCCTTCGACTGGAACCTATTGCAATTACAGGGGATATCCAACAGATGTTTCATTGTTTTCTGGTGCGGCCAGATCACAGAAACTTCTTAAGGTTTTTCTGGTACGAAGAAAACAACCCCGACAAAAACCTCGTCGAATACAGAATGAGAGTACACGTATTCGGCAACTGTGCCTCACCCGCAGTGGCAACATACGGTATTCGTAGAGCTGCAGAAGAAGCAGAACCCGTTTATGGATCTGACGTCAAGGAATTCGTTAATAAGGACTTCTACGTGGACGATGCGCTCAAGTCACTCTCTTCGCCCAATGATGCCATCGACCTGATGAAACGGACTCAAGAGGCTCTCATGCATGCTGGCAATCTACGTCTTCATAAAATTGCTTCCAATAGCGTAGAGGTAATCGAGGCTTTTCCGACAGAGGACCGAGCCAAAGACTTGAAAGATCTGGATCTTGGATCAGATACCTTACCCCTTCAGAGAAGCTTAGGGCTTTATTGGGATCTCAAGTCCGACATTCAGATTCCAGGTAAGCCCTCGGGACAAACCATACACCAAGAGAGGGATTTTGTCTACGATAAACAGCCTCTATGACCCCTTAGGTTTTGTATCACCAGTCCTTATTCGTGGAAGAATATTCCTCAGAGAACTCATGGCGCAGAAGATGACAAGGGACGAACCACTCTGCCCAGAGTTACAGAGGGAATGGAACAACTGGAAATTATCTCTCTCACTTCTCAATAATTTCCAGATACCAAGGTCATATGTTGGACTCTCTTTGAAGCACATTGATAACATCGAACTCCATATTTTCTCAGGTGCGTCTGAAAAGGCGATTGCGGCAGTGGCTTATCTCAGAGCTATAGACAACTATGGTAACACCCGCACTAGCTTTCTTAGGAAAGACAAATGTCGCCCCTAAGCTTGGGTACACGGTTCCCAGACTAGAATTGTGCGCCGCGGTTTTAGCAGTGGAAATTACAGAGACAATCTGTGATCATCTCAACCTGCCATTGTCAATAGCCCATTTCTACACCGATAGCCGTATTGTTCTGGGCTATATCTGTAATCAAACCCGTCGCTTTTACGTTTACGTGAGCAACCGGATTGCACGCATCCGAAAGTCAACTGACCCAAGTCAGTGGAAGTATGTTTCTACACAACGTAACCCTGCAGACCAAGCAACTCGGTCTATCCCGTCGTCAGATCTTGAAACAAGTACCTGGTTAACTGACCCTTTCCAGCTGGAGGAAGAGGACAGGGCAGAGTCTTACCCTCTGGAAGATCCCGACAACGACAAAGAACTACGGCCCCAAGTTGTGACACTGGACACAAACGTTTAGATAAAATTGGGACCTCATCGATTTGAACGATTTTCTTCGTGGAAGAGATTCGTGAACGCAATCGTAAACCTGAGGAAACTTGCTATCTCTCGACATAAGGATACGAAACAGTTGGTAGATGTTGATTTATATGTCAGTGCAGAGAAATTCATCAACAGACAAGTCCAGGAAGAGGTCTACTCTTCAGAAATCAAAGCACTCAAGGACGGCAAACCCTTGCCCACGAACAGTTCTCTGCTTCCACTGAATCCTCTCCTTGATGACACAGGCGTGTTGTGCGTTGGTGACAGGCTTAACCGCTCTACATTGGCAACAGGAGAAAAGAATCCGTACATCACCCCCCCCCCCCCGGCATCACATTGCAACGTTACTCGTGAGGCACTATCACCAGAGTGTACAGCACCAGGGACGTCACTCGTCACACATGGGTGGGGTGTGGGAGCGGATGATCGGGGTAACGAGGCGTATCCTAGACTCCATGTTATTACAAGCTAACACCAAGAGCCTCACACACGAAGTATTGTCTACCTTTTTGACTGAAGTCTCCGCAATCGTGAATGCTCGACCTCAAGTGCCGGTTTCGACTGACCCTAACGAACCCACTATTTTGTCTCGAGCGATACTCCTCACACAAAAGATGAACCAGGAAGTTGAGCTTGCAGAACATTTGGACATAAAAGACACCTACCGTGCCCAGTGGAAACACGTGCAGGTCTTGGCAGACACCTTCTGGAAATCTTGGAGGGAGGAATACCATCAAGCACTACAACCACGGCGCAAATGGCAGACTCCTCACCCTAATGTGAAAGTTGGAGATATTGTGCTCATGACAGATAAGGACACGCGCAGAAATGACTGGCCTACTGGAATAGTTACCAAAGTCTTTCAGAGCGCGATAAATCAATACGAGGGAGCTAACTCTTGATAACTACGATTTATTCCGTTCAAAGTATGTTCCTTGTTTGTGTGTGACATTGTAAAGTAACGCACACTGATTCTTTGTTTATAATTCCGCTGTTAGCTTTGTCCTAATTGTTTATTTTTGTTCCTTCCAGCCTTTACCGCTTCCCACCCAGAATAAATGGTTCACAAACCAACTGCCGAGTGTTAGGTGTGAGTGATTCGATATTCAGCGGTGCTGGGTTAGCAGTCTGCTATCTTGTTCCAACAAGAGAGGCAGAACAGTTATTACACATTGGCCATAGGAAAAAAGAAGTGCCATTGACAGGCTGCCAAAGGACGATGGCACTTTTGCTGCGAAAAGTTGACCGTAGCCCCCTATGGATTACAAGGTTTTCATTGTGAGCTCTTGAGCCTAAAAAGAAAAAGTACCACGCAACCGGCCCTGAACGGATTACTGGGTTTTGGTTGTAAGAAGTCAAGCGTAGCAATAAAAAATACCAAGAGACAGACTATCAACGAATTACATGTTTTTGTTGTGAATAATGACGTCACACAAAGGAAAACAAAATTTTTACGCGATGTTGAAAGTGACGCCAACATCGTAAACGCCTATTACATAGGTGTGATACCTTTCAGGTTTCATGTATAGCGACGTGAATCCTGTTGCAGCCATAGTTGGCGCCAGCCATGCTGCAGGCATTATTTCAAAGCGACACCATGTTTGTAGACCCAGGTGAAGCAAAACAAACTTTTCAGGAAAAATACATGTTACACACAGCTTGTAAATGTGATATAATGCAACACACAAATGGTGGACATAATGCAATTCTACACACACCCTGAAGATGTCACTGAAAACGATACAAGCCTTTGAGAATGCATATAGTGCGATGCAAGCCTAGATGACATTGTGTAAAGTGGTTGAGGTCACCGTGGCTCTGTAGCTTAGCGCGCTAGCGCAGTGTAATGACCCAGACGCCTCCCACCAATGCGGTTGCTGTGAGTCCAGCTCATGTTGGCTTTCTCTCGGGCCGCACGTGAGAAGAACTGTCAGCAACCTACGGATGCTCGTTGGTTTCCCCCGGGCTCTGTCCGGTTTCCCCCACCATAATGCTGGTCGCCGTCGCGTAAGTGAAATATTCTGGAGTACGACCAATCAAAATAAAGCGACAAAGGCCTTTTGGGCACAAATGTTTTGCCGTATATACCTTATAAAGCGACCCAGACCTTGTAGGCATAGTTCTTGCCACAGGAAACCTGCTGACCTCATATAAAACAGAAACGCCCAGTAAAGAGACGCATATCTTGTGAACGTCATGTAAAACGACAAACACCTAAACGTAATGTACAGCTACACAAACCTTGTAAATGTCCTACAGAAGACAAAAATCTCGCAAACTTCATGTAAAAACGACATAACCTCAGCAGACACCATGTAAAAGGACGCAACCTTTGTAGACGTCATGTAAAACGGCACAATCCTTATAGCCGTCACGTAAAGCAACACAGATCTTGCAGAGATCACGGAAATCGAAAAATTCTTGTAAACGTCATGTTAAAATGATATGAACATTTTTGACAGTATGGAAAACAACAGAGCCTTTGTAGACGTCACGCAAAACCACACTGCCCTAGCAGAAGCCATGTAAAGTACACAGCCCTTGTAGAAGTCATGTAAAACGACACAGCCCTTGATAACGCCATGTAAGGCGACACAGACCTTGTAGACGTCATGTAAAACAATACACACGTAGTAGACGTGATGTAAAACGACACAAACCTTGTAGACGCCCTGTAAAACTACGCTAATCTTTTAGACATCATGTGAAGTGAGGCAGACCTTGCATGCATAATGAAAAAGCAACACAAGTCGTGTTCGGGTCTTGTGGAGAGGTATATACAAACCTTATGGACGTCATATGATGAGACACTAATCTTGAAGACGTCATGTATAAAGTTACACAAACCTTATAGACGTCATGTAATGCTATGATGTCATCAAATAGTGTGTAAAGCTGGTTGAGCAGATCCACAACCTGCATGGGCGTGCACTGGGCGGATATAGTCGTGAAACCGACGATGTCCGAAAAATAGATTGTCACCTTCGGAAACAGTTCCGGGTCAACAGTTTGTCCCTTTTTAAGTTTTTCGGCGACAAGCCTGCAAAAAAAAAAAAGAAAAAAAAAAGTGTTATTCATTTCTTTGTGTGTTTGATTAGTGGTTAATGAACTAGCTAGAACTTGGTTCATGTCTGAAACCCTCTCATTGCTTTCAATCATTTCAATCGCTCGGGGGCTTGTTGTCGAGCGGGTCATCTCATGCTGACTTCCTCGCCGGCTGTACGTGGGAAGGTGAACTAGCAACCTGCGGATGGTCGTGGGTTTTCCCGGGGCTCTGGCCGGTTTTCTCCCACCATAATGAAGGCCACCATCGTATAAGTGAAAATTCTTGAGTACGGTATAAAACACCAATCAAATGAATAAATAAAATTAAATCACTCGGACTTTGTGGGTTCAATCCCATGGCCTAGCAGGGAGATTTTGAAGACTTCCCTTACTTCCATTTTCAAAGCCTTAATGGTCAATGTTGTCACTGGAGTGTTCTAGTATGAAGTCGGCTCAAGACAATTTCTTTTCCAGCAATATGATATATGTCACACGTGAAAGAGTTCATCAGAATTTTCCAATATCCCGACGGCGATGAGGAAAGGAAAATTCTATATCCGAGGCTTTTTCAATTTCAAATTGCTAGGGTGAGTCAGAATGTTAGCGTTGTTACATATTTTGAAGTTACATGTGGAAGTCTGACGTTTCGAAGACAACGAGCTGATCCTATGACACAGGTTATTACCAGAGCAACAATTTCACAAAATGTGAGGAAGAGAGGAAGCCAGCGTGAGCCGGACATGGACGGATCACAACAACCACGTTAGTGAGAGGCTCCTCCGCCACTGTACTGTGTTAATACACTGACCACTCGGCCACGGATTTCCCCACAAAAGTTAATACAGACTCCTGATAACTTACGGCGGTAGTAATCTGTACAGCAACTTATCGGTTTTCTTTTTCTCTTGGACCAATTCCTGCGTTCTCTGCTCCACCAGATCCTCCAGATTGTTAGCGTACCTCTCCATCATCTTCAGCATGTTGTCCATGATATTCCCTTTACTAGAAAAGACAAAAAAGAATAACAGAAAACACAGTTTGCTTTTCATTTGTCTATAAACCACGGATTTCGTGAATGAAAGATTTTGTGTAGAGAATTATTTCATCTGTCTGTTTCACTGTTGTTTAATGTCGCTGTCAAAAATATTTCACTCATACGAGCCGGTTAGTATTGTGACTAGGGAAACCACCGAGATCTGGCATGCAAGTGTAATACTCATCGCAATTAAGAGGAATGAGATTTACCTTTAAAGAGAGTTGTGACACTGAATCTTATTCGGCGACCATCCAGTAGTAAACAGTTATTAATGCCTTTGAGTAATGCTTTGCTCCGTGGTTTTGGACATTCCACTGATGATGTGACGGTAGTAAACGTTTTAAGGTGCAGCTGATTTATATGATTAGCGTTTTACGCGGTACTCAAGAATATTACACTTATACCACGGCGGCCAGCATTATGGTGAGAGAAAACCCCTAGCTGAGCCATGGGAAAAACTCACGACCATCCGCACGTTGCTGGCGGACATTCCCAGGTACGGCAGGAGAGGAAGCCAACGTGATCTAGACTCACATCGACCGCATTGGTTTGGGTGGAGTTAACAGAGTAGCTGAAAGCCAGCCGTCATGTTCTAACGGGGTGATCAGAATTTGTCCCACCCAGCTCCTTTACAACCAGATCAGATGTTAATATTTGACATACACTGATTCCTTATCAAAGCCATCCAGTGTTATCACATGTGAAAGTCGGCATCGGTAAACCATCTTATAACGGTAACCCAGCTGCTTAGACTTTTGAATTGACCATTGTCGAACCAACGTCCGCCATGCTTTAATTCAAAAGTTTAACTGCTAAATTCAATGCAAAAAACAAAATCCTAAACAAAAATCCCGTGGGAAGGAATTTTCGAACCGCCAGCACCGAGAAAGACGTTGGCCAATCAGTAGCGCCGGTATAACCATGAGCGGGATCAAATTTTCTCACCTGGGAATGTGTCTTTGGTACGTTATAAACGGACGTTGTCAATTTATTGCAGTGGTTATTGCAACACTAACAGGTTTTGAATGTCCTCAACTGACAGTATCGGCTAAGAGCTTGCTCATTAGACTAAATCGAATTATCTCACTTACAGAACAAGTAATTTCTGACATGTAAATGTTTCACACTTACTGTCCTTTGTTATGGTTCTTCAATATACGTTTAACACCTTGGAAGTCTGGTCGCCTTTGAGGCAGTTCATTCCAGCATAATTCCATGAGGATGATCAGATACTGGTCGACGGTCGTGCCCATTTCCTGGAGAGGGGGGCGGAAGGGTGGCATCGTCGCATTGCGTATGTTTTCAATGATTTCTGAAAGTCAATGACAAATACTGAGAGGCTGTGTAGGTCATACGAGATTGCTTGAGATTTAACGGGTATATAGTATTTGTTAAGTTTTTTTTGTTTTACTCCATACAAACGAATTTTGCACTTATACGACGACGGTGAGTTTTGTGGGTGGAGGAAATCAGTGTCCCGTGGAAAACACCAAAGTTACGGTCGAACTGCCCCATGTATGATGAACAAGTATGCACGAGATTTTGATGGCACACAGGTGCTCTTCAATGAGCGTTAGACTGCGCAAACGTCCAGTCGTCGCCTACTGCTTATTTTCATCACGAACAGTAAGGCCGGAGGAAAACTTCTTCGTTCAAGACTTCAAACTTAGCGAGAGAAAGGCAAGTTCCTTGACCCTTCTCGGTAGGATATCGTAATGGATATAACAAAACGGAAAGACCAAATTGAAATCATCACGCTGTATCAGGTAAACTTAAGTTTCGAGTTGCTTCAGATGCTTTTAACCGACTCAACGGGACCTGCATTTGAACACCAAACCTAATTTTTTTTTCACTATATCCTGTTCACTTCTGGAGAATTTGAACGCAATTTGGCGATTATATACAAAGACACATGCGCACATGACATGCCTGGATGACGTCATCAGAGGCAGCTTACCTTTGGGGGTATTTTTCACGGATCCAAATACACCTAGTCTGAAACACACTTCATGGAGAATTATTCCGAAACTGTACACGTCACCGGTTTGTGTGCCGTTTGGTGGCGGCTCTGTTTGGCGGAGTATCTCCGGCGATGTCCACAACATTTCTAATGGGTCAGAAAGCAGAGTTATCGGCCTTGTTAGATTAAGTGATTCTCGTGCTATATAACTCAGTCGTTCCGCTTCCGAGGAAAGTAGTGCAGTGAAGTTCAGGTAATCGTACAATACAGAATCCACCCCACTGCTTTCGATGAGAGAGCCACTCTAAGACCTTACGTCGCCATCATATTTTCCCATGTAAGAAATTCCAATGCAGATTCACACCATGTGACCAGCGATTTGAATTTCACTATCCAACATCTGATTTGTTAGATCTGGACCGCACGGACAGCTTATCCAAAAGTTAATTTTTCCATTAACGTAGATTTTTCTGGCTCTATAGCCTGCTCAAACAACGTTGTTTTCCTTTTTTTTTAATATACAAATTTGTGGTCTAAAAATAAAAGAAGTCCACTTGTATACTTTATGAGTTAGCAGGTTCCTATAATTAAAGACCTGGGAAAACTCCCAGCAAGATGACCTCCAAAGCAGCAGTAATGCAATGCAACACGTGGACTGGAGCCGGAAGATATGTAGGTTAAAAATGTGTGTATAAGTGCGTGTTCTTTTTATAATTTAAAGGTTTCTTTTATGCACAACAAAACTTGCCGATTCTCGATGTTGCCAAAAACATATATTGATTTAATAGGTTACATACAGACATGGGCCCACTTGCACGAAGCCCTCTTAAAGTTATGACTACGTATCTGTCAAAAGACGTAATCCCTACAATGCTGGTTGCCATGGTAGTTACGTGCTCGTGCCGTTAATAGGGCTTCCTCCAAGTGGGTCACGGTACCGCGGTATTTCTAAAGCATAAATTTCATCTCGAAAGGAATGCTTTATTAGGAATTCTCAATATTATATAAGAAACAGAAATAATAAAGCTGGTCATTTTTGCCGATATATTTCCTTTTGCTTTGACATAAGATTCATTGAATTCATTAGCTCCAAAAACATAAAGTTAGACGGAATTTTGAAGATATGATGTTTACAAAAGGTTGATTCGGTTTCCATTCCGCATACAATTCCATTCCATCCTATTGGAACTTGTTATTGTTATTATACACGTAGAAACCAAGGGTCGTGCGTCATAATTCATTGGGTGGGGCATCATGGCTTATAATGACGTCGTCGTGGCCTGTAAGTGAGGTAGCACCATAAATATGTCTGCATATGAAGCCCTACACTATATAGTACATGGCAGCGTATAGCGTCACAGTCATATTGACACCAACGGTAAAACCGCATGTACAATGCAAACGTACACAAATCAAGCAGAAAAACACACAAACAAATAAACTAAAAAAAAAACAACAAACAAACAAATACAAAAAGACAAAAAAGTAAATATAAGTAAGTCTTTAACAAGATGAAGGAAACATGTTGGAAATTTTTTCAAACATGTGGCACTCACCGTGAAAATGACTAAGTACTACAGACACCAGATTAAAGTCTTACTTCTGTGTTGTTCATACTCTCCCTGGGGGTGAGCAGAAGTCTGCCCTTGTAACATGTTGTTCAACCCGTAGTCCGTTATTTTTAATAGCCACCTACTGTCCACCACACAGTTTGTGCTCTTAAGGCGGCCGTGACTCTTTAAAGGGGACGAATGCAGGAAGCTCATGCCCTGGAAAGAAAGAACCGCAGGAAAGAGGGTGATACAATACGAAGGTGAAACCAATATTGCATTTTATAAGACACCATGTACGTTGTATATGTAATTTAAAAACAACAACAAAAACAACAACAAAAAAATAGGCGATGTTCCATATAAAGCAGCTACCGATATTATCTGCTCTTTAAAGGACGAGACAGCACCTGGTTAAAACGTATATTAATCAACAGCACAATGCTCACAATCTCCAAAAGCACCACATTTGAGCTTTTATGTCATTTCCTCAAAATACAATGGCTGGTGCGAATCCAGGTAGCCATCTTAAACTGTTATCTAGTCAAACGTGTTATTATCAGATTGTGGAGCGTCAGCTGTCACGTAGTTTTTATCGTTTACAACAATTTAAATACGTTTAGCCGATGCAATTTGATTTACTCTGATTCCCCAGGCAGCTGTTTTCATATTCAAACTTTTGGCAAGGCGATGACGTCATCGTGGATGGTGACGTCACAACAACATGTCTCCGCACGCGACAATGTGGACGTGCTATGGTCATGTCAAGATCGAGTATCATGATACTTTTGTTCCGCCGAAAGAAAATTAGTCAGGTTTAATGGGTAAATGTAAATGAAGTGCCGAAAATAAATTAGCAACCTTTGGTAAGTTGGTGACGAACTTTCCCGCGTGTATACAGTGCACAGATATGCATAGCATACAGTTGAAAGACAAGTAGTCTTCGGCGAACGTCAGAGTGCAAAAAACACAGACACTTACGTTGACTATATCACTGATGAGGGAATATTTGAAGACCCAGTCTAGTTTTATGTCGTCGTTTTCTAAAATATCCTGGAATAAAAACACGCAAATAAGATGAAGTTATCAGATATTCTGGCCATTTTGTCAAATTCTTAGAATATCAAATTATTGCCTTCTTCCATTGACGGTGCGGCTGGTCTAATGCGAGCATATCGCGCACGCATTTAGATAAAGTAAACAAATTGATTAATGATTGATTGATTGATTGGTATTTAACGCTCCTACTCAAGAATAGTGCCAGGCACCTGAAGAACCTCTTGACCTGTTGAAGTCGAAGCCGAAGCAGCGAGAGCTGGATTCGAACAGGGAACGTTACTGGTCAAGGGTTTGATGGCCGCAGGCCCCAGGACACGAAGCTCTCATAGACTTATATCAAACTTCGTCTTGACTTCAAAACCTTTTGCTGCACTAAAATTGTTACTTACCTTATAACTTATTATTTTAGTACTTAGAGATATCGTATTAATAAATTTTCGTACGGACATTTTAAAAAAATAATTGGCTATAAAGTTCAAATGTAAACCCAGGAATAATACCACAAGTTAAGACTTAGGTCTGACAGGTCGAAGAAAATTTTGTCATCTCGGGCCTGCACTTTAACCCTCTGACTTAGTGTCCCGCTACAGGAATGAGGTAAGAGGTATGAGGTTAAGAAGTACTAAAGTATACTGCATTTAAAAGTGCATCTCACTGAGCTAGTGTAGATTAACCGCCTTTTTAGCTAGTATTTACACTGTAGAAGAATATGAAGACAAACCCGAAACCGCCTTTTGAGATATTATTGGTACAGTGGGAGGATATAAGGGACCTGATGCCAACTGTAAATGGCCTTTTGAGCTACTATTAATACAATAGAAGGATAAAGGGACAAACCTGTAAACTGCCTTTTGAGCTGTTTGTAGTACAGTAGAAGGATATGAGGATAAACATGTAAACTGTCTTGTTAGCTGATATTAGTATAGTAGAAAGATATGGTGACAGACCCGTAATCCGCCTTTTGAGCTGATATTAGTGCAGTAGACAGATATGATGACAAACCTGTAAACTGCCTTTAGGGCAGTACTGGTACAGACAGCAGATATGAGGTGGGTCAATGCAGGCGCCGATGAAGGGGTTCAGGTTTTCTTGTTTCATTTCACACATCTGCCAAAGTACAAAAAAAACAGTAAAATTATGAACAAGTTGGATTTATGACAGTATATTAGCAATAGATACGTGTAAATAAATTTTCTCACGTATAATAGCTTTGACATAGTTACACTGCGCCTCTGTTCAATTTAGATATTTGTTTTGTTGATTACTGTTTAACGCCATACTCAAGATTTTACAGGATCTATAACACAACTGATTAAGGCTTGAGTGATGTTCCAGTTCACGTGAACGGCATTAAACTTACCAGTGTTTTCACTGGAGTCACATGCATAACTCGTGGACACTTTGCATTAATTTGTTGGTAACATTACAAAAATAACAGTTAGATACAACAGGTGAGGTATATCCCTAGTGACACAAAGTATTGTGTATGATTTTATGTATACTCTTATTATAGTCTATTTGCACACAGATAAAGCTTACATTCCTTTACTTTCCTCTATATTGTTATGTAAACGCAGCTCTATCACAGTTCTACATCTGTCTATACTTGTTCAACAAACAAATAACGTTTACCGCGATGATAAAACTGCAGGCTGCATTAATGTGGTGTCAGACAGGATGCCATAATTGCTTACTCAGTCACCTACCATCATTTGTTATGCGTTATAATTTGCACCCAGTGCTGTTATAATTTGCTCACAGTGCTGTATAATTTGCACACACTCCAGCATACCCTTTTGTTTAATTCCCATGGGTTTGCTGTCATATTTGCTAATGCGAATGTACATTAGCCTATAGTGGCAACACAATGCGTACAGAGTCAATATTTTTTCTCAAACAACATAAAGAGTGTTTGAACGTAACGTCGACACTTTTCCTCCGATGCGACCACAAATTGATTACGCTAATATAAAATGAGTCTATGTTTGCTTTTCGCAAATAACGCAAGCATCATGTGACCGACTGCAAACCACGCGACGGAAACTTTTGAATGGTGTGATGTCTCTGGTGACGCTATGATTATTAAAAAAGAGTTTGTGGTGTTACGTGTCTCTGACTAAAAGCAGTTTTGATGCAGGTTGTGATTATGAGTGATTTGAACTGAATATAGGTGATATGTTGAAATAAATAGAGCTAAAAGCCACCTGTTAGTTTCATGAGCGAGAAAACAAGGAAATGAAGTAGAAATCAGAAAGTATCCAAAAATACATCTGTTAATCTTTTATCCGACCAGAATGTTGATATTTACTTATTTATTTATTTATTTGATGAATGTTTTACGCCGTTCTCAAGAATATTAATTGTACCATGGCGGCCAGCATTATGGTGGGAGAAAACCGGCCAGAGCCCGGGGAAAACTCATGGCCATCGGCAGATTGCTGGTGGACCTTCCCACGTAAGACCGGAGAGGAAACAAGCAGGAGCTGCATGGCCTCAGAATGATGTATAATGGTAAGGTTGGCTTTATGGAATGTACTCTGGGATAAAAATGATGACAAATGATTTTCATAAAATGAAGTCGGTATAATGATACAGATAACTAGACTTGTTCGGCTACATCCGAGACTTGTAGGCCTATTGAAATCGACAGTCATATGACATAGTCATCGTAAGGCAATCCCCCAGTATTACAGACGCTCGCCAATGTTAAAAATCTGTTATAAAGTGAACTGAACCAAGCCGGAGGTTACTTTTTATAGCGTCTGTTTTAACTGCTATCCTAGATCGGTGGCAGAATAAGAAAACTGACCGGTCTCAGCGTTGGTGGATGTAAGAATTGAATTAGGTTAATTAAAGGTTCTTTGCTGTCACGGCGTGGTTCACATGGTACACACGTGCATACCGAAACATACGACCCAACCCGCTGTCAGCAGTTGTGAACCTGCGGATACATCCGGTGACTCTTCTGTTTAATGGTGATTTACCTTCTATGACATCAAGGCTCATCAGGGAGCCTCCCGATTTCGCTGTCACGACGGCCGAGAGATACCGTACTTCACTCAAGGCTGACCTAATTCCCTACTGAAGGCAGGGCGATGGACGAGTGCTAAAAGTGCTTGTATTTCAATTGTTCTGACACAGGAGTGGCGGGTTCAAACCCAGCTCTGGTGATAGGGAATTTGTACATTCCCCCGCGTTCACCATTCGAGAGGCCATAATGACAATAAGCGACTGGTGAGGCTTTTAGGTCTGTTAGCATATGAAAATCCTGTGCATATGAATTTACGTCAAGACGTAGGTAAGTTTGTCAGTAACTTGCCAAGGGCTGATGTCTTCAGACTGTAGAAACTCTGATTTCCTAGGCTATAAAACTAACCAACATCGTATAAGAGAGAAAAAATATTGACAATGGCATTGAATAACGATGAAATAACTCAAGTAATCGCCCATTTTCAAAGGAGAGTGCATCTGTAGAGTTATTTAAACTAGCTCAGCATACAGTCCACTTTCTTCAGAGCAGGGCAAATAATTCAACTGATATATGTATACATCTGATAGACATGAGTCATTCCTGTTCCGTATTAATTGAGTTTTCTCAAACATAATCGATGATGTAGGTACACATTGCCCGTGCCCTTAGATAGAAGCAGAATCGCCCCGACAAGCCAACGACAACACTAACTAATTACTCCTGACCTCTAGCTGTTTGGTTTGCTTTGATATTCGTCCTCATATTGGATCAAAGCAACAATTTACATTAACATCGTGTTTCTCCGATGTTTTTTGTTAACACAAGCACTTAGTTGATTGACTTGATCTGATGCCTGCACAGAAAAACATGAAGCACATGACTGACATATACACCAAGCAGTGGCCATATACGCCGTGCGCTTATACAAACAGTTTGTAGTTTTGTGTTTATGTATATATTTAAATGTTGTTCAGCGGCATACTCAGTTTTTTTATTTACACGATATGGTGGACAGTTTTGTGGGAGAAGCGAACAGAAATGCCGTGAGACTTTTTCCACCAGCTATAAGGAACTATGCTGACAGCTGCCCACAATCGCTTTATACCACGGCCTGCACCGTGGAGAAAACCGACGAGCACACCCCCGCCAGCACGCTCCAGTCCCTCGGGTACTCGCTTCAATTATGTCATCAGTGACCCCATTCGAGAGCAGCATCAAGCGCGTATGATGGACCCCCCCCCCACCAAAAAAAAAACCCATCCAAAATATTATATTTTTGTTTCTGTTTCTACGTCTATTATAAATACTCCCCTCCCCTTCTAACCAAATCACGTGCGTGCACAGGGTAATCAGACCGGACAATTAAATCATTTTTAATCAAGAACGTTAATGAGAGACCCACACGAAGACATGGATAAAATAACGGATAAGGCTGAACGCAAATGAGACAGTGTGTCAATCACACAGGGTCAAAACGTCATACCGTGTCTGGAGTACTGCCAGTGATATATATTTATTTATATATTTATTTGATTAGTATTTGACACCGTTGTCAAGAATATTTCACTTATATGACGGCAACAAGCATTATGGTGGGAAGAAACCGGTCTACGACCATCCGCAGGTTGCTGGAGGACCTTCCCGCATGCGGCCGGAGAGAAATTAATCAGCATGAGCTAGACTTGAACTCATAGCGACCGCATTGTTGATAGGCCTCTGGGCCATTGCTTTGCGCCACGGAGGCCCTCTTACAGTGATATTTTGTGGTAAGTAAAGCCGTTGTTACTAACATAGGGAAGATTTATATTGCTTGGTTATTTTGTTACGTGTATCTTAGACAAAAATTAGGTCTAAAATCGTCGTAAACCAAGATTATCGTTACAAACGTTGTCTCTTGGGACAATTTCACGGTTTCCACAAGCGGAAACCTGTAGGTCTATCTCTTGTAGCGAGTTTTAAGAAATTTAAATTTGAAATTTTCCAATCGGTTATTTATTGAGCAGAATCTTCACAAAACTGGGGGGGGGGGTTGAACAATAGAATGAAAAAAATGTTGAATTTGGCCTCTGCTAGACGTTGTAATCATCACTGTTAGAAAGCACCAATCCTAATCCCACTTCCTTCGTCAGGTCTTCGTGGAGATATTAGCTCGAAGATACATAGAAGCCATTTCGCTCTGCTGGATTCCTTTCATAGGTCAACCCATAAGGTCACTCGAACACGTTCAAGCATCATGTGATTTAGAATTATATAACGATTGGATGTTTCGTCTTTGTCAAACTACTGGTCATGGTCATGTTGGGACTATTTCGTGTAAATCATATTCGTTTTCCTTTGAGGATATATCGTTCACTTTTGTTCCCGGTGCAATAATTATTCTAGAGGTACTTTGAAGCCAGGATTATGAATTTTTCATTGGCAGGGATAAAAAATGTTGTCCCATTTTTGTGGTAAATATCAATGCGCCAATAGCTCCTAAATGTGTGCAAGAGTCTTAGTCTCGTCTATAGGAGTTCTCGTGAGAAAGCGATTGGATACCTGAGATCTGATAGGTGATCGGAATAATACGAAAAGATCTCGTAACAAAACCACCCGTTGCTAGCAACCGGATCAGTTAGTGTCCGTGTTGATTACCAAGACATATTCCTTTATCCGGTTTGTCTCTTAAGCAGGTCTGAGTGATATTTCAGAATTGATGAAAACTATCATCTCGACGATACACGTACTTAACTATCATATTAAATTTTAGGCCGAGCATCAGTACGCTGATCCACAATAATTCACAACGCGGAATTATGACCTGATAGTTACTATCCATTTTGAAAATGGTAACGCAACAATCTCCACGGCGCACGTGCCAGATTTCTCGAATCAGCCGCTGGAACGTGTGCACAGATCCCATATTTTCTCTCATCCCTTCAAAGAAAAGACCACACTAGAGTAAATGTGTGCATGCATCCATAAAATGTTACGCAAAAATTTTAAAGCGTACTTTTTTTGTTGGTTTGATGTTGAATAATCGAGTTATTGCAATGCGAAGCAAGCAAACCTCACTGAGAACATCGAAAGTGCCACCACGCATTCAAATTTTCACCAGTCAGGCGGAAGTTATTTCTATTATCCGAGAAAACATCTGCTTCCGCCTATGTTCCGTGAACATTGTTTTGCCATTTGATCATGCATGTATGTGCGTGGATTACCAGTGGCGCGACGTTGAGTTTCACGTACCGTAGCTCTAGCATGTTGTATCCCATGGTCTCGGGAGAGTTCCAGATTAAAAAATGATTTACAGAGTTACCAAGCACTTCTCAGAATGCCTGTTGTTGTTAATACCCATTTTCCGAAATTACTTAACACTTATTGTTTAATGTCTTGTTTCCCTGTCTTTCAAGGTATCACGGCGAGAATGTTTGATTGTCTTACAGCTGATGTCATTGGCACATAAAGATTTCGTGAGAATTTTTTTTGTCCGGTGTATGCCGGACGACAGAACAGTTTCGCGTCATCCATTCCCGTCATGCCGTACGCTGAAGCCACTTGATGATCCTCAGACTAAATGACCTTGAGAAATGTAGTAACTCCACAAACAGGTGCGAATAACATTTGTAGGAATTTAAGTCAGTTTCCGTTTTGGATCTTCGTTTTGTCAATTGAAAACCTAAACTATAATTAGAAAGTCCACCCTATACAACCTGAAACAGGGTCGACCCTATGGCTTTCTTTGAGCAGTCGGCCTTAATACTTTGCAGAACCATCTTGTTTCCATTCCCGTATAAGGAGTTCCGTTTCAGAGTTACGTCATATACCTGGTGATTTGAATCACAAGATTCTACGTTTGATTTGTCACACGCGGACAGTACCAACAGAAGCGTATCCAATGCAATAGACGAAATTATCGCACATTTCTCTCGTTCTACAGCATGTCCAAATTATATTTTTATTAATTTGTGGTTTACAAATCAAAAAAAAATTCCAAACACTAAAGACGTGTGGAAAATCACATCAACATGGCTACCAAATCACTCGCCTAAATCCATTTGATTCATCGTAGGCGTAGCGGTCCAAAATGTCACCCTGTATTGATTTAGACAGAGAAAAATATCCGCACCAACCTGTTTCAGTTCGATGAGATCGGACCGGCTCGGTGTCAGTGTCTCCTTATGAATCATCTTAACAGCGACGAGGTTTTCTTTGTACTTGCCGACTTCTATAAACACCTGGTTGCCGGCCTGGATCATACTGGTACTTCCGGCTTTGCTGCGACCTTCCGACGGTCGACTTCCGACACTGAGCTGTGAGCAATCAGAAATGGGCTAGACATGTAGTACAAAAAGAAAAACAAAACACCGAGCGAAGCTTTACAATGCTAAGCACGGAATCAAACCCATCGCTGGCTGAGTTTCTTGATCTATGATATAGTAATTAAGCTCAAGTCTTCAAACATTTAAAAATGCAAACAAATTCAAAATGCAAGTTTGTATTTTGAAGCACTCTGACAGAGAGAGAGTCATTTAAATGTGAAAGATTTCTACATATAGAGTAAAACCAGAACAATGTTAGAGTGTGATTGTTGGTAAATGGTCACGTTACCGACCTCTTGTCAGTTCAATTTATCGGGAGGCCTCGTGGTTCAGTTGGTTAACGCACTAGCGCACTGTAATGGTCTAGAGGCCTCTCCCCAATGCGATCGCTTTTGAATTCAAGCCCAGTTCACACTGGCTTCCTCTTCGGTCGAACATGGGAAGGTCTGCAAGTAGCATGCGGATGGTAGTACGTTTCCACTGGGTTCTGCCCAGTTTCCTCTCAAAATAATGCTGGTATAAGTGAAATATTCCTATGAACGACGTAAAACACCAATCAAGTAAATAAATCAATTAAGTTACCGGTTGGTGTTTTATTTTAACTATTCTTGTAAACGCTGAAGCAAGCGCAATGTATACAACCCCTAGCACCATGACTTAACCCCAAAGTCAAAAGACGGTACTGATGTTTAATAATTTCAATGTATCCGGCGTCACTGGTCGAGAAAATATATACAAAAATACTTCTATATGGTTTACATGAGCTTAATACCAGAAACCATGTACCGTAGCTTTCCACTGAGGACTTCAAGATGATATGGTGATTTTCTCGTTTGAGAGGTCAACATGCTGAGGCTTGAATTCAATACATTATCATAAGCATGCCTCGCCAGTTGCGCATTTCAAGATCAAAGCAGTTTTGTGGGCGGGAATTGTGTTTGACAGACTGACACATCTTTTAAATGTGTATACCTGACTTTTCCCAACTTTTTCTAGTTTAAATCAAACTTGCAACCTTGTCACAATGCCTAGTTTTTGCTACTAGAAGTTAAAATTTTGACATATTTCTCTTGATATAACATAAATGCAATGGTCAAAATTTCAATTTCCAAGGCCTGTCATTTAAGCTTTACAGTCGTATCTTAAATCTGGACTTAAGCCAGAAATGGCTTTATGAAATTGGCACCTGTTCAGGAACTTTTTGGGGATTGGCTTTATGGTAACTAAAATATAATCTCAGATGTTTTGTTTACTCTTAGATGATTTGTATACTCGCTGAAAAAGACATTCTTAACTTTGTGTTATCTCAAGAGAAATGTGTGAAAATCATTTTTCAGTATTATTTCAGTTATAACTTAAACATATAGGTATAGAAATTTATCATTTCGTTCCTCAAGTGTCTGTTCTTAGGTGCTAATAAGAGTGTACATAGTTCACTTTGTTAACTTTACAACGAGACCTGCACAAAAAGCATGCTTTACCCCGCTTCCAAGGCCTTTCTTGTGAGTTCCAAACTCGATCTGTTTATAAGACACGCGCCACAGCATCATACTGAGTTCCTTCTCGAACTGACGTTTTCTGCAGTGAATGAAAAAAAATTTATGTTTTAGTTCAAATCGTTTCTATTGTTGACATAATGAATAGATGTAGGTTTACGGATGAAACAGTGGTGCCGTAAATTGAACAATAGTTTTGGTGTGGTCTAAGGCCATCATTTTGTGAGTGAATGAAACCGGATCTGCTAGAGTTAAACCACAAATCTTATGGAAAGTTACTGACAAACTTTCCCACGCGTAACGTGTTTACTTGAACGTCATATTGGTGGAAGACAAGTGTTCATGAACAAACGAATGTGCCAATGGCCACATATGCGCCCAAGACTACATACTGTCAACTTTTATTTTCGCCTTGTTTATTTCAGTTTATTTTGTCTTTCAAGAAAAGTTAAACCAGAGTGAAATTTAGACCAACATAGGCAGGGGGCACCGTTTAATATAACTTCCATACAAAACCCACACAAGATAAAATACGAAGATTTGCTATTGAGGAAAATCTGTTGGCAAGTCGTGTCATTGTCATTAACGACACATTGAACATGCGCGTTAGGACCATGCCGAAATTCAGCGTGGGTATGCAATTTTACTGCAGCCCTAAAACTGAGCACCTTCATGTAAGATGGCATGAAAAAAACCAAAATGTAAAATATAAGCAGCACACAACATCCTCATAAAAAAAGATGAATTGTTGGTGTTATCACGTTGTTGTTGCTCGTGTTATTATTGTTGTTGGTGCCGTTGTTGCTATTATTATTATTATTACTAAAGATGTATTGCCGTTAGATCGTGTCACGAAACACCAGAAATTAAAAAAACTGTACAAAAAATAACACTGATAAACAGGTTGTCTTTGAATTTGACATATCAGTCGGTTGGCCGTAAACAACTCCTCAAATGTGAAGTTTTGTCACTCTTTTATTAGCATTAAGGGTCACGCAATCATTCATGATGCCTCCCGGCCAAAAGTCGCTATAGTATTGTCCGGCTGTGTTGTATTCTTGTATTGTTTTATTCTCTCAACGAACGTCTAACTGATACGACAGTCTCGCGTTTTGTCTGCAAGTTTTATTCAACAGTTAGTGGCAGTGTAGATATCCCATTCTGTGTTGTTGTAGTTGTTGGTTTTCTTGGTTCGTTTTTCTTCTTTTTGAACGACGATCTGATCGATAGCACAATCTCGTGTTTTCTTATCTTAACACGTGATCTCATACCTGGTATTTTCATTCAACAATTTGCAGTAGAGCAAAACTTCCTTCTTGTTTTGTCGTTGTTAGTGTTTTTTTTTATCAACGAACATCAAACTGATAGAGCAATCTCTCGTGTAGTTTTGTGCTATCCAACACATCATTGGTTACCTGCAATTTTCATTCAACAGTTTGTAGCAGTGTGTTAATTATGCAGAGAGGAAGTCGGTAGTGCACGGTTGGGTGTCTAAGCTGTTTGCCCCTCAGTCGGTGCGTAAATTTAGATGTGGTTTCCGTAACATTCACTCAGCAAACAATCAGCGGATACTCGTGGATTTTACCCTGGACACTGCTCGGTTTCCTCCCACCATAATGTTGGTCGTCGTCGTGTTAGTGATATGTTTTTGAGTGGGTGTAAACCACCAATCAAATCGAACAACATTCACAGGGTAAGTTTCAAAATTCCCCTGCTTACTATCGGGGTGCTGTGTCGTGGCATTAAGCGATCGACGGGGCTCTTTCCTGTAGTCTTTCACTGGAGACCTCATGTCCTCCAAAAATATGGCATGTGTCACAGGTGGAAAAGTTCACCGGTAGTTTGCCAGAAGTCAGTGGTTTACTTTTAAGAAGTTCAATGTTTGTTTGTTAGTTTTCATCCAGAGTAGTTCCTGTAATTTATCAGAAGAAACGCACATGAAAAGACGTGGAAGGTTGACAACATGGGTTAACAGAAAGGCCAATTGATACTTTTCAAATTTCGAATGGCGAGAAAAAATTAGTCATTAAGATTCAAACCATGGTAATCAAGAATTCTAGCCAGCTTTATTGGCGGGTCATGAGACCGATCATATTAATTTATCCAATCAGAATACCAGAATATCTTTGTCCCTGCTTGTATGGTTTACGCCGGATGTGACGCGCATAAAGGGTCTCCACATACTATGGACTAAGTAACAGATTAAATCTTGCTCAGTAGTCTTTGATTGGTTAATAAACATTGTGTGCCTGCATCACAACACGGTGTATATTCAGCAACTTATATATGAGCACTGTTGATGATATAGTATTGCAGCCCTGTTATATTACATGCTGATCGAGGGAAAGCTGCAGAGAGAAAGCCTATTAAATTGGGGGTGGGTGGAGACTACACGTAACTTTACAGTTGTTAAGACACGGTGTCTTAGCTAAACACTAGCCGATCGAATTAAAGGAAATCGCGTAATGTTCATAACTTATGCCCGGTGCTGACTTATGAACTTAAAGGTTACACCAAGAGAAACTGGACATAAAATTTGATCAAAATCGAAAAACTGAAGAAATTACTGCACGGAAACCAAAGCCAAAGACAAATGGACAAACAAGCACACATACATACAGACCGACAGACAAGGTGAACATTGTGTGGAACTGTTTTTAATTCACCATCTTGACACTTCTCCCAACGTCCTACGTGGGTGAACTGTTCCTTTTATCACTTACCTGAGCAGTTGTACGACAATCATGATGACTGTAAGTGCGCCGACAATAGCAACGATGCTGATGATGATCACGTTATTTCTACCTGCAAGCCAAAACAAAATTGTATTTCAGCCTTGAACGAGGTTATCATAGACAACGACAGGTGATGTATATTAAGATGATGACGACATTGCATGTCCTTGTATATCCTTGATGACAATGACAAGTTTGAAAACTGCAGTTGGAATACAGCGCTGTAGAAACAAAGAAGGTTTTTTGGTTCTACTTAAATTATCATCCATACAGCTGTATTTAACTGGACAAAAAACTTTTTGACGTGGACGATGTTGGTCAGATTTAGTTATTTATTTATTTATTTATTTATATATTCATTTATTTATTTCACTGATGTTTTACGCCATACTCAAGAACTGTTCAGATTTATGGCTGGAGGAAACTAGAGTGACCGGGGTAAGCCACCGTCCATTTGGCAAACTACGAAATTGCCTGCTAATGACACACATGTACAGATGTTTACATCATCTAGAGGGGTTGCACTTATCGCGTTAACTCATAACAGAACAATAGCCAGTCAGCCATCCTGGAGTGGTGTTAATATGGGCCGGTATACCCGCAGAACTCCAGCATGGCTGCCAGAAAGTAGGTCATGCGACATCTTTATTGGAAGGGAGATGGTCTTACTGGTCTTCAACGCACGTTAGACTGCGTAAGCGCACACAACCGGCGAACAGTGATGGCGGCGGGAACTCTTCTAAGAAGATGACATCATCTAGTTACCTGTGTTGTCTTGAGGACATTTCTCCCCGGTCCAGCCACAAACAGGCGTGTCCGGTGGTGCCTTCCCGTCAGCCGTCAGCCACATCGGCTTCCGCTTGAAATGGAGAGCCTGCAGGAGTTAAACCACATTAATCTTTGAATATAGTGTCGTTTTATAACTGATCTGTTAAATGGGATGCCGTTTCCCCCGCAACGGCGAGTTCGGACCAAACACTATTGACCATTGCTCTCTAGTAACACAAGAACCATGTTACCGGCTTGCTAACAAATCGTCATCGCAACAATGAATTATAGGCTACTCAGCTTAGACTCGAATTTCTTTCCACGGGAAAAGTTTCCCATTGACAGAATACTATGTTTTCTGAATGATGCCAGAACTGATTATCTAGCTGCTATAAAATACCATATTATATATGACAGGTTTGTTCTGTTATTTAAAAAGAATAATTCTATTGATGTAATTTACGTTAGCGTCAAACAGAATATTACTTCAAATTTAATAGATTAATTTTTACAGTGTAGGAGCGCACGGGTATAAATTTATACAGATGTATGCTTCCAAGATGGGACGTGAAAAAAAAATTTTTGTGAAAGGCAAAGAAAAATATATATTTAAGTCACTTGCGTTTGATCAATGGCCTAATATTGCATCTAGGAACAATTTTGAGGCAACATAGAATTAAATATAACCGAATATTCGAAGTTTTATAGTTTAGCACTGAAATCAGTTGACTTTTTTTCAACAAAAATGACATTTCAGTGAACTCTTACAAGAAACGCTTTTCTGGTATTAACGATCAATATTTTTCCATATTCATTTAAGGACAGGTCACTCACACGTAAATGGAGCTCTCAGGGATCTTTCAGTATAATATCCCTGGCTGGATGACGAGAGCTTCTTTATAAGAACTGATCACCTTTGAACTAATTACGCATCATCTAAAAAGGCATTTCTTGTTGATGCCAGATATAGTTTTCATTATTTTTTACTGAAAGGGGGCCTCCGTGGCTCAGTCGGTTAGCGCGCTGTCGCAGCAAAATGACCTGAAGCCTCCCACCAATGCGGTCGCCGTGAGTTCAAGACCAGCTCATGCTGGCTTCCTCTCCGGCCGTACGTGGGAAAGTCCGCCAGCAACCTGCGGATGGTCGTGGGTTTCCCCCGGGCTCTTCCCTGTTTCCTTCCACCACAATGCTGGATGCCGTCGTATAAGTGAAATATTCTTGAGTACGGCGTAAAACACCAATCATATAAATCAAATAAATTTTTACTGAAAAAAAAAGTATGCTACCACAGACTGAAGTTAGAATTGTGAGTAACATTTTAGTGTTGAATACGTCGAAACACAGTGATGAAATCGGATATTCTTAGCAGGGTGATGTTTCAAACATACATGGTTCTCTTGTGGTCAACATGAAATAAACGTACTGCATCTACATCTGTATTTAATATGGGGATATGACAGCTGGAGACTGTCTAGTATAGATAAAAAAATCTGTGATGCCACTGTGTCTTCTGTGTCTGCCAATAACGTCCACCAGGAAACCTCGATAAGTTTTTGGTATTTTATTGACTGTAAGAAATCATGTATATATGTGCATGCATGCTAAGGTTTTATGGTGTATTTAATAATTTACAGTCATATGAAGACGAGGAATAGCATGTATGTACATTGTCTCTTTTAGGAAGGGCGAGTCCATGCTGCCAAAGTGCTACTGTTAGAGGAACATCATGCCGAAGACACCAGACATGACACGCCCGCCCAGTCACATTATACTGACACCGGCCGACTAGTCCTCCTACTTTGCTCGAACCTCTGGGCGTTGAACGAAAAGCGAGGCAGCAACTCCTGTTCTAAAGACTTTGACGTGAACCGACCCAGCTTTGTTCCGGATCTACCGGCCTAAGGGGAGGGGCGCTCTAACGACCAGGCCACCGCCGTAGTTAATAATCATGAAAACTGTATTTGCAGTCAAGAATAGTTTGGTACGACATTAGTTAGTCTAAACCCTAACGAAGTTCCCTATTCCCAAGCAGGGCAAGCCATTAAAGCGATCGGTTTGCCCGTAGGGCCGATAAACATATATTAAATCTCCCCAAAACATGGTAAGCCCACTTATATAGGCTGCTTGGATGATACAGACCATTCTCGGCCACCAGAGAAGCCAATGGAATATTCTTCAGGTTGATTACAACCCTAACAAAATGATTTCAGAACAATTAAGAAGATTACAAGGAGTACCCGGATGAAACGTACTCTGTCGATTGGTCGTTGTATGTTACCAATGGCGATAACCTGCGGAAGAGCCGAGTCGTTGTTGTAGTCCCAGAGCCAGTAGATTGGTTCTCTGTCTCCGTCCGAGTCAAACTCTACCTCGCCGGTCACCCCTGTGAATGCAGCGGAAACGGTTTAAGTCGACGTAAACAGAAATGGCTCCGATTTACTGACATTTCTTGAGCACGGTTTTATCTTGTGTTTCAGACACTTTTAAGGCCTTAGCCAAATTAAAACGTAAGATAAATTACTGGCAGCTTCAAATCCAAATTAAAATGTTTCATATAAGATAAGAATGTAGTTTTAGACCATCCCTTTTACTTGACCTTATAAAGATTTAATATAACGCGTCACCGGTCTAGAAGCCTACACAGACAGATCATGGCTACAGAACAGATATTTGCATACATTACTGAAGTCAACATTCTTGGGGTTTAGAGCAATATAAAGAGTGTTTGTAACGTTTCACAAATAAAACCGGTATAAAATTCAGCCTAAAAATACATCAACCGCAAATATGTGTCTCAATAAACATTAACTGTGCTCCGTTATTGGCGTGCCTTCTTCATAATTTAAAGAACGCATTGGGCTTTGCAACACAAATCAACTTCATAAAGCCCTCCTGATCTTAATACAAAAAATACATTAAAACATGTAACTAGAATTAAAGGACACCGCGGATTCGCCATTAGTCATTCTTAACTGGAATATATCAAAGACTGCACTGCTACCTGTACCGTGCATTGCAATTCGCCCCAATCAATAATATTACAGTGACGGTCGCATTGGAGTGAGGTTCAATCAATGAAGCCTTTTTAGCCGGATGTGCTTCAAAATTAATAAACTAAAGGCCGATACCGTGAAAGGGTTCTGCGTGGCATGGACACGAATATCTTTGGGTTGAATGTCGAAATTTGCATTCGAACTTGTTGGCCAGTTTCTACACATTTAACTAATTAACTGTGGACTGAAACTAGTTTGTACATCAGTCCCATCGTCAGATCTCCCAGTGTTCATGAATGACTGTCTATCAACTTAAATATACTGAATATTAATAAGTGAGGCTCACTCATATATACACGATGCTTACCTCAAAAACTCTATGCGACAAAAGGAACGCCTGGTTTTATTCAATGTCATCAGCCATTCGTATAAATTGCCCAATTTTTATGAAGCACGTTGCTTTTTGCCCTTTCTGGTAATAATACAATGTGCTACATCTGCTAAAGTAAAGCATTGCGTATTGGCAAAAACGCCACACCGTTGTCTGGATATTGGTAAAGTAACAAGACGATGTATCGACTACAGACAAGTGTCGCTCCGGTGATTTCTCGCGGATCTGGAATCCTGTCAGCAGAAAAAAATTAGCAACCTTCTATTCGACCGCCACTTGGGCTGAGGGCTCGAGTACTTACGGCTTACGAATGTCAGTCCGTCCGTTAGCTGGAAGAGCCGCCTACCATCTGATTTGTTGCCCCCTTCCCAGATTGTCTGGTTGATCAGCAGGCAGTACAAGTACATTGCGTCGTACAGGTAGGGACTGTACACGGAACCCTAACGGGAACAGACAAACACAGTCATCTGTTATCTTAAACATATCTCAAAACTATCGAAGCTCAATGGAACAGAAGCCTCTTATACCGATGCGGTCGCTGTGAGTTCAAAACCAGCTCCTGCTGACTTACTCTCCGCCTGTATGTGGGAAAGTCTGACAGCGCCTTGTGGGATGGTAGTGGGTAACCTGCGGGCTCTGCCTGGTTTGTTTTCACCATAATTCTGGCTGTTATCTTATATAAGTGAAACATAAAACATCAATCAAATCAATCAATAAATAGTTTAACTAAATAAACATGTCTATATGATTATAAATCGTTTTTCCAAAAACTACTAATATATTCGACAGTATGAACAATGTAAAAATTTGTAATCATGCAGATTTATACATATTTATTTGATATAAAAGACTACAGCACAGACAGTAAAACCAGAGCACCTACGGCAGTGTAACAGTTACACCGCTTATTGTCACCAAGGCCCGACGAACTATCACTGGATATACCGATTAAGGTCAGGCATCTGAATGTTAGATTTTCCTTTCTTCCCAAAATCATGGAAAACAGCTAAATGTTTGTTTTTTCAGCATGACACAGCGCTGTGATTTTATTTTATAATGGAAAAAAAACCGGACCAAATTCGGATAAATCGAGAAGGGAGATGGGAAGTCACCTTTGTGCCTGGCGGGAATCCATCCGTATAATTCCAGGGAGGATCAGACATATGATTGAGGACCTCTTCACGGAATGGCGCTATGTTACTGTCAATGGACGTGCCTAGAGTTACCTGGAGAATAGCACAATGGTACAAAAATATAATTTTTATTTAAAAGGAAACGGAATTGCTATCTTTATATTTTTATGCGTCGAAGACAAGGACAACTAAACGCACCGGAAATGAAGCTCTCAGAGGGTCATTTAAACACCTGTGTCCTACAGAAATGAAAAATTTATACCCCATTTCGCCTTTATTGAAACTATGGTAAAACAAAATAGAGAGAGCAACGCCATTATTTACACACTTTGTACATGCGGTACCATGCGTGCTGTGCACTACATTTGTCAATCATACTTTGACAGCCTTTCCATCCAAAATACATCTTACTACCAATGCCACTTAATTAAAATGTTTATTTAGAACAAAAACTCACCTATAACTGAAATGAGCATCAGGCGAAGGACCATTAAAACTGAAAATACTTTGCCCTTGTTTTCAGATTAAAAGTTGGGCTGTACGAACCTTACTGACAATGAACAGGTATATCGGAAGTGACGTCATGAACTCTTGTCTACACCTATATGTTGAGCTCTGAATAAAATTGTTGTGAACTTTACTCATTCATTTTTATCCATGTTCAAAAAGCGAATGTGGCATTAAAATACATACTTTACGGCAAGAGAATAGCGGGCGTGACGTCAATGGCAATATACATATATTATTAATAAGGTTCATAAACCCACCTTTATATGATGTCATTGAAAAGAATTGGTTTGTTTCATTTCAGTTGAAAAATATAAAAAAAAATAAACAAATATAAGTATCAGTGATCTGCAGATACAGTTTTCAATGTTTTTTTCTACTAGTGCTTGCCTCATTTTTACGTTTTTTTCAGTTTAATTAAGGGAGGAAGAGGAGCTTACGTCATAGACATTCCTGAAGGCCTGGCGTAAGTCGTCCTGCCTCGTGTGGCCTTCCCATGGCGCCTGATCGGGTTCCATGGCGTTCATGGTGATGAACACAAAGTCCCCGGATGTCATCTTCATGTCATGTGCGAGAATGAGCAGGTCTTTCAGCGTGGGCAGTGACAAGCAGACGATTATGACTGAAACAAACGTAAGTTAGGTAGAAATATTTGCAAAAAGAGGGGGAGTTAAGGCTGCAACAAACATGACTGCAGAACATCGAGAGAGGAAGGAGGCCTATAATGAATGCAACAAACATAACTTAGGTAGAGGTGTTGGTAAAAGGTGGGAGCAATGAAAGCAAGAAACATAATTAAGGTATAATTTTTGAACAGGTAGGGAGTAATGACCGAAACAAATATACGATAGGTGCAAATATTTGTAAAAGAGGAAATAATGACCGCAATAAACTTAGCTTAGGTACAAATATTTGTAAACCTTGGCGTCGAAACCGATATCCGTGTGCCAGCCGTCAAAAGAATGGGCGTTCCAGGTCAATAATCGCAAGATCAGTTTTCCAAAACGACAAATAACACAAACCACCAATGTTTACTGTTAATGCCTGCAGTAAAAATAACTCAGCCACGAATGTTGTCAATAGAGGGCTTGCTGGTTGCAGCAAGCATTACGTAGGTACAAATATTGTACAAAGGGGGGAGTAACGACAGCAACAAACTGTGGCCTCCAACACATGTGTAAAAGAGAGATTGACAACCAAGACTAAAATCAGTCCAGGATAAATAGGTGGCATTACATAATTTGACCCTTGTGATGAAATTTATATTCGTCCAACTTGTATGTTATAAATTGTTTTGAAGAACTATTTTGTATTTGTATGTATTTGATTGTTTGTTTGTTTGTTGATTAACGCCATAGTTAATTGTTGTTAAACGCCATACTCAAGATTTTTTTACTCACACGGTGGTACAGACATTTATTGGTTGAGGGGGGGGGGAACCAGGAGTCCCGACGTAGACTTCCGACATGTGGAAAGTTACCGATGACTTTTACCACGTGTGACGTGAAGATATGCACACCTTGTTGCTGGATGACAAGTGGTTTTCAACGACGGCGCAAACGACCACCGGAACAGTACTGACCGATTGACCCTCTCATAGTCATCAAGATCTCACAAACGGCGAGAGCGAGATCTCATTATGCATTTGAATGGTGCTTATTGTCGCGCTAACAAGTCCTTCATTCACACGATAAAAGTCAGGTTTGCCCATAATAAGCAAACAAGGGGAAAATGGATACCACCCCTCTTCGCAAAGTATCTGGTGAATTACCTGACTTAAGGCTGCGGCCAAGGCAGTGGGAGCTGGGTTTACACATGTTATCCCATTGGTGAAGAGCCGAACATATTCAGCGAGAGTAACACTTACACTAACGAGAGTAAAACACTTAGAGTGATGAGCCAACAGAAATCTTGATATGCACGGGTGTAGACACGACGGTATACTTTCAACATCAGGTAGAGTGAAACTTCTGGCAGCGTAAAACTGTTAATACACAAATGATGGTGGGTTGTTCACGCCAAAGGGGTGGCAGGCTGTGGTGTTGTGTTAAAAGGGGCTTGTCTTTCAATAGTTAGGAAACACAAGGTACAGGCAAGACCAGTTTCTCAAAACAACAAATAACACAAACCCCCAAAGAACTAAGAAAATATGTAAGTATAAAAAGTAGGACGGATTCATGCAAAGAGAAGCAGTCAGCAGTCTTCAATGATGGCCAAAAGACGTAATGCATGTTCTAGGCGGATGGATAAAATCAGTATACAAATCATGTACCATTTTAGTGTATCTGGTGTCGATAATCAAATATGCATCTTTGTTGCGCTTTGATTGCAACTATTTATACGTCCAACGTGGCGATCACACTCAACACGATGAACATGCGGCCCCTAGCCTCGGGTTAAGCGGAATTAGACACAATTATAAAGCAGAATCTCAGAGATTGTGAACAAAACTCATATTACACTTGTGAGTCAGTATCGACAAGAAGTGGTCAACGACGCTCGGATAGAGGTTTTACGGTCTAACATTCGTTGAAGATCACTTGTCTGTTATGAATATGGTATCCGTAAGTCATGGGAAAGTTTGCCAGTAGGTTGGTAGGCGGATCACACAGTATACTCCGCTTTTCCCAATCCATATAATCCACCATCCATCGTCGTATCGGTGAATAGGTAAACATCAATTATATAAAAAAATATACACGCTGGAATCAAAGGCGTGTGCATACTTGTTGAGGATGTGCACCATGCAAATCAGAGGCAAGGCCATATGTTCTTCCAGACTAATGTTTGATGAGTAGGGAAGCTAACCTGTGGTCTATTACCTTATATATCTATATAGGAAAGACTCATTTCGGTTGCCTTCAGAATTGGCACTCAAACACTAACACGGACTTTGGAGTTGGTGTCTTGGTGACAATGAGCGTCCAACAATACTCGTGAGGCCGTTTAAGTGGTCTAACCTTCGCTGAAGACCACTTGTTCTCCGCAAATATGGTGGGTAAACCTGTACAATACATTCGGGAAAGTCCGGCAACTTTCTAATGGTCGGTGGTTTGTGCCCGGCACTCGGGTGTCCTTCACATAAGCGCAAAATTCTTGAATATGACGTTAGTTAAGCTTCAAATAAATAAAGAAATAAATACATAAATTGTATATGACACAAATCCTGGGCCGTTGCAAGGCAAAAGCCTTGGGCAGTCTCTGTTCTGCGACGAAAACTATTAACGCGCCGCCATCTTGATTGGTTGATTTTGTCATTGGAGCTGAACGCCAGGATCACTCAGTTTTCACCTATGTCACGGCGGTAAGGTATGGGTGGAAGAAATACTAGTAGGAGTGCCTGGAATAAAGCACTGCTCTTCAGCAGGTTACCAACAAACGTCTTGAAGCCGAAGCCGAAGCAGCAAAGAGCTAAAATCAAACATGCCTCACAGTGGCAGCGACCAAGGACTTAAATCATTTTAGCCCCAAAACGTCCCCCCTTCTCAAACATCAACATTAGAATCATCACCTCTATCTTGAAACAGGAAGTAAACAAAATGAAGAAATCCAACCAGCTACCACGTATCATTTGTTCTATTTTGTTTTGTTTAGGGCTTGCTTGCATTTACTTGCGCCTAAGTGCTTTCATTACTTTGTTTCCATTTTTACCGTACCCAGCAGCGATTTCACCAATCATTATGCCTGACAAAGGAAATCCAATAAAAGTAAAATACGCCACTGACTAAGCGGGCACACGACATTTGGACTTGTTTGTATTTATTTAGCTTTCTTTCTCGGTTTCTCGATAAAAACTGTTTTTCTTTTACGATCACATGCATCTGAGGTCCTAATGCATGGTTTTATCAAACGCCCACCACATATACCTGTACCTCGATGGCATCTGTCATTGCCAGAGTTGGAATTGTAAGGTAGTATGGAGAAGTTGTATTGTAGGTGTCGCTGAATAAAGGAACAGAAACGTTGCAATTGTCGCAATAAAGGATACATTTCAAAAGATTGTCATGGCAACAGCCTTTAAGATAATATTGTTACAGTTCCTCAGCTTTATGTATTTATTTATTTATTTATTTATTTATTTATTTATTTCATTGGTTTTTTACGCCGCACTCAAGGATATTTCACTCATGCGACGGCATTATGGTGGGAGGACACCGGACACCCGGGGGAAACCCACGACCTTGCTGGTAGACCTTTCCACGTACGGTCGGAGAGGTAGCCAGCATGAGCTGGACTTGAACTCACAGCGACAGCATTGGTGGAAGGCTTTGGGTCATTAACAACTGAATCAAGGAAGCCCCCTCGACTTTGTGTGAGCCTACATACTTTATAATGTTGTCATATTCTAACGTTTCTTTTTTTCCAAAATCTCACTTGCATGAATTCGTTTCTTTTTCTTATATACAAACACTACAGCTTTGGGAACAAAACTAGCGCAACGACGACAGTTTGACAGTTGGTAAATGGTCACCCATATAATCGGGAAACTTAGGTTAGGCACAAATGTCTTGTCAGTTTGCATAAGTTATTTTTTTTTAAACTGGTCAGGTAAATGCTTGAAAACTAGCAACTTACACCCCCTTAGCACCATGGCTGAAGCAGAATTGGGTAAATCAAAAATTGTTAATTTACTGAATGTTACTCGAACTCAAACTTCAAACGTATGGAGGGAGCAACAGGAAGTGATGTGTTCATTCCATGTTTTGCAAAAAGTAGCGCTGTCATGTTTATAGAATTCAAAGAATTTCTTCATTCGACTTTATGCCTTAATGAGAGTTCTCTCAAGCAATGTGCCCACATTTATCCAAATAGACTGATTTTTTTTTCATTAAAGGACAAGGTAACAAATAGAAGAGGTCTTCATCATCGGATACACCAGTAAAAACCGTACCTAAGAACACATTGAACTGTTTTTTGAAATGTGTAGAATGAAATGCATTTAGATTTGGTTACTCTCCGGTTGGTTTATATTGTGGTTCGCGTTGATGGTGTCAGAGTTTTTTTCAGCGTCTTATATAAATCGGCCAAAAACTCTTACGTAATGTGCACTAATACACACAAGACGCCATTCTGGCATTAAATACATGTAGGGACTTCAGTCAAGTGACGTTTTCTCTCGGAAAATGCCGACCACGTCAATTTTGGGCTCATTTTCAGGTTTCAACACGCATAGTTCTTGGAATGTCGTTGGATCTTGAAACCTGGCACACATATGAATAATGAATCAAAGAGTTTATGTTTTAAATTGCATACGAATCATTGGTGAAACGACTGAAAACGAAATATAAATCCGTCTGGTGGTAGGGGTCCCCTGGCGGCACGACGTCACGGCACAAAGTTGACTTTCGACCAGTTTCTGGGCCAGACGGGGAATCCTAGGTTAAAGAATGCTCTCGAGCCAGGGTTATTCCGGTCTTTTAGAAATTCTGAAACTAAGTTTTCTAGGATTTTCAGGAACAGGGATGCGCAAAAACTGAAGGAAGAAATTTTAGAAATCCTTTTAGATATTTTTGAGACGTTTTAATAACAATAACAAAAGTTTCAACGTATAAATTCTCAATTTACAGATGTGTTCTATCAATTTTCATAAAATGCAGCACTTTTTCTGTCAGAAACAACCATTTTAAAGGTTCCATAACGAGCAGATAGACACTTGCTTTTTCAGTATTAAACCCCGCAAAAACTGCCAAAGTACGCCAACATCCGGACATTTTCACCGGAATTCCCCTCTGATTCCACGTGAGTGAGCACACAGAAACTGTTATTTGTCAGTCTCTGTCACTTCTTTAGACGAAATCTGGCTCTTGCTTGTGTAGGAAGTTAATTAAACTTGTAAAATTTCTCCTTACTTGACCAGTACTTTGTAATTTTACATACCACAGGCTTCTTTCAGCTGCATGTATTTAGTTATTCTTGGTCGAAAGTTAGGCCAGGGACTAAGATATATGTACATAGTTCAGCTTGTTTTCACAAATAACTACATGTATCATAGTTTGTTCTGGCTAAAGCTGGCGTCCTGGTAAACACATCTGACAAAATATGTGTAATACCATTTCAAGGTGAGTTGCCGCTGGAGTTTCACTTCAGTTTTGAAAATATTGCACTTGACAAAACTTAATTGAGTTGATTTTTTTCTATTCCCAGTAAATCCACATCAAGTAGCAATTTGATTAAACGTTTCTTAAAGCCTAAAGGCAGTGAAAATTTTCCATGACCTTCAATAAAACTGAGATAAATAGGACACTGTCAGCTGTGCCAAACCGAATGTTTAGAGGATATGGTTTTTCACCTTGAGGCCTACAATTTTACTAATGAAACTCATCAACATGTTTTTGTTTTTCCAGCCCTTAGCCACAACAGCTTGCGACATTGTGTGCCAGTCACATATTTTATTCAGTGCAAAAATTGCTTGAATGATTAAATATTGCATGAGCATGAAATGGTTGTATCTGCCATCAGAAGTTACTTTTAACACATCTACCCATGGAACACAATTGTTGAAAAAGAAGCAGTGAAAACTGCACCAATTCTCTGTAATATACTCGCGCTTGATAAATTTAATTTTGTCACATGACTTTTCCCCAGGAAACGTTTATAAAGCAAACAGGCGGATCTTCTAAATAAAAGAACTAAAGATCTTCTCAATTTCAATGAGTAAATAATAAATCAATAATTATCTATAAAACAGTTGAAAAATGAACGCATATAATGACTGTATTCTGCTCATATCCAGCCCTGTAACATGTGGTATTTAATTATCTACGACTGCTATTTAACACCATGCATAATCAAGAATTTTATCGTGCATATATATAATAATTAATGTGCTAAGACAGTTAAGAAATAGTTTCAAAAAATCACTAGTAAACTGTCATTTCTGTATAGCTATTTACAATATATGTATACATCAAGACTACATTAGGAATACCTCATATACATTATCCTTGTAACACTTGTGCATGTGGATTGTTTTTTTAAATTAGCTGATAACGTTTTCAATAAATAATTTCTGACAAGACAGGAAGTTAAGGACCCTCTAACTGTCTGAAAACATATGACAGAACTCCGGTTCGAAAAGCTTAGGTTTTGATCACCTGTTGTAAATCTTATAGGACTCTGGTTATCTTTTCTAAGGAGATAAGCATTTTGGAAACATCATAAGATTCTTACATATATTTAAGTTAAATATATGATTTTTCAAAGAAAATATTTAGTTCATCAACAATGTTACATAGTAAACCAGTGAAATCTATCAGTGAAGTTTATTTATTATCAGTACGAGAGGCCATAGGCCCCGGTACACGCATACATGAACAAGGATTGATGACATATAGAATCAGTTACAATGAGTAAAATTCTGCGTAGACTTTTTGTTACAGAAGAGAAAAAGTATATAGTTACATTGCTATGATTTATTCTCTTCTTTGCTTAACTAAAAGGCAAAGTTTAGTTAGTTTTTGCATCACAGTACAGTGCTTTGTGGCCTTCAGAGCTATAAACCGAAACATTGATCTTTTCAATGGGAATTTAGGCGGTATAAGATCTCAACGTAGATCCTCATAGGAGGAACACTGCGTAACAAAATGGAATCGAGTTTCAACCACATGTGCCAAGCGCACTTTGCATAGTCTTTGATCTCTTGGAGTATTAGTGAATCTGCCTTTATCAGTCGCAAAAACCTGCAATACTAGACATAGTAAAATATGTTACAGATATTACCATCACCACTTAATAATCTAGTGAGATGTTTGGCTTGATATAGTGAGATTATAATGTACTAAAAATACCTTAAAAGATGTGTACCAGTGTAGGCCGGTGGGCTTACAACTAACTTTGAGTAAAACCATTTTCTATGTAAGAGTAGCCTACATGGAACGGGAACCAACATACATGTACCTTCATTTGTAGTAATCATGATAATGGTGTACCAGCCAGTGTAGTCTTGAATTTGTCTTTGAGCAGAAAATTAGATATCCACCCACGTGCACCTCATAGTTTTAATAAAAAAGGGTTTGTTCATCCTGTCTTTATAAATTATATTATTTTTTATACAAGTTGAATAAAAAAAATTCCAACGAATTATTAATCCACAACTGCAAAGGTGTTCATAATACAGGGTTAGTGAATATATACTAAATTTACCCGTGACAGAAAATACCACGAACATTGAGGAGGTGAAGTAACATAAGATTGGGTTGGTTGCTTGATGGTAATTTTGGTGGGGCATGGTTGAGACGATGCCGAGATGAATAACAGAGGTTAACCACCTTAACAAGCTCATTGTAGTTGCCATGGAAACCAGTATCCCCCTCATAATAATTACAAATTGCAACATTTCTTAAAAAAGAAAGATGATGAATGGTTTACCATGTTTCTTCTGATTAAGTATACATGTGTGAGTGAATGTACAGTAAAGACTTGTCAACACTGAAACCCACTTATTATAAGGTCATAGCCATGGTAACCAAGGGGACAGATAATAAGACTTATAAACTAACGCGTTTTTGGATAAATATTTTTTTTTTGTCATTAATGAGATGTGTTTATGTGATGTGTGAAGTGCTCACAACCACACAAAAGCCAATCTCCATTGATTGCCATGGAAACTAGCATAGAATATGGGCAAGTGAAATAAGAAAACCTATGATTGACAATTGAGCTTTTTTCAAGCTACATGTTGAATGGCGACAGAAAAGATGCAATGACTGGAAACCTCTTAGAAACAATTTCCCATAAATTATCACACCGTTGCCATGGAAACCACAGTATTGGCAAAAGTGTGGATTACATATGACTATTAACTTGACACATGTTTTTACTTTTGTTAGCTACCCTCTCAACATAGTCTTCAACATCAGGCTGATATATTCTCTATTACCCTTATATTATCTTGAATATGCTGTTACCGAGTAATCGAAGTAAACCCCACAACTATGATTTAGTGATTATTTTGACTTTTTTATGGACCAAAACATTTAAATTCATCATATAAAATTGATGGTGCAATAAAATGGAATCTCTTCTGTAACACATAAATGAGATTCCCATAAAAATATACTGTTGCCATGATAACAAGTGTAAGCGTGGTTACAAACAATTTCTGTCATCTACTGTCAAAACTACTCCTATACCCCGCCTAATGCAACACTCTGTTGTCAATATCATTTCTACTAAACTTTATTTGCTGTCTATAAATACGCCGACTGCATTTTAATTGTATATTGATATGCAAATGATATGCAAATTAGGCAACAATTTTCATATTCCTATAATTTTAATAATACCAAATGTTGCAACATATATCATTCGGAAGGACTGCCAAATTTCATTTTATTACCATGAGTAATGTTAAGAGTGGTTCTTACTGAGTGAATCCTGGTAAGACAAAAAAATGGAAAATTTGTGCCATCATGGCCGACGAATTTCCTATCATTTACATAGTACTTGAATTTATCGAGAACTACTGAACCGATTTTCATTCCGAAAAATGTTATGAAAATCGTACGAACTCTATCCAATGGTATTATTTTTATGGCCTAAAGTCTCTAATACATGTCACTAAGCACCTTAGACTACACATATTTGAATACGTTTAACTTTCTGGTGAAGAAAAAGGAAATGCAGTTTAAGCTTAGTCTTCAAGGTTCTGACGGCATGCCTGCTTCCCTTCCATTTCTAGCGGCCCCTATCTTTCCTTTCACCTGTTCGCCTCCATTCTTTACTCAACGGTTTGTACACTCTCTCCCCCTCCCGGCTCCCCCTACTCATATAGCCTTGCATTAATTCCCATATATACACTAAGGTCATTAAGGACCAAGGCCCACTTGCACGAAGCCCTCTTATCTCTGTCTCTCCCCCTTCCCCAATCCCCTCACCCCGTCTTTTTAGCTCCTTAGCATTTAATGCTCCATGGTGTAAATCTCTAATTATCGATACCTACACGACGGATGCAGAACTCTCGTTATTTGTACACATCGTCTTTGATATCTGAGGATAAAGATCATCAGAAGAGTATTCGTATCAGTTTCTAATCTCCTCATAACTGACGGGTCGGATTTCTGTTTGGGGTTAACGATTTTTGCTTTTTAACGATCTCATGAACCCATGTGTCGTATGAAACACTCGCAAACCAGCCGGCAGCTACACTGAACGTCCCCAGTCAATCATCGAAAGACCAACGGGAGACTCGGACTGCCAACAAGAAAAGCCCACATGACTGTGTTCTACCTATGTGTCTTATGAACAGAAATCCACTCACAAGCGTGACTTACTCCAGATAAAAACAAAACGGTACACAGCTTTGGACGGCTTTGTGAAAGTCGGCAAGGAGGTTTACGAGATTCCAATATCCAAAACAATGAGAGTCCATTAACACTTTTTTCAAGCGAATGAATAAAATCAATATTTTGATTGTACTTTATACTGTTCATAACGCGTCGTTAATCAATATGTGTGTCTTAGTCGCATTTTAATTGCAACTGTTCGTGTATCTATTTTGGCGATTTTTAATTGGGTAAAAACAGTTTCCAGGATGGTCAAGTGTTCCTGAAGGATTCTGGGAATGCTCCTGAGAACATGTATATGGATATGAAATTTTGCTACACGTCTAGATATACCTATTACTCTATGTATTTACTTACTTATTTGTCAGATTGGTGTTTCATGACGTACCTGACAATATTTCACCTTCCGTGTGGGTAGTCACTGATGATGGCCCCTACTGGTTCAGTTAACGATGTCGTCATTATGGCGACTTCGAACAGACCGTAACTCTAATGCAATGGCTTATTAGGGTTTCACTCTGTGGATTAGGCTGGGATTTGAACTCAAATTTCCTGAACCGAAATCCAGTAACCTGCCGGCTGAGCTAAGTCCACGGTCTACAGCTAGTATAGGCACTAAAGAGCTGCTCTTGTTGCTACCCTTGTTCACCTGGTATATTCTTATATGAAAATGGGAAGGGTCATCGTGACTGAAGTGGTCATCGTGCTGGCGAGGCACAAACATCAGGGGCCTCTCAATGATGCGGTCGCTCAGAGCTCAAGTCCAACTTAACTATGGTCAGAACCATGGAAGACAACATGGTGCTAAAGGGACAAGACATAATAGCAATCCAGTTTTGTACGGGGTGTAACTGTAGCTTATGGGTACTCGAGACATTGTTGTAACTGCCCTGGTTTGACACTACCTGCTGAACGTAATACCTTAGATCGTATAGATCGCATGACTACCTGCTCTGAACAATTGATTTTATACTTATATAACCATTGGCACAAGACTTTATTCCCTCCCTCCAATTTCGAAAGTAATTCATGTACTGGGCTATGTGGTTAAAAAATATATATTATATATAATATATTATAGACGGGGTTGAAAATGATACTACACGAGACAAACGACATATAATATGAAAGACTATAACACAGAGAGTAAAACTAGAACAACAACAGTGTCATAGTTGAGGAGAGTCAGCATCATAAATACATCCGTAATGTAGACAGACAAAAATCAATATTAGCACTGGACAGGCCAACAACTCATCGGAGGTCAAGGCAGCGATGAAAAATCACCTGTAGTGGCGTGACACAGCACGAATCATACTATGGAGCATTCACCGTGCAAACAGATCGATATGTCACGTATAGAACGTACAGGTAGTGCTGTGGACAGTATAAAAAAAAACACTGCAGCATAGAGTGCAATACCCGAGCATCGTCGACAGTGTTGTAGTTGGAAAATGGTCAGCCGTATAATCAGGCCGCTTGTCAACTGAGCTCAGTTAGAGTTCTTAGCCTAACTGTTCCTGTAAATATGAGACTACAGCCTGAGGGGTAAACACAGAGCAGCGCAAATAAGGCCTCTTCTTAATTACTTTATGTCAGTTTAATAACCGTTTTATTCTAACTATTCGTGTAAACTCTTGAATAGTACATGTAGCAACTTATAGCACCCAACACTGTGGCTGGAGCAGAATTAGGTAAAAAAATATGCAGAATATAATTACTGGGTAACTTTTTTCCTCCGGAAATAACTGGGGTCTAAGCTGTGTAGTCTATTGCTAACTCTCGCTTTTGCAATCGCGATTTGTGGGTAAACTGGTCACGCAGTACTTATACGAATGTGTTGCAAGAAAACAATGTTCCGTCGGTTTTGGATCAGCTGCGAGGTTGGTTTTTTCATTAGTTGGGGAAATTAATTTGCGTCTCCACTCAGCTGAGTGATGTGCCGCCATTGCAAGCGAAACATTCCAGGATGCAATTTATAACTGGAAGTGCTAAAATTTCTTTCTGACATCACATTTAAAGAGAACATAGCCGGAATTATTGGCAAAAATTCGATCAACGCAAATCCAACCGAATTTTGGCTGTTATTTTACAATATGTCAAATACATGGAATTACCTTTCGCAAAATATTAGTCACGTGGGCACACGTGTTACCGTTTAAAATAGGTAGTGAAACTCGCAAAATGTCTAATGTTGATCGCTTCATAACTTCTTTAGACTTTAGAATCATATAACACCGCAAATAGCCAGTCTGACAAGGCAATAATTTGATTTTATTTTTGGAAAATCGGGAAAGTTTGATTTGATTTGACTTACTTCTTGTTCTCTTTTTGAGTTGAGCCAGATAACGAGACATGACCTCTTGTGTGGCGTTCTCATCCATGTAGATGTCCTCCTGCAGCGTCAGGTTACTCGCATGGAACAGATCCCTGATGGCATTGGGAGCATAGGAACAGGATCCTGAAACAAAGATCACAATGAGGGACTTACTGACAGATTCCTCAAAGAACCGAGCGGAGTGACTGGCGGATTGACTGACTGATTGCTAAAGGGAACGATGGACCGACGGGTGCTCAAGGAACAGACTGACCAACGAACTGGCCAACAACGGACGGACTGGGCGGCTGACTGACTGAGTGACTGCCTGACCAACCGACCGACAGACCAACTGACAATAATTGTCAACACTACGTATATGCACAATGCAGTAAAGCTGTTATAATATTCCAAGTGGGGTCACCCCGCGGCATGTAATCATTGTTTTTTTTCACACTAATTCATTTGTAATCTAGAATTACTCAAAATACTGTGTTGCCATCACACTTAGTAAACGTTTGCATGAAAGCAATACACAGAGGCCAAACCTGGCACATGTATAGTCTGAGAGCAAAATCCTGGTGTAGGCAGTACAAAGCAACACAAAAATAAAGCAAGATTCTTAAGCCGTGATAAATACATGTCATTAACAAGAAAACAAAACACAATGAGTTGCATTCCGTTACACCTGATGTATGATGGAAGTCGTATCTTCTGAAGGCTCATCATACATTCAAAATCACGTACAAAGTGTTTTTGTCTTGTTATTTATCGTATAAAGTGTTGCAAAGCCTCTGTATAACCAATCTAACTGTTCATAATCCGGCCATCAATAGGGCACAATCGCAAGGCCAATTTCCAAAACAACGTTCAACATAAACCACCACAGAATGAAGAACGGAAATGCGATGAATTCATGCAAAGAGAAGCAGTCAACAGGCGAATAAATTTAATCAGTAACCAAATGGTGCAGGCTATAAGAACGCGTAGTTTTTAATGAATATATGTAATTCATTTGTGCTTTGGATGCAATTATTCATACCTCCGTCTTGTTCAACGCAATGAATATACGTATCCTAACTGCTCTATATGTTGCATTCTGTCAGAAGAAACTTTAACACATAGTGAAACCAGAACAGCGACGACAGAGTGATGTTGGCAAACTGTCATATAACCAGTGAAGTTTGGTGTCTTTTCAGCTTACATCAGATTGGGTTTTATTACGACGGTTTATGTAGATGTTTAAATGTTAGGAGCTTACACTCCCCTCGCACCACTGATCAAACAGGAAAGGTACGAACGTGCCGTGACATGATTTGCAAATTATTACCAGTCACTGGTCTAAAATTATCCACGAAATTAACACTTATATCTATAAAACTTACTTTGATCCACAGTCAGCATGCCGGCACGATTCCAGTCGAAGTAAGCGAATAGTGCCTTCATGAAAGTGCCAATCTTGCTGTATGGGGCGATAGTGCGCACCAAGGTGGAGTACGTCTGCTTGTCCGATAACGCGGGATCTGTTGACACCCACGATATGTGCGGCATATTCCAGTATGACGTCATCAACCCAACAGGAATAGTGGCTAGGGAAACAAATGCAGACGACATACTTAAATATGTTTTCACTATCACTTAGTAAATAAAAACAACAAGATACACAATTTATTTATTCATTTATTTCATTGGTGTCTTACTCAAGGATATTTCATTTATACCACGGTGACAGAAATATGGTACGAAGGCAGTTACAATGTAGTAATTGTATTTAATATAGCGTAAGCTTTAAATTGTGGCAAATACCAGCTTCTTCTAATGACAAATAAGTTATTTACAACTGTGTATAACATCCATGCACACCGCAAGTTAATTATTGTATGGTCAACACCTACTAAACACGTTGTTTACTATTGACTATACTTGACGAAGACGTTATTCCCTGTTGTCTATACATGACGAAGACGTTATTCACTGTTGTCTATACTCAACGAAGACGTCATTCACTGTTGTCTATACTCAACGAAGACGTTATTCACTGTTGTCTATACCTGACAAAGACGTTATTCACTGTTGTCTATACCTGATGAAGATGATATTCACTGTTGTCTATACTCAACGAAGACGTTATTCACTGTTGTCTATACTCGACGATGACGTTATTCACTGTTGTCTATTGCTGGTGAAGACGTAATTTACTGTTGTCTATTCCTGGTGAAGACATTATTCACTGTTGTCTATACTCAACGAAGACGTTATTCACTATTACCTCTTCCTGGTGAAAACATTATTTACCTTTGTCTATACTCGACGAAGACGTTATTCACCAGCTTCTTCTAATGACAAATGAGTTATTTACAACTGTGTATAACATCCATGCACACCGCAAGTTAATTATTGTATGGTCAACACCTACTAAACACGTTGTTTACTATTGACTATACCTGACGAAGACGTTATTCCCTGTTGTCTATACATGACGAAGACGTTATTCACTGTTGTCTATGCTCGACGAAGACGTTATTCACTGTTGTCTATACTCAACGAAGACGTTATTCACTGTTGTCTATACCTGACAAAGACGTTATTCACTGTTGTCTATACCTGATGAAGATGATATTCACTGTTGTCTATACTCAACGAAGACGTTATTCACTGTTGTCTATACTCGACGATGACGTTATTCACTGTTGTCTATTGCTGGTGAAGACGTAATTTACTGTTGTCTATTCCTGGTGAAGACATTATTCACTGTTGTCTATACCAGACGAAGACGTTATTTACTGCCACATATGAAAGCTCGCACTCTATATTATACAATACGTTAATCTTCCAGGTGTTACCATCGTTGTGTATATTTTGTTTGTAAGACAGACCAACACATCTGCCTCTAACCTAGATCCCTTCATATATGTTCCCAAACTGCTGTTTGACAAAACACCCTTCTCTGGTTTTGTTTAGGAAAGAAGTGGATATTTTTCTTAAATTTTTGCTCTCACGAAGCAGGTTACTCTTTACTAATGTGTTAAATCCAACATTGTTGTCTCAATTATAAAAAAATTGTTCTGTTTCGTCTGTTTCATATAGATTTTGTTTTTGTTCTCACGAAGTAGGTAACTCCTTACAAATGTGTTAAATCCAACAGCTGTTGTCTGAATTTTACAATATTGTTCTGTTTCATATATTTGTATAATAAGTTTTAAGGAAAGAGTCAATAAACACCTAATTTACTGTGCAAGCGTCTTGGTGGATTATATCTGTAAAACGATTCTAATGGGTAATCACAAGTTTTTAAATTCTTGAGGAAAAGAGAATAACCTTATAAATATAATTGTGCAATTTTGAAATATACAAAATCTTCACAATATGACGGTTTAAACGGCTACTGTACAAGTGGCATAAATGTTTCGTTGTTCATATACGTTATGAATTCTTGGTACGTCACAACAAAATTCTCATATGCAACTAAACAAGCACAAACTGGTAATGGCTGAGAAATCCCGTAAAAACTCGATGTATTCATGATTTCAGGACAGATTTTAATGTAATGGTCCCTACAGAGAAAGTATGATGTCAAAATTCTCAAAAACCGAAAAACTGAGTGATTCATTAGAAGAAAGGGTCGGACAAGTAGAACTTTAAAGAAGATTTAAAATTATGTATTTAAGGCTCTGTATTCTTCAGTCATAATGTTATAATCTGGCTGATCGAAAAACGTGAGTCATCCTTTATAGGAAAAGGTTGGGCAAATGAAAACTTAGGGCAAAGCTTGAAAGCTTATGCTTGTAAGGTTTTAATTCCAACAGTCACGATGTCCTAATCTGACTGGCGGAAAAACTTTTCTTGAAACGAAAAGGCTGGGTATGTAGAACTTTTAACAAGGTTTATTTATTAAAGGTTTAAAGCCATCAGTCATGCTTGGTTTGTTCCATTTGCGTCGACAGAAATGAAACCGAGTTTAAAATAATGGTATAAAACTCTACTTCGATTTTGTAAAAGACATTCAGGCGCAAAGGTAACGGTTGAGACGGGTAGGTATTGGCTGTATCTCTGAGCTGTGTGGAAGTATTGCCAGGTAATTTTGCAGGTATAAATTCGAACAAATAATGGTTGAAAAAAAGTCTATTCCTTTTGGCTAGAATTAAACAGAGGAAAATATTAACCGATGAACAACTGGCCCCTACACACTGTTTCTATGGCGACAGGACGCCGATTTATTTTGAGAAAATGGTGGTCAACCCCTGATGATATTTCGATATGTTGTAGGCCGGGCATCTTGTTATTTGACAGCATGTGTCATTTGGGCCAACAAAAATTAGGGAAAACAGTCTTAGGTGGATGTTCTTTGTAAAATTACTACGTAAATAGTAAAGTTTTAGTGGTTTGATGCCTAAAGCTTTCCTACAGTATCGCACATCGGCGACGTCACGTCACGTCATCAAGGAAAGTCACTAAGTCGTCGAAAACTTACATCTTTGGGGCTTACATACCGATGTATATGGGAGCCTTTCTGCCAGTGACTTTGAACGCGTACAGGATGAAAGATCGCCTATCCTTCCTGTCCTTTTATCTATGTAAAAAATCACTTGCTAGCTGATTGGTGACCTAGACTCATTAATAGTGTTCAATAAAGCTGCCTACGTTAAGCACTTGTCGAGTATTCCGTTATACAAATAATTTCGCTAGTATTCCAAGAATATCTACCTACTTGTGACGGCCATTATGTGTGTAGACAAAATCGATCCGATATATAGACAGGTAGCATGTCACAGCAGGGATGCTGGCTCTAAACAGCGTAAGGTCGTATTATATGAATTAATAGCCTCTATATATACTAATATAACCTTTGAAGAGACCACTCTTGCCACGCGCTGTGTGATATTTTATGGCATTTCCTGCGCTTTCGAGATAAGGTTACTTACTCTCGGAGAGGGGTGGTCCAACGATGACGTCCACGCCAGCATTCTTCAACTCCAGCGCCTGACCTACTGCCTGGACCGGATCTGCTTCAGTGTCTCTCCAGATGACGCTGAAACAATGAAAGTATGCCCGGGCAGATTATTTATTTATTTTATTTGTGTTTTACGCCGTACTCAAGAATATTTCACTTATACGACCGAGGTAAAGCCCAGAGGAAACCCATGACCATCCCAGGTTGCTGGTAGACCTTCCCACGTACGACCGTACACGAAGCCAGCGTGGGCTGGGCTTGAACTCCCAGTGATCGCATTGATGAGAGGCGCCTGACTGATTACACTGCACTGGCGTGCTAACACTCTCAGGTTAAGGCTGAAGTACATAAAATGTAAACAGCTACATCATAAATCAATATCAGCGAAGGACGACAGAGGAATGGTTGCCAAGTGGTCACCGGTGAACTGTGAATTTACCTGATTATAAACTTTATTCTAACAGTTAATGTTAATACAGAAATGGTGGAAACGCAGGCAGCTCCTAACACTCCTATGCAGTGATGTTACTTGCAGTTTATGAGAAATCACTGGATTGGAATAGTTCAAAATACCGTGCTGTCATCACATATACCGGTGATAAATAACGACATGAAAACAATACAAAGGGAGTGTTTTCATTATACTAAACCTATTTACTGCAACGCAAAACACATAAAACTTTCCTCTTCACATATTTGTCATAGTTGAGGAGAAAAATGCAATAGAAATGTCGAGTGCTAAATACGTGTGGCAGTCTGACCTATCTCAAAGTTACACAGAGAGTATGCCTTTGTCTGTCACTTGTTCATGACCGGAAAGGCCTGGCGAAATTCGAATGACCTTGGTGTATTCCGGGAATGTTGACTTAAACAGAAAGAAACCGTTAAAATGTAGTGAGCGTGATATAAACTACCATTGGAAAATGTAAAATCTGTAAACACCTCAGCTCAATTGACCGATCGTCAAGCAGCACGTGTTATGAATGTGTAGCGTTTTGTTGTATACATTTTCATGAATTACATCCATGTTGTTATACATTTATTTGTTCAATAAAAAAATTCAATAATTCAATAATTTCAATAATTTGTTTATATCTCACTTATACTAAAGCGCCCACTATTACGGAGAGAGCGATCGGACAGAGCGCGGGTTTTGGAGGAGAGAGACCTTCGACAATCCGCTGGTTGCTGACAGAACTTCCCCCCATATGACTGAAGAAAAATATCATCAAGTACAGTCTTTTAAACATCGGTAACAAGAGTCTTTATGTCCCAGAAGTCGTGGTTCTATGGTTTGAGGCGTTTCACTTTCAATAATCAATACACAACAATTATCAGATAGATTTATTTGGGGTCGTTAAAACACGACATTTTACACGGATGGCTGACTCCCATCTACCGTATTGATCAGCCATTGTAAAATTGTAAATTGTAAATGTAAGTTGTTCATAGAGTTATTTTATTTGCGTCATGAATGAGCGTTTGATTTCACTTGATGTCCATACACTGGCCCAATAATACACTGAAAATCGACTGGCACTAAGTGACAATAACTGGATCCATACACTATGTCAACAAGGCTTATTCGTTATCTCCCTTTCTTGGAAAATTACATTCCCTTAATAATGAAAAGTGTAAGCGTTACGTCATGGAAAAAACCTCACCATTAGTGTTCTAATTTGACGATGCACAAATCGCCAGCAGGACATGCTTATTGCACAAACAAAGCCTCGTTTTGTTTGTCTAAAAGATTCGCTTGCGCTGATGGCACGTGTTGTCAGTTCTACACTTCCGCGCGCTAATTGTTTAATGGGTCACGTGAAATTACATACTGATAGGCAATGTCAACAGGAATACATCACGCGCGGATTTACACTCGCATGACGACAGTCACGTGACCTAAACAACTGCTGTCTGCTTGAATGACTGACATGTTTGCATTCCACAAAGGTCTGCTTAGCCAGCTTGTTTGTTTAAACAACTTATACCTTGAAGATCACGTGTCATACGTTTATGAACAAATCAATCAAACAGTAATTATTCATTGATCTCAACCTCCAGACTATCCATAATTATTTCCTCTTCTTGATGTAGGCTAGGTCTTTTGTGAGTCTTGGACTAGGACTAATGGGAGACTCTGACGGGCTACACACCCAAACCGCAGAGAAACACATCGTTTTCTGTCGTGACGATGCAGTGTTTGTGTACTACCTAAGTGCCTTTTGAGTGTGCATGCACAAGCGTGCCATAATCCAAGAAAGAGCAAAGAAACACAAAGGCTTTTGAACCCCTTTCTTAAAGGCGGGAGGGAGTACTACAAGTTTCCCCTTCGTGATGCAATGGTTTCTGCCGAAAGTGAGGAATCTGCTTGGCTGTTCTAATCCAGTTCTCCCTTGTTCGACCCTGGTTTGAATTTTAGAGAAGCTAACTCTGGATACGTGTTCGAGGTGTCGAGGTTTCCTACAGATTTGGTGGTTCTTTCTCTTGTTTTTCATGTTTTTTTTTCTCTCGGAGAAAAGGGAGGGGGAGCGGAGGTAGAAAGTGGGGAGAGAGATTGTAGTTGTTGTTTTTCGTTTCTTTTCTTTTCTTTTGGTTTGCATCCTTGTAAACTTAAACCTGAACAAAATACCCATCAGTAGGGAGTATGGAATACTTATCAAGTAAACAAATGTAAAACCAGGCAATCAGAGTATAAGAGAATTGGCCAAGTACCAATCCTGGAACATACAGGAAAAGCACAAAAATGACATACATGTACACTATAGTAACACTGGTTATATATAAGTCCTGAGCTTTAGGGGCCACTTGTCCATCGTGCTAAGTGTGATCACCACGTTGTTTATATGAACAGTTGCAATCAAAACGCAGCAGAGATACATATTTGATTACCGGCATCATATGTACTAAATTGGAACACGATTTGTATACTGGTTTTATTCACCCGCTTAGAACACTCATTGTGTCTTTTCGTCATCATTGAAAACTGTTCACTGCTTCTTTTTGCATGAATCCGTCCTAGTTTTTTATTATTTTATATACTTTCTTTGGTGGTTTATGTTATTTGTCGCTTTGGAAACTGGTCTTGCAATTATTGACCTTGAACGCCCATTTCGGCTGACGGCTGGTGTACTGAATGTCAGTTTAGATGCCTTGGCTCAATAATACTGGCAAGGCTTAGTCAATGCTCAGGACGGTAAGTGATTATCGTTCTGTAAGGCGATAACGTCTTCTAGAGAGCAGATTAGGCTAGACAGATCTTGACGGTTACCAATTTAATGAAGAGGGTATAACATTTCAGAACATTGCACGGAAGGACTGTCTACAGTGCCTATCAGCTGGAAGTGTCTAAACTAAAAGCTTCCTGTCGCTTGTAAATAAAACAACGCCCCCTGACACGACAATGGGCCGTTATACCAACACGCCATTAGAGACGACGGTCGTGTCGTTCTCGCTCAAAGAAAGCCGGCGTAATTCACGAATTTAGAATTCATACTATCCTTTTAATCACCGAGGCCTTTCGAGTAAAAGATGAACGCCCACTTTGTACGTGATGACTTATACAAGCAACGCGGTGTCATCTAAACCATCCATCGCTCTCCCTTAATCTAACGAAGATATTGTATTTCCTTTACGTCTCGGTAACATGTATTTCTTTATTATGTTTAGATTCGTGTTTAAACAAAAATAGGTTGCAGGCCAGATGCCGTTGTTTTAATCTTGATGAGTACATGTGTTCTGTTGATAAACTAAATTTCACATAAATCATCAAATTAGTCGGGACTAGAATGCGCATGTCAGATATACCCACCGCCCTTTGGCTTAGCCCATTGATTAGTGATAACTTGAATAATAGGTATACAACCCGGCTGGGATTCTCCTGACGGCCGGTAGGACAATTTCACTAAACCTTACATCTTAATGAATGACTCCACTATGTCCCTCAATTTTTTATTTTATATACCTATATTCATAACCTTGATGTTTTGGGTTAAATATTGTTTTCGAAATTGGTTTTGCGATTTTTGACCCGGAACACCCATTTTAGTTGACGACTAGTATGCAAATGTATGTGTCGATGCGGGGAAATACTTGAAACTCCTTTTTCAAGGCCCTTGCTTACAGTTATGACGCATATCTCGTGTCCACAATAGTTTGATATTTTTCAATGCGCCCTCAGCGGAATATACAAGTAATTTCTTCCTTATTTACTGATTATATGTAAGGAATAAGTTGCGCAAGATTGTTCGTGAAATGTAAATTTGGTGACACCTTGATGCTGGTTTTTGACACCCTGAAGTGATGATGTCCCACTGAGCCAGTAGTTACTGCGCAGTTAGGATGATCCAATCAGTTGCCCGGGAATGTTTTCTATAACAACGACCTTGAGAAAACATTGGAGTCACGTTCTATCAGTTGTTGCCTGAAAGCGGCCGAAAGCCTGCATCTGTAGTTCAGCGAATGTTTCTGGTTTGCAGGTTGCTTTGATTGCTTAACTCCTCATCAGCAGTATTTCAACCACGTCGTGGTCATAATTTTGAGAAAGCGAAAAGAAAAAAAAAGCATCCATATAAATTTTGCATTAACACTCAGAAAAATGAATGAACTTGAATATATCTACACACCATTGTTGTAAATGGTGGCTGTCTAATATGTGAACAGCGTTGTTAGATTCTTTGTAAGACCAGCCCGTTTTGTTAGCCAGAAAATCTGGGTTCGATTCTACAATGACATTATTCAATGAACTAAACTTTTAAATTCTAATACAGCGCATAGTTTACGGGTAAGGGAGTTCAAATTGTGTAAGATTTCTCATAGAATATCATTTAATACTGTGTCTTTCATATGTTTAAATCACAGGCTAAACAAATGAATGTTCATGTTGAACTTGAAATTTTGACTTTTGACTTTTGCCAGTTCCAAACTGGCTTCGTAGGATTGGCTACAGGTGTTATAGGAAATATTCCCTACAATTTAAGCATTTCCATAAACGCGTGAAAGCACAGTCAAAGTGAAAGTATCTATTTGATTATTTAACTCCTTATCCTGAAGACTTTTCCTCTTAGATTCGACAGTGGTCAAGGAGTAAAATTCTTGATAAAAAACACCGCCCAATATACCAGAATTCAGACAGTGTTCCTGACTTAAGCTAATAGTTGAAACAAGGACACGTGTGTTGAAAGCAGCGACCACGTTGGTCAGAGGCTCGTCAGATGTAGCGGGAATTACACTTGAAGGAAAAGAGACAGTGAAGGCGCTTTAACTAACTGAATTGAAAACTGAATGAAAAAGACATTGACTCAGATTGCTGTGATTGGTTAACAATTGACAAATGACACTGCCAACCAAATTAATTTGACCCCTCACAACGGCTAGGCAAAGATCTATTCAACCAATGAGAAGACTTAAAATGTCGACGCCGTGATTTTATTCATCCAATTAACCCGTTACGTGGCAACAGGAGCAGGTTTGTTGGGCTTGACCTTTTTATTGCTGTGTCGATCGGTCAGATATCCCTCTGACTTCTCGACACGTTTCAGAACACTGACATATGCTTCCTTTTTCATAAGGATATCTTCTCTCCAAACCTTCGAGAAATTCGTGCTTGGCTTCATTAAAATTTCATCCTTCCAAAAAAAGATCGGGATATTTGCACCACTACAACAATAGCGATTGTCCTGCAATCAAGCAAGTCTAGATGATGATACCAATTTTTTTCCTAGAAAAATAAACTTCGCAGTTGCACAAAGCATTCATTTCCTGTTCCTGGGGTGAAGGAAATTTCCTTCCAGGAAGGTTTGGCATTTATCTAATCGCCGTGGCACGGGGTATGTTCTTGCGAGGCATTGTTGTGGGAGGTGCAGCGCAGCACAGCATATTGTGCTTTTATATATTATGTTTAGGAATGGACAGTAAAACCTGAACAGCGACGACAATGTAGTTGTTAGCAAACAGCCACATGAAACCCGTGAAATCTGGTCTCTTGTCAGTTTAGATGTGTTAGGGTTTTATTCCAACTGTTTTATTCTAAACTGCCTAAAAACAACATGGGTTAATAAGAATTAGGTAAAACCAATAGAGTGAAGTTTATTTCAATTTAAAACCCTAGAAAGTCTGACCTAAGGAGCTGCTTCTTATGATAGAGTGTCGCTGATCACATCTGACGAAACACCTGCTTTCACCTCATCCAACTGGTGGGAAGGGTCAAACTCTAAGACCAATCAGAATGCACCAATAAGTGAGAGAACCGATCGTTAGAAGAAACAGGTGTATAGGAGAAACATTCAACGAGCTAAAAATGGTGTGTTTTCATGCTCTCTGGGTGAAACTGCATGTTTAAAGCAGAAGTATACCTGTGAGCAAATTTTGTTTTTGGATGGCCAGGTGAAGGTCGGTACAGCATGCGATTAAGTGCCTTGTCTGGGAGACGCAGGTTGGAAATAATACACGGACGAAGACAATTTTCAGGACGAGAATTTATGGTGTATACAAGAGAAAATGAAATCTCAATTACCCATAGTAGAGAAACAGTTTAATGATGAATTCTAACAAACAAAAGGGGTTCATTCCAATTACTGGACATAAAACACGATTCCTAAGTTCCCTGACAGCCACTGCGTGTTGATCCCGTGAAAGCGTGATACCAGTAATAAGTCCAGTAATTGAGGTCATGCGGTGTACGGATACGTGCTTCCTTCCACAGAATCTATTTGAGAAGTAAGAGATAGGGTGATCGATATTGTAGGATACAGAGGAATTTCTTTTTTACATGTTGCCACAAAGCGCTTTTTATCTAAGACCGGAAATTCACGTAAAGTTAAAGAGAGTCGGAAGGACTATCCTAGCGGAACTGGTGATGCACTGGATGGAAACGTCGTGTGGACAGGTGTAGTGTATTGATGTGCAAAGACTTGGGTTTGATCTCCAAGGCTTTTAGTGTGCTACCCTGTTAGACACCAGTGTGATAGGAATTCGTATTGATCCATAGGTCAAGCTGAGCATTATGCTGCCAAGGATAAGGGAGAGCGAGCAAAAGGCTCTGGTAACACGCGGACAAGGCTGGGTGCTAAGGTGCTAAGAGGGTTGAACGAAAGGTCAAAATACAGGGATCCCAATGGGATAGCCTATATAATGAGGTATTTCGCACTGAAAACTGCCACTACCGTAGTTCAAATTCCACATCCGAAATTCGTGCGAATCACGTGGCGCTGTGCTGGAAGTAATACCCTCTTCATTGAAAAGCACGGCATTCCTTGATCATATATAGGGATGCCTTACTTCCGGTTTAATGAACAAAAGAGGTTGGCCGACTTCATTCCGCTTTTCTTGAGATTCTGTTGTGATCCCATTCGCACATCACATCAGTAACTCTTCTTTGATGAATTAAGCTTAATTGGACGGGAATGGAGTGATTAGATCTTGAGGTAAATAAGTCGAGCGTGAAAGTGAGCGCGAAATATTTTGCAAAACGAAATGCCTTCCCAGTGTAACTTCTATATTTGGATTCTCACCAACCCATCAAACAATGAAAGACTGAAGAAATGGAATGTCATCAACTTCTCATTCAAGACGGATGTAAACGTATCTCCAAGTCAATAAATATCACCTTGTTTTTATAACCAATGAAAGAAGATCAGCCTTTTCAGTAAATCCAGTTTGAATAAAATTTTGGTGGATAAGCCTTCGGCTAGTCTTACAGTTTTCCCGGACTTTTAGGCGAAACTCTTTCATGGATATCTATATTTACTTTTAAGTAACCCTAGGGATGGTAAAGATTTATAACAAATAAAAGATGGGTATCAAAGAAAATTCAGCCGTGAGAACAAGAGCGAAAGCAAAGGCCAGTCTATTTCTACATCTACTTCTAAGGTCGTCCAGTTGGATGACAAAGATCACATGTTTCAAGTAAGAAAAATTAACCGATTGATATGGCAGCCGTGCGCGGCTGTCTGATCACGTAAAAATAACACAAAACCTTATTTAATCCCCTAGGGATACGTGAAAAGGTTATTCGAATGACAGCACGACAGGGTAATGGAGTACGGCTAATCCTCTTGTCGGGTATGGATTTAAATTCTGAGGTTCCTGCCATGGGTTGGGATTTACTAGTAGAGATTGAGATGGTCTCTACGTCTGTTACCAACATTAACACAACACAGTGATGCATTGGAAATAAAGTATGCGCACGTCTCTTTTTGACTACACAGTGGGTATCACAGCATCTGCTGGCTTGGTGTTTAGGTATCACCTTTTCTTGGGTCAAGGTTTCAGTATCGTTAGTCTCCTCCTTGGGTGAAGAGGGAGGTGTCAGCAGTCGCCGTGTTTGGTGACTGTTTAAACATCGTTAGTCCTTTTCTAGAGCGAAGAGAGAGGCATCAGAAATCTTTTTCTGGGATTGATTTCAGGTATCATCGGCCTGCTGAATGTACGGATGTTGGTTTCGACGCCACACTTCTTACTGCGTTGATATTTAGGGATTATCGGTCCTCCTTTTGAGTGAGATGTAGGTATTATTAATTTCCTGGCGCTGAGATTTAGTTGTCACTATTTCTGTAGTTGGGAGCAGATTTGTGTATTGTCGATTCTCTTCCTGGCTTGGGATTTAGATATCGTCATTCCTCTTTTTGGATTGAGATTAAGGTATCGTCAGGCCTTTTGATGGGTTGAGGCTTTGATTTCACCAACTCTCTTGTTGAAGTCAGATCTGGGTTATTTGAAATTCTGCCACTAAATATCAATCAATTATAAAAATACAAATTTTTTCTTAAACTTACTGATAGTCCCGTTTGATCGTGTGTGTCCGCACGAGTGTTAACGTCGAAAGACGGCGGGAAATGTTGCTATCATCCAGCCATCTTTAGACTCTTATTACTGAAATTTATTTCTTCGATAGTCTAGTCAGTTTGTGTGATGAATGTTCACGTTTAACCTAAAGACTCCTGTCTTCTCAAGAGTCAAAGAGGATAGTGACACTAATACACTAAGTAGCTGGCATGATCACTAGGCTTAATCATTTGAAAGAAAGGAACTGTGATTGCATCCATCAGGCGAGAAACCTTTTACTTCCGGATTAATGGCGGTCAAAACCTGTGCAGCATCCTTTGGCGTCAATCGAGAAGGATTGTAATTAGTTTTTATTCAATTACAAAATTGTTCTGCTTTATTCAGGTTAATCAACACAGTGGATAAGACTGTATCTGTTTATTCAATCTTTGATCTCACTGGAAAGTCGTAATTTTGCGGGGTGGGTTGGTGGTGGTGGGAGAAACAGAAACCAAGTTTTCCACGCTCAATGCAATGAGTTCCACGCCATGCTATAGAATTCGGCAAAGTTAAAATAGCATACAGACAAGATTTTTAAGTTTATGACAAACCTGTTCTTAAATGAATGAAACCACTTGGAACTTTTGAAATAATAATCTGCATCATGAAATTCGTGGACAAAAGAAACCAAATTCTATGTTGGTGATGTTAATTAGTGAAAAACCATGAGACCATTGGCTTTCAAACAATCAGGCAAGACACCTTTCATAGGCGGGATCCTGGGGATCAAACGCCTATGCTATATCATACATCGATGTCATTTGAGATGTATTGCTGTTTGATAAATGTTGGGACAATGGCAAATATTTTCGTACCTCTGCTGATTGCTAGGAAACTGTATGCCAAAAAGACGACGGAAGTTCTGGCTGTTTTCCGGTCATATGTACACGGCCTTCGTTTCCGGTCTGTTTGTGTGAGCATGCCGAGGTCGGGAGGTTAAGATCCTAGTCTTTCAGTAGCTAAGGGCACATGGGATACGGGTTCAGTACCGGGTTGATACAGGGTATATGTGGATTAAAACTGACCTCTATCGTGTAAGTGAAAATTCATCAGTATAGGTGAATAGTAGCAAATACGTTCTGGAGTTATACAATAATACACAATCAGAAACGCATTTAATATGATATTTTATGTTCACGAACCACACGTTTCGCTATCGTAAAAACTACGGTATTTTTTGGCAAATGGTTTCCGGGATAAAAAAGTTTACTCGGCCAATAAAAATAATCTGTCTGATATTATAGTATTATATGTTCACGAGGCATATATTTCACTATGTATCCAGGGAGTTTTTTTAAGCCTGGACTCCGCCGTAAAAATAACTTGTCTCATAATGAAATCCTGTTTGTCAGAGCCACATTATAAGGATTGTTGAGTAGGACGCAAAACAAACACACATACATACATCTGCCAGAGACGTTCTTTATAACGTGGACTGTCAAGAACAAATCAGTCGAGGGATTGGGCTGTATGGGTATATCGTCACTTATTGCAAACATTTTCCACGTCTATATCCATTGAGCAGATCCCAGTCACAAGAGCTATAACACAAACAGCACTATACCAATGAGGAAAATGGCAGGAGGACGTGGGGAATTTTATACTGCTGACCATTTGGCAGCTATCACTCTGTCGCCGCAGCTCTGTATGGTCTTACTTTCTATAGTGTAGTCTTTTATATTTTAAGAACATCTTACACAGGGGAAACTTATATCAAATTAAGGCAAATATATGCTGTTAAATAAAGTAACAGATATGTTACACACATTAGTCACAGGTAACTACAGTCATTATCTTTACATATGGTAAACAGTTGATCACTATTACTCGGATATCTGATGAAGTAAACGATAAACAGGCAAGGTTAAGTGGTCATTTACGGTAAATGTAAGGAAGCAAAATAGCAATCTTGAAAGTTCATTTCGAAACCAGATTTACAGGCATGTTATGTAAAATACCTGCGCAGTATTACTGTGTATTGACGTCATGATGTTAACATCTTGTCAACGGACTAACTGCAATCGTTATTCCTTCACAATTATGCAGACCAATTTTGGAAAAATACCCGAAAGGCACGGATGATCGCACTCTACCTTTTAGTAGTATACGTAAACTAGGAGTTTTTTCGCTGCTTGGGCTGCCTCGATTTATACAAATCAGCGAAGAAAGTAGAAACTCATTTCCCTCACAGGCACGTTAAATTATTGCATCTTTAACACCAAATAATGGAAATTTCATTTAGTGTCAGCAGAATGAACGAATTTCACGATCAAATGAACTACTGAACCTAATTCGAAAATAGAGTTTCACGTAACCTAGTTTTGGTAAATGACGTTATCTGTGTGATGGCGCCACAAGGCCACGTGATTTACAAGAAAAGTTAGTAAACATGAATTGAGACGTTCGGTGAAAATTAGAACAGCAATTCCGTTCCGATTAAGCCTGATCTCATTTCAGTCTGACCCAAGAAATCTGGATTGCACAAATACACAAATGAAGTATCTTTCTATCTCAAGGTGTTTATGACAGAGGTCCAAGTTTGTATCATGCAACACAAACAGATGAATAATGAATGGCCAGGTTTTAGCTTGACATACATGAGGTTCATTGGAGATGACGTCCATCAATATCATACATGGCGTGCACAATGAACTAACTCGTTCAGTGTCGTAAGTGGTCCACCAGCAACCAGCGGATGGTCGTGGGTTTCGAATGTCTGTTTCAATGTCTAATTTCCCCGCCCCCCCCCCCCCCGGCTCTGCTGTATTTCACATTCATGGAATTGTTTCACAGAAGATGTCTTTAGACGACTAGACATGAGAAAAGGCCTCAGTAACATGGTTTTACAACTTTGTACAAAAGAACAGACTGCAAACCATTGTCTTACGAGCCGAATGTTTAAATATCAAACATGTAGCCGCCATGCATTTATCATGACGAAGAAAAGAACAACAACAACAAAAAACATACAGAAAAAACTTTAACTGTAGACTGTTTATCGAAGTCAACGCTTACTGTATTCAGCCTTACACACGAAACAGTATGAAGTAGAGGGACTTGTACAGGCTAATGTGGGATAAGTTTTGCAGCGTGCTGTTATCTGTCCTACAACATTAAGTTGTCCAGTTCAGAAAACTAACCTCCCCGGTGAGAAAACTATATGCGAAGGAGAAATCTACCCCTTGGGCATAAACTCACCGCCCTGTATGGTGAGAAACCTCCCCACTGGCGGGAAAATTACCGGATTCTTATGTGCGGTTGGCAATGGTACCTTGCCTCGTTCAGGCATACCGTATACCATATCTCGAAAAATAAAAAAAGAAAAGAAAAATATATCCATGTTATAAATTGGTTGAAGGCAAGGAGCACCAACTGTGCATTTAATACTCTCTGGTTGATAACAGGAAATTCCCCAGGTAAGTCCAAGTAGACTGCGCAGTGTGCAGGTAGATGACCTTTTTAGCTGGAAAAATAATAAATCCAGTAAAATCAAACCAGAAGTTAAGCCTAGTAGAAATGCTGGTAGAGCTTGCGAAGAATTTTGCCAAGATCTTCTTACAGCCGACGTGTCCGGTTTAATCCACAGGGAAACGGGAAAATAATTGCTGACTGGCGACATTGATTTGTGACACGATTTGTGAAAAAAGAACTGTGCATCATAACTAAATTGGATGCCTGGCTTCTCCCGCAGATTTCCTGCGGAGAATCAATACGATCGTGGGGGAGAAAAACGAGAGGGCGAAGATAATAAGCAGCGATAAACGTTCTGGAAAAGTATGCTGGAATACTGGCATCTCTCCACGTGGAAACTCACGCGGGTGCTGTGAGTTCTTTGTGGCGAGAAATTAGAGCATTACAGGACTAGGAAATAGTTTTGCAAAAGAAGAAAGGTACTCGACATCTCTGGTCACATATAATGATTAATGCAGCTACAACTGGCACAATCCGTTCGTAATGTTGGCCGCCGTCGTAAAAGTGATCGCACCCGAAAATACCTGGGAGGCGCTATCTATATGTAAAGACAAAGTAGGATACTCATTAAACGCCTGATAAAGTATCAAGGAGATCGTCACACATCTGTCTTAGAAGTTGTCTTAGAATGCTACAGCCTAGTACATTTGTATTCGTGATGTGTCAGTAGTATGCTAGCTGTTTGCTGGTGGTGTGTTTGTGGTGTGCTAGTAGTGTGTTTATGGTGTGCTAGCGGTGCTTTAGTGGTAAAATGATGATGTCTGTGGTTTGTTGGTGATGTGCTTGTTGTGTGCCAGTGGTGTGTTGTAGTATGTTTGTGGTGTGCTCGTAGGGTGTTCATAGTGTGTTAGTGGTGTGTTGGTGGTGTGCTAACGGCGTGTTAGTGATATTCTCGTAGTGTCCTATTGAGGTTCTAGTGGCGATATATTGATTGATTTGCCCTTGAACGATTGCACTGTTTGAAACATGCTTGCCTCACCGATGTTAAATTTGTACCAAATAGCACTTGATATCAGTGAAATCTGTATTAAAATTGACCCTTCAAGGAAAGCAATATAAAAATGTCTCCCTCTCTTCCACACACGTGCGTTCCGCTGCCAAGCATACCCCGCTGCCCTCAAAATTTAGATGCTATTTTTTATCTTCGCATCCCTATTTATTTATTGTTGTGTACGTAAAAACACTTGGAGGAGTTTGTGTAAACGATTTATACTGGTTACTTTATTACAAAGAGAAAAACAAATCCAGAGGGTTTCTGTAAGACGTGAGTTTGTTCACTTGTGTTGAGAAACAACCCAGCGTCCTAGCCAGAAGAAACAGATCCCTCGGGAGCCATTTCGTTTTCTTCAGAGATCCAACCTTTACTAGACAGGACGCTGTCCATCAGTGAGATGTAAGAATTAAGTGCCTAACAGCATAAAACACACGCCGCATCCGCATACCTTGATTGGGCGGAAATGAAACGAGCGTAAACTTCAAAGGTGGACTATGATTCTATGGCTGTCTCCGTTGATTTTTGTAACCTGACCATGGCAGGCAAAGACGATGGAGCAGTCATGACAGACAGGTGTATTGCTTTGCCCCAAACAAGGCCTTTTCATCTTTAACTTAATAGAATGTTTAGGGTTATAGCTGAAAGCACCATCGGAAGAAGCTGCGAGGGCACGACTCGATTGTTAGTGCTTGTGACAAAGATACAGGCGATATGGTTAGAAGGGAGACACCGGTGTCGGTTAAACGTGAATATATCAAAGAAATGGATGAAAATTTTAACCTATACAGTCCATTTTTCTTCATCTTGAAGATGTATAAATTCCAATGTACCGGACGATGGAGGTCTTATACGACTTTCATTGACAATAAATTACATTCACACAGACATGCCATTTTGTGGTAAAACATGCACACGATGATATATGTGCACCCCGCAGGACATGGTTATAATGGAATATGAAATTCGTGTGGATAAAATTTAAATGTCCATTTTTCTGGCTTGATTTCCTAGAACAAGTTGAAATACAAAGCCACTAATACGGAATATTTCTGTTTTTAGAGAGCTGAAGGCGCTTGACTTTCCATTGTAATGACATAGATTCAATCTACAGGGGAATTTTACATTTTGTTCTCGTGACAATGAACGGGTGACCACATTGGTTTAACCGTATGCTCGTGTGTGCAGCGTAACCTTCGTTGAAGACCATTTCACCAATATAATATGCATACAAGCATGTCATATCTGGGAAAATTCGTTGGTAACTTATCAAACTTGCCAGTGCTTTACGCTGGACACTCCGTTTTCGTCCAGCCATAAAACTGAACGTCATCGCTTTAAGTGTTTTGTACGCCTCAGCGGTAGTATTGTTTATGAGTGTTTGGAAAAAGTGAAAACTGCTATACTTACATACATACATACATACATACGTACATACACTAGAATGAACACTCTACTCGAAGGAGTTCTGGTAAAAGCATGCCATAACACTTGTTTCAAGCTATGCCAATCCATCCGTAGCAAAGCTGCGCTGCTGGGAATTATTCAAGCGTGGATATCGATATACACACGCCGAGGTTTTAAATAACTAATGGTATGTTGGATCGTGCCAGTCCCATATTTCCAAAGCAAACGTACTAAGCCATAAAACACAGTCGAAAAGAAAGCTATTAGGTTGTAAGAGAGATTGTTGCTGGAAGTTCCGTTGTGTACATTGAGGTCACGAAGACACCTTTGTCGACTGAGACACCAGCCACCGAGATGTTACCTATCATGCCCACGATGTTTTACTGGTGCACAGCAGATTGTCCGAGGAAAACTGACGACCATTGGCAATGGTGAACAATCGTGAACGTTACGGTCTGCAATCGGGATTCTGGGATTCTACAGATAAAATTAACCAGAGCTTATATACAATGACATTTTATCAACGCTCTGCAAACGGCCATATTATCGTTGTCAACCGCTGAAGTTGACGGCAAGATTTTGCGATAGACGGCGACATTCTGCGATAGACGGCGACATTCTGCGATAAACGGCGACATTCTGCGATAGACGGCGACATTCTGCGATAAACGCCTAGATTTTGCGACAAACGGCCATAAATAGTTCCTACAAACCACCAGGCTTGGCGATAAACGATAACGCAGTAGGACAAACCATCAAGCTCTAGAACAAAATATGAGCGTCTACACCAAAGAGATAAACCAGAGCTGCGACAACAGTCTGATAGGTGGCAAATGGGCGCACATTACCTGTGAAATCCGACCTTGTGTCAATTTACCTCAGTTAGGGTTTTATTCTACCTGTTCATGTGGGTGTTGAAGAGGTAGCAATTTACACCCTTTCCTCCTCCTTCAGCACCATGGCTTAAGCTGACTTATGAAGAAAGAAAAATTGCTTTTATGTTGAATGCAATATTCTAGAGGTCACTGGTCTATAATTACTACAAAATGCTGTGCTGTCATTACATTCAATATATGCACACAATAACATGAAGCCAATGCAAACAGAACATGCCTGAGGGATGTTTAGTCCACCAAACTGTACGAAAAATGACCAGACTCTACGGTAGACGATCAGGCTCTAAAATGAACGATCAAGTTCTACGATAAATGGCAGACCCGTACGATCATTACTGGTTGTGGAACACTACACAATTGTTTAAAACAGGGTTTGGTTGTAGCTCCCCCAGGGTTTGGGCGTTTTTTCAGTTGGCTTTCTCTTTTGAAATGTCTATGTAGGTGTTAAAAATGGAATATGTATGTATGCTAGGGCTTTATGACGTACTCAACAATGTTTTACTTTAATTACGGCGAGGAATCCTTAGAATGTTTATATACGGTGTGCCTCCCTGTGGCAGGGCGAGTCCAAGCCAAAGTGTTGCCGCCGCTGGAACATCAGAAATGAGACACCACCCTATCACATTATACTGATACCGCGCCGATCTGGGCCCACTTGCACGAATCCCTCTTAGCGTTAACAACACCTAACTACCATGACAACCAGCGCTGAAGGTATATAAATATATGGCAGCTAAGTGATCGTAACGTTAAGAGGGCTTTGTGCAAGTGCGCCTAGCCCCGTTTCCTTGCTCTAACCTCCCTGTGCTGAACGTCAAGCGAGGCAGCAACAAGTGCCACTTTTAAAATCTTTGGTAAGAAATAGAATACAAACATGACACATTTCCAAGAATGGGGTTCTGGCGCTATGTAAACAAAATTCATTGATGTACAGAAGCGTCAAAAGATAATGGATTGCAAGAAAACTAGATTTCTTTACCTCCCCTTTGATCTTCTTTATCAATTGCTACCACATCTGTGTCCCTATCGAGTCTTACGAAATCCTCGTTTTTGAAACCAAGTTTATCCAATGCACATTAACTAGGCAAATTAACTACATTTCATTTTGATTTGGGGTTTACCTTGCTTTACTTTTAGCCTATATATAAAAGTAAATTACAGAAGACCGCTCTGTCGATTTTAAATTCACCACAGGGGCCATATATGTTAGCAGTTAGTATTGGCACCAGGAAGCACGATGGACGCAAGACCTCTTTAGAAAATAACCAAGAGAATAAGCTTCCAAAAGAATATACCAGAGGTAATATATAAACAGGAAATTAAACTGGCAACATGTGAGAGAGAAGCCGTCAACAGTTTTCATTGAGGCAGGTAGGACGGTCTATTTTGCAGGGATGAAATCCAATTCAAAATTCAAATTCGCAGCCCTTCATGCCCGTGGACAATTTCCAGGTCAAAAACAAATATTGGTATCTCCGTCGCGGTTTGGTTGTAACTGTTCGTAAAAGCATCAATCTGATGTTATAACCCATGGATGTTTATACCGCCCATGGATAAGATGTAGAACATTTGCATTTCATATCTGGGCGTCTTGTGAGTTATTTTCACAAATCAGAGGAAATCAGCTGTGAACCTGTTATGTGCTTATATAAAAGCACATCATTAATGCCAATCAAGTTAAAGAACGACACCATTTATGAAACGCGAATGCTGTAATTTCTTATACATGTACTGTATTTCTGCATAAGCCAGGGTTCTGCTAGTGGACAATGAATACCCGAGCCCTGGTCCTTTGCATTGTTATCATGTGAATTTTTAATTAAATGTGATGTTTCTGTCCTGTGACATCTAATAACATGCAATCAATACCACAGCATTTTTTACCTAAGTCTGATTTAAGCAATGTGCCAGGGGGTCTGTAAGTGCTAAGGTATAAGAATTTAAATTTAAAATTTAAAACTCTGATCAAGTTACGCTGACAATAGGCCGGACTTCACCACTTACGTGTCTCCACTTTCCAACTGTCACCCTATCACCGTCGTTCTGGTTTTAACCTGTGTGCTTTCGTCTTTTATGTTTTACATCACGTCTTTAATTCCTGTTAGGTTAAATGTCATAGTAAATAAGCTTTGGTTAAGCACCTGGTGCTGACGGTTTTACCTGACACTGCTGGGCGCTTATGACTGTTCTTGTATCTTTCTATTCTCAGGGTGAGACTCAGCACATGGCCCCCACGGGACAGTATGTGTTTGTGTAGCAAGCCGTCTTAACAATGATGTGACCAACAATACCATGACATTGGACACGCTGGACAACACAAATGGCCAACGCCTTCAATTTTCACTGTATAGACGTATTTTCTCAGCGATGCTTTCCAGTCAAAGAACTAGCCCTAAGTACGGTATGTCTTATATCGCACAAAGGAACAAAGGACTTCTCCTGTTGGTAAGGAACAAGATGATATGTTAGGCTGTGATGATCGGAAAGGGAATAATAATCCCTTGCTGTATAATAACCCTCCTAGCGGTATGGGATGTGTAACGAAGTCTTTCAATAGCGTCAGAGCATATCAGGAGATACGTTTCAAAAATAATTCCAACAGACCGAAGAACGAGCAGTTCTGTCAAAGGACGCGATGGATTAATTAAGATAACTTCGTGACCGATTGTCAGGTGGTCTTTGAAAGAATGAAAAAAGGCGTGATCTGAACGAGAGTTCAAGAATTTACGATCACATCCTTAAACCACACTGCGTGAAGCCTTTGGGTCATCTTTATACAAAGCAGTTTCAATAAAATCTGTACCGGTAACAGTTTAAACAAAATTTTGATATTGTCATATATTCAGGTGTATAGGAATACAGTCATGATACGTGCAGATATGGCGATGTCTTATATTACTACTACAGATAAAGTCAATAAGTCTCTTTCTTTTGAAGACACTTTAGCCCGTGGCTTTCGTTTCTTTTATAAATGCATCCAATCGATATGTTAAAGTGAGAGTTGTCAATCTATAATTTAGCCTCAGCCTACATCAATGTTAACAGCGCGTTTTGTCATGTCTCAGCTAAGTTTTCGCCTTGCCTGCCTTGGGATCATCGTGGCTTTCAGCATATGGAGTCTTGTTAAGGCCACACAAACGCAAATCGAGCAATTGTGTCGAAGACTTGTCTCCGAATTGAAGAGTACGGGAGCACTGATTAGACAATACTGCCACACATAGAGTCTAGGATGTTGATACACTATAAATCTATAGATTCATTTTAGGTGTAGTTAAATTATATCAGAATTTTTTCCTCTTTGTATACAGCTCAAAACATTTTTCCAGAATTACTACACACCTCACCCCTGGAGGCTACCAAGGTAACCAGTGCCATTACGTCAATTCCAGGAGCAACAGCAAAAGAACAAAATGGTGGTCATGCTCTGTTTATTTTTTGATATGATGCAGAGAAAAGTCCAAGCTGTGTATAGTGGTGTGGCATACTGCCAAGCGAAAGTTTGGGGATAAATACTCTTTGGGTTGAAATTGACAAATTTGCTACGGAAATAGTAAGGAAAATCAATGCGCACAGGTAACCTAAAACAGGATAGAGTAGCGGCCCCAATGCGCCATATTTAACATGCGGCTCCCAAAAGACATAGATTTCCCAGCCAGTAACAGTTTACTAACACAATGCCTCGCATCGTTGCTTGTATTCACCTTAAGCTGAAAGATAACTTAGGTATTTTGTCTTGGCATTGTTATAAACAACACATTGTTTGCTAGACGAGGCTTTCATATGAACAGTAATATGATTTTTGAAATGATAGGTCGTACATGGTATGCTATGCATCTGCTGATGTCATGCTTTTTAGCCAATCATCTTGCCTCGATTTTGAATCTTCAGGAGGATAACTCGAGTGGGCTGTTTCCTGTCTTCTGTATTTGGACCCTACCCATTTGACCTGCCATATTAAATGAGAGATTTCAGTCCATCGGTGACACCCCACTGAAAACACTGGCTGCTCTACAGCTTGCCAGTGTATATTTGGTAGCGTTTGGCTTGTGATGTTCGTTTTTTGGGATTGTAAACATCATCCTAATTTTACGCACGAAAATATCAGATCCAGCCACGGTTGGTTCGTATCGTTTTTCCTTTAATGCTGGCAGCAGAACGGCCAAAACTAAATGTGGCAAGTCCAGGGCAATAATGTTGATTGGCACTGAACAAAACAATTCCTGTAAAAGAAATATGCTTTGTTTCGTCGAGGTCTTGTAAAGGTCCTATTTGGATTTGTCACATCAAACAGATTTGATCTCATCACTAATCTGAGATTCTTCGCACACACGGATGCCTATCGACATTTTCAGGTATCCCATTTTTGTTCGCTTTCCACCTTTTGTACTGCCTATCTCCGGTAGAACATATCCTTCTTTTGATGACAGGATTCAAGGAGGAGAAAACAATAGTAATCATTAGGCCTGAATCGGAAACATCTTCGTGCATAAAGTAACATGAGGTTTACTATCCAAAAAGAACGAACATCACAAGCCAGATAAACGCTTCGATGTTACATGTCTCGGGATGCTGTGGAGCCGCCATTATGTCAGTGGATTATCAGAAATGGGCAGGAACTACCTATTAGTGAAGGCAAATCAAAGAAGTGAGGCCAACCTACTTAAACAGGAAAAGCGAGCTATCGCCACGAAGATTGAAAATCGAAGCAATATAACTGGCCGAAAATCAAGAAATAAATGAGATATGGGGCCTACATATGACTCTCTTGTATATAAACATGTGGCATTTAAATCATGGTTCCGTTATTTATCAGACAAACGAGAACATAACAGTCATATACATAACACATTTATCTCTCGGGAATCCCATTAATTTGTTTCTTGATACCAATAGGGGGCGAGGGGACCATTAATTTGTTTCTTGATACCTATAGGAGGCGAGGGGGTCGACAGGTCAAATAGGCTTTGTTGGACTTAGTATTGAAAGTTTGAATGTACATCTGGCTGCGAAATTAGGATGTTTAAGCCAGAATGTCTATCAGCTGTATATATCCACACCGTCTTATAAAATGAAATATCCATAAGTAATCAGTCAGCCAATGAAAAGCATCGGATTGATCGTATGAATAAATATTCAGGTCACCAGTGATCCAATTCATCCCAGAACTTTAGTATTAACCCTGTGTACGACTTGTTTTAGTTGGAGTGTATGTTTCTTATCTGGGATAACACATCATGCAAAATATTGCATTCAACGTCACAGTCTACCCAATTTTGTGTAGGTCATGGTGCTAGTGTGATCATGGTATAAATTTATGATCGTACATGAACAATTACTATCACCATTTATGCATTTTCACGACGAGTTAGAGCAAAACTCTGACTGAGGTGACTTGGCAAGAGACCTTATTTCACATGTGAAAATATGCCAACTATCACGCTGTCGTCGCTGCTCTGGTTTTACTCTTAATGCTGTAGTCTTTCATATTACAGGTTAAGCCCTCACTATTAAACCGCGTACATCTCCTATGAACCTGACGGGCAATGCTTGAACTCCCGTCTGTGGTCTCGGAAAACTTTCGATGACGTCGGGAGAGCAGCCTTCTCTGAAGTCACTGCTTTCAGATACCGTTCATTGTTTAAGAGTTACGCTATACCCACCCTGCATAGCAGTGTTACCTTCCTTCACTGCACCGAACCATTGCAACAGACATGTATACACAACCTGCAGCAACACAGATAGATTCCAAGGTAAGAACGCTAGAACCTATCCACTTTTGTAAGAGCACATGCCATTGGTAAGACGTTGGTGACGTTTTCGCGAAAGCCACCGCGAACTGGACCAAAATTGTACCGTCGGCAAATAGGCGGACACTTCGAACCAGACAAGATTTAATCCTTTTTTCCATAACTGATTGTAGCTGCTTGGCTATTCAGTGCAATGATTAATAGGTCTATGGGGAAGAAACGTAGCCTTAGTATTCTTTGTTAGACGTGATGGGATTCTTGCAGACAAAAACTTACAATATCAATCTGTTAACACATTGTCTTCATTTCTAATTCAATTTAGGTTCACCTTTGTTTCTGGTCTTCAGATTTTCTCCGGCAGAAAAACGGGTTATTACACACAAAACAATGCAAATTATAGACTTAGTGGACAAAAACATTCTGAGTCGATACCCACTGGATCTACATCTGCATCGACCTTTACCAGCCTCACAAAGAACAGTGCAATAAGTAGGCACAGAGGTAGTGCTGTTGCACTGGATTGCTTCCATAACATTTGATTTGCTTTGATTTGATTGGAATATTTCACTTATACGACACCGCCCAGCATTATGGTCGGAGGAAATTGGACAGAGCTCACAAAAAAGAAACAACAACAACAAAAAAGAAACCCTCCACCGTCCGCTTGTTGCTGGCGGACCTTGCCACGTAAAATCGAAGACGAAACCAGTCTGAGCTGAACTCACAGCGACCGCATTGGTTAGAGGCTCCTGGGTCATAGCGCGTCGTTATAAAGTTCCCACCCCTTCGGCCACCGAAGTCTCCATAACATTTTGGTACTTCCATCCGATTTCTCTCGAAAATGAAGTATCACTTTAAGACATAAATCTCTTAAGCAGATCAAAGAATCAAAATTTTTCAGACAGCCTGTGTTCTTGTTTAATTCAAGTGAAGTTGCGTGTTCAAAGTCAGCTCAAATTCACGGCTTTAAGTCATTAAGTTTCTCGTGTAACGGTGAAAGTGTGATGATTTCCGGTAGACACTGTCCAATTTCCTCCAGCCCATTAAATTTAGAAGTGAAATATTACTGCATAAAAACAACAAATGAAATAAATTATAATAAGGTGATAAGCTAAACCTAAACCTGGTGTTCTGCTAGTCTCACGTTAGTTTATCAAGAACACCCTAAATTGTGTACTCCACAATTCACAGTTGGATGAACAGCATGCATGTTGCCATCATACCCACTGTGGAGAGTATAAGACATATACACATGTCTTATATATCAACTGTCGATGCTACTATTCCCCGACAGGATGCAACCGAACGCCATGGATTTGAATTGAAAAGATAGCTGAAACTTGTGGTTATTCTCTGGAAGCTCCAGTTTTGCACAGTAAATTAGGAACATTATACTTAGACGATGCTCGATATATAGAATACATTAATAACAAGAGAAATAACAAACACGTTCAAATCACAAAATGCTGTATTTTGAGCATTTAGACGATGCAATATTTCTATGGACGAAGTGCTTAAGGATAATTTAATTCATTAGAAAAGTCCACAAGAGTGGCGCATCTGAACATGTATGTTCGCAAGGATGAAACGTTTTTCTCTTCCAGAGATTAGAGAGCAAGAAACATAACTAACACATCTACCCATACGTGTGCATATACATATACATGTATATATATATATATATATATATATATATATATATATATATATGTTACACGCATATGTACGTGTATAATATGCAGTAGAACTTGTACCAACATACGTATGCAGACAACTACAGTCTGCGCCATGCAAAACTTTTGCCGAAACTACTATGCCCTGTTTAAATGTGTCCACAGATTAATTGTGATGACAATGCTGCAATTCGGAGTAATTCTAAACCAGAAACAGTCTGTCATACTGTCGTCGCTGGTTTGCTCTTAATGTTCATGCTTTATTTTCATATATTATATTCGCTAAATTTTTGTTTACATTTTATGGCAATTACCGTCTATAAATTAGAAACAGTGCACTATATTATGAAAAAGAGTTCTTACTCCGGCGTTCGCAAGAGTGAACCATCGACCTTTGGTGGGTCGCTGACAAGCTCTCCCACACATTGCATATGTCACGATCGATGAAGGCTTGTGGTATGTGATTTCGTGCGAACGTCATGAATGAATGAATGATTATGGCTTAACGCCACCTCGGCAATATCTCAGCCATATCGTGGGGAGGCGAACGTCATGCAAGAGCGGACAAGAAAACTCCGTGAATAACTTATTGCCATCAAGGTCCCGAGGACAACAGAAGCAGGGACGGCTGAAATTTCCCGTCCGAGAATGGGACTCAATACACGTCTTAGTTGACGATCAGATAATGAGGTGGTTTTGACGCTACACCGAGAAAGACAAGAGTTAATGCCATGAACAGATGATGAATATCGCGGAAAAGTAATCATTTTGACACTATTTCCAGACAGTTTCAAAATCGTTAGCATGCAATGGTCAGATCAAGTGTTGAGTCTTACTGAGTCGTTAACTTGTCAGCCTTACACACCAGTCTTATAAATAAGCGGATCTAATACCATAAAATTTAGGACTGCAACATCACCAGAGGAAGTGGTGATTTCACACTTTCTCTACACAGTCAAAGAACACTGCCGTTAAAACCAAGATTGATTTGCAGATCAAGTGGTGATACATATCACTACTACAAGGTCGGATTCAGTATCATAAAATCTGTGACCGATGGTGAGATCAAATGGCAAGAAAGAGATACTCAGTTTGAATTATATTTCAGCTAATGATGTTGGTGGTCTACACTATGAGATAAACTGAGCCGCCATGAGGTTAAGACGAACCCTCTTCCTCTCCCACCATTTCACGCCTTCCTCCCTGGCCCGCGATCATCTGGGCATAGACTACTTAACAGCTGAGAGTACAACTTTACCCCAAAATAAAACTTAAGCAAAGTAGGCATTGTGACAGATCATCGCATACCAATAGTCAACAATAATGGACGGCCCTATAATAAGCCACAAAATATAGAAATATTAAGTCAGAAATCTGAAGGGACTCTAAAAGACGCATGGAATACTCTAAGGGTGTATAATTAATCACTATTTATCAAGCTTAACATCAAAGTTTAAAACCTCTAGTTGGTCAAAATATATGTATCTGTATGTTACACTTGGTTTGCTACCATTTATAATTTCAGCGTTGCCATTTTGGACCTATCTGGAAATATATATTAGATTTACCTATTTGTATAAGTATTACATCAAACTTTGGTGTATTAAGAAGGAATCACGGTAGCCAGACAGGATTTACGTATAGGCAATAAAAACAAACAGATCTGAAAGCCATGGTACAAGGGGAGTGTAAGTTGCTGGTGGTGAAGCAATTACGTGGACAGTAGGAATAAAACCCTAACTGAGGTAAAATGACAAGAGACGGGATTTCACCAGTTATACGTGTGACCATTTGCCGACATTCACGCTGTCGTCACTGCTCTGGTTTGCCTCTTCTGCCCCGATTAAGTAAAGCTTTTACATTGGGAAATTTCTGACTGGGTATAGAATGCGACGATTGTCACTAAAACTGAAGAAGCATTTCATACCTGGACAAATGGCCTTTTCTGGTATAAAATGCACACATTTATTTACGTGTCATCAAAAACAATGTGGTTCAACAAATCTAACGTGAAGTTTGTACATTACAATGATGGAGCGAACGTTGGTCGAGCGCTTTGCAGTTTCATTCCAAAGATTTTCACTCATGTGACAGAGTTTTCGAAACCAGCTTCGGCTGGATCAGCTAAGGCCTCGTGTGAGTTACATGTAATTTTCAGAGCGATGTCACCACTAGGTTTTCCCGCTATTTGACCCGTACAGAACTTCTCGGAGCTATAGCTTACCTTAATGTGGACTTTAATTCAACGTAACTTTTGTAATCTAATTTTATGGTGAATAAACAAACAAACAAAGAATTTCTCGGAGTAATCACTTACCTTAACGTGGAGTTTTGTGGAAGAACTTCGGCCTTAATGGCGTCATCAAAGGCGAGGGTTATGGCTGAGGCCGACGTTGACCAGGACATCAATGGAGATTTGAAAGGGATTAACAACCCCAGGGTCACCTCCTCTCCCCAACCGCCATAGGGTGACAGCACCAGGACCAAGAACAGTGTCAGTAAGGTCCCAGTGTCAGGAAGCGCAGCTCCCGTGGGACAGGATCGCAACATGATGCTTCGCTGTTGGCAATGCACATGTGCGGAATACTGTATAAAATATCACGTCCTTCGGGCCATCAAGAAACTTTGTGGCAATGTTGCTTATTTTTTTCTACTGGTATTTTATCCAGTGGTAGGTGAGCACCAGATACAAGGCTTGCTTTGAGGCTGAAAGCCAACTCCCTTCCGGCTTCTGATTGTTTGCTGCGTAGAAACTCACCGGATAATTCACGACTGACCCGGGCGCATCTTTTGCACTCTTATTAGACGTATCGTCTACGCGTCCGCAACGTGCGAGTGTGCGCGTTTCTTGAAACTTGTAGTTTGCGCTGTGCCGTTACTCTCAGTATTTGAAAACAAGAAGGGAAGAAAGCAGAAACGAATCTTCTCTATGTTGCAGCAAACAGTGAGGAAAAAGACTTGTTGCTTGAGAATTACATTGGTCTCCTTTGTTTCCTGTTTCCCAACTCTCTTTACGTTAGGATTTGCCGATCAGTCAATCAATCTTTAAAAAAATGTTCCCAGATATTAACACATGCTTAAACGTTGTTTCGTTTCTCACTATAGCCAGGGTTCTCAACTCCATGGTTACAGCTATATAACTTACACGTGTAGAGTCTGGTGACACAATACCCCGGTATTTTTCGGTAGTTATGCAAATGTTGTCAAGCCGTTCTAAATAAAGGTGCTCAAGTATCAGTGTGGATCGTGTTATATAGCACTCATTATCTTACATTGTGACCAGTTCGTTCCGAGAAATCCGAGGATCCGCGAAAGAGAAGGTGTGGAACCATTCATCCGTCCATCGACAACTTTTCCACTGTGTCCAACTGTACCTGTTTGCTCCGGAAGTGTTTCTTCCTCGGCATTCGTCAGCCAAAATATCCTCCTTAATAAATGCTGATGATCCGACTTCTATGGCTTCTTGTCCACAGATTTGTCCAAACATGTGGAGATTTACCATCAGATCTGATCTGATGGACGCGAGCCGTCTTGTAGGCTTTGGGTCGCTAGACTGACCAGCTCTCCCTCGGGACCCAGCTCACCTGGCTGTTGGCGTTATTGATCGCTTTCCCTATGCTCTATCTCAAGCCTGTATGATACACGAGTGTCTAGGGTGACGCGACGTTATTAAAGGTTCTCAGTCCTATGTGATAAGAACGCTCTCAGTTATACGAAGGACGACGGCTCTATTCACCTAGGCGCTAGGGCTTCTATACACACGGCTTTAGCACCACTCACCACAGCACCACTCATTTATAATTTTTACGATTTCATAATTCAAGCTGCTTTTTTGTGTAATACAAAAAATAGCAACAGAAAAAAATGCCAGCAGCTTGTATGGAAATTAAAGCTCTTGTTGCTTTATTGGTCTCTGTCTGTCAGTCACACACTCAGACAATCAGTCAGTAAGGAATATAAATCAACTCAAGGCGAGAAGTAATAATATTGATTTATTAATTTAATTAGTGTTATACGCCGCACTCAAGAATGTTTCTCTTATACGACGGTGGCCAGCGTTATGATGAGAGGAAAATGACCAGACCCAAGGGGAACCCCACGACCATCAGCAGATTGCTGGCACACCTTCACACATACTCTTCTTATATGAGATCTGCTACGCACTAATCCACCTTGACGCAAGGGGCGATAAATCCCCGAGAACAATCGCATGAAATCTTTATGGTTCATTTTGCGTAGTAAACCTCGGAGGAGAATGGTGCGTAATAGCGGCGGGAGGGGGGGGGGCATAGGGAGTGAGGGGAGGGATAAACCCTTGCGAGTAACGCTCATTTCTGGGGCTTCACTTCGCTAGTAGGAATAGAGGCTGCATCATGTTCCATGAAATATCTTCGTTAGATACATGACCAATCGCAATTAGAGCACAACTGGAATGCATATTTTTTTACCGACGACATTTTATATATATGGTAACAGTACATGATTTTAATCAAAGCCTGATATATCATCGGGTCACATAGCCTATCAAAGTGAAAAGCCACGTGGTTCCTTCAGGTGATTTTGCATTCTAAAATTGTTTTAAATGTAGGCAGGTAAGCCTTAGGGGCGGGGATTGTTAAGAGATAGAGAATTAACAAGTCTGAGTCATCACAGTACTTTTAGGGTCTTAGTTTGTTACCGTGGCCTACCTCTGGGGCATCATGATCAATACGATCGCTACGTTAGAATTATAAATTATTAGAATTGTTAGAATTATTGCCTCCCACCAATGCGATCGCTGTGAGTTCAAGTCCAGCTCATGCTGGCTTCCTCTCCGGAGCTCTTCCCGGTTTCCGCTAAGCATAATGCTCTCTGCCGTCGTATAAGTCGTATATAGATCAAGGCTTGCGTATTTCCTGCAACATATGACCGCTTCTCTTTACCTGTGTCTTTACCTAATTTCTTTCCTTTAACAAAATTAAAAAGAAACAATTTTCATATTACAGCTACATGCATATCAGCCAAAAGAAGCAGACAAGAGGTCTCGAAAAATTATAGAAGAATTAAGGTAGACGTACACGTTCTTAATTCTTTGATGGTTTGTGTTGAAAGTTTTCGAAACTGGTGTTACGATTTGTGACCCGGAATGTTCACCATATATGATTGACGATAAACGGACGATTTATCATTACGATGCACCGATAGACACGGCGTAATATGCGGGAGTTTCCGCACCTTTGCCGATTTGGTTGTTGATTCACTTATTCCAAGGCTCCCAAACTTTACCAATTTGGTTGTTGATCCCGTTGATCAAAAACTCCCCCAATTTGCCCATTTATTTGTTGATCCAGTTGATCAACTCCCCCATTTTGACGATTTGTTTGTTAATCCATTTAATACCAATTTGGTTGTTGATCCCGTTGATCAAAAACTCCCCCCATTTGCCCATTTAGTTGTTGATCCAGTTGATCAACTCCACAACTTTGCCGATTTGATTGCAGATTCAGTTGATGAAGAAACTGTTGATCCCAAGATTCCCAAACTTTGCTGATTTGCTCGTTGCTTCCGTTGTTCAAGAATCTCCCTGCTTTGCCGATTTGGTTGATGATTCAGTTGATCAAGAAACTCCCCTACTTTGCCACTTTGGTTATTGATTCAGTTGATCGAGACACTCCCAAACTTTACCCATTTGGTTGTTGATTCAGTTCATCAAGAAAATCCCCCACCTTGCCGATTTGGTTGTTGATCCAGTTGATCAGTTTCCCTACTTTGCCGATTTAGTTTTCGATTCGGTTGACCGCAAAATTGCCAAACATTGCCGATTTGTTTGTTAATCCAGTTGATCAAGAAAGTGACCCACTTTGCCGATTTCGTTGGTTCACTAACTCATGGTTTAGACCTTGCGTCAGGTTTCGTAGTGACGTTATCTACCAAGTCTCCTGATGAACCTAGGTGTTGAAACCGACATTCGTATATCGGCCGCCAACCAAAATGGGCTTTCCGGATCAATAATCACAAGACCCGTTTCCAGAAATTTTCCTGAAATGTTGTGCGAAGAAACATTCTGAAAATAAGTCAAGAAAACTGTTTCGAGATATAGTATCCTCGGGTAGAGAAAGCGAAGTAAAAGGAGTAAAAAGAGCAACTCAGACACTAAATGGGTGGTAACTGGTGCAAAACTCGTAATAGATCATTGGAAACCCGTACAAAATCATATCAACCTGCGGGAAACTTGTAGATGTCACGCTCTTTGACGCATTACTTATACGTATACTGTACCTGTATAATACTCATGATTTAACATACTGATGATATAACATTTCATCAGGAGCTGTAAACGAACTCGGGAGGAGTGCCAGGTCGGGAAAGATCGGAAAAGTTTGAGAGGGAGCCTTCATTGACTCCTGCCAATTTACCTCACGCAGTCTAGATTTAATTCTAACTATAAGATGCTTAAATAGTGCTAACTTATACGCTTCTTGGAACGTATACTAGGATATATATAGTTATTCATACTTTCAAATGAGATTTGTTTAAGCTTGCTGGACCAACTTGTACGGTTGTTGAGAGGTACATAAAGATACATAAAAATAATCATAATAATTACATTATAATGATTATAATCCACATCATCATCATCATCAACAACATTAATGTCATCATTCTGACCGATGTCAGATGTCCATGTGTTGCGGGTCAACAGAGTAAGGCCACTAACCTTAAAGGACCATTAAACACGGGCAGACAGGCCTGCGCCATATTATTACTATTATGCCGATAGATAAATAATAGCAATCGGAAATAATCGGATTACCTGTAAATAGGCAGGTCTTATTCGCGAGGCTCTATTTGTTTGCTTAACGGACTATGGCCATGTTTGCACAAAATGATACAAATATAGATGTGAATTTATCGTGGTGCTTTTGCGACATACAGCACACGATGCAAACAGATGATATTTTAAATTCGACATGATCTGCAAACCCTTCCCTATGAGTAGAATATTCAAAACAATAGGCTCTCCACGTAAACCATTTTTTTTAACATCCGTTCGCAGGGTATATATGCTCGGAGAAATCAGCAGTGTTTAGTAAATAAATCCACTTCGTCAAACGATGCATTTAGTTAAAAAGTTCTGTGCGTTATTGACGAAATGATCGTTTTTCTTTTATCCAGTATTTATACACGTGGAGATTTCCAGCATGTATTCAGTTTCAAGACAGATTATGGTCTACAATGCCTTCCTATCACAAAAATCTGTACGCACTACATAGCTATCCTATTGATGTGCTGTTTCTGTGTACATAATTAGGAACATATCAGGGTATAACTATCGGAGAGGAAAAATGATAAGAAAATGGCTTGTTCAACTCTCAGGCAGCGATGGGCCTAACACAAGATGAAAAAGAGAAACACGTAGACGCTTGAATAAGTTCAACACATATATTTGCACAAAATAGACAAATACTGCAACTGATGATATACAAAACAATACAGATGATTACAAAAACATATAGTTTCTTACAGATGACAACGTCCAAATCCGGATGGTATATTCCGGTTTTCACGGACGAGCCAGTGCACGTAAATATAGAATCCACAGTTTTTGAAAATCCTCGAATCGAAGGATCGAAGAATCGACAGCCCTGTAAGTGACGAACAGTGGGGTACGGCACGCCGATAATATCCAATTGCCCGTGAAGGTGTAACTTCTCAGGGCGGACTGGGGTGAAATCTATGCTATCGCACAAAGCGACAATGAGCGATAGCAGCTCCAAAAGAACATCTCCTACAAGAAAAAGCAAGTGGCGAAACACAAGCTCACAAAGTGATAAGTACGAAAAAGTGGATTATAAAATGACGAATGTCGAATGGCGTGAAAACCAAGCTCCAACGATTCCCCAGTAAAATCCTCAAATGGGCGTCAATATGACTGCTCTCAAGTGGACTTGCGCGAAGGACTGTGAGCTTCACAACTTCGTCACTTTATTTATAGACTAACGTACAGAAAATTCTGGAAGGTTTGATCGTAAACATGTTTACAACACAGATACATCTTTCCAGAATATACGCTATATGTACAATAACACGAATCTGATAACCACAGAAGCCTCGAGAACAAGAGACTTAATTCTAGTGCAGGTAACAACGTAAACAGAGGGGAAAATGCAGGTCAGAAACTGACCCTGTGTCTGTGAAGCGAAACTGAGAGATATCTAAAGTTAACAATAAAGCACGATTACCAAGTCTGATTAGCACTTTATACCGTTGTAAATAGTCTGATTATTAAACTCAAATAATTAGAAAATAGAGAACGAGCTCTTGTTAAAAGGAATTAATCGCATTGATCTTGCTTCTTGTTTTTAGCTGCCATAAGTCAATGTCGATCTGTATGTTGGTCGATCTCTCCTTCCGTCAAATATTCACGTGCTGGAGCCGGGGGGTTTAGCGCGCTAGTGCAGCGTAAAAAATAAGGTCCCTCTCACCAATGTGATCGCTGTGAGTTAAAGCTCTGCTGATGCTGGCTTCCTCTCCGGTCGTACGTGGAAAGGCCCGCCAGCAACCTGCGGATAGTTGTGGATTTCCTGTGGGCTCTACCCGATGTCCTCCCTTTGTAATGCTGAAAGCGGCCGTATAATTGAGAATATTCTTGAGTACGGCGGTAAAACACCAATCAAATAAATAAATGAATAATAAATACTAAGATGCCGGATTCCAAAATTATGGCCACTTTTGGCTGGTGTATGTGCGTGATGTTTTTATTTTCTTTCTCTTTGTCAGCTTAAGATTTAAATGTCTCTTTGTAAGCATTACTTTTGTCATTTCACAATGGGGGTTTCGTGTTTCTCTAATGCAGACGTGTTTATAGGACCCCAGTTCTTAAAGCTTACCAGGCCTGTATGTGCAGTAAATTGCTGAAGTCCATAATTTCTTTGCCTTAAAGCTGACTTGCCCAGATAAACAAAACAGTTTTGACTAGGCGAAAAAGGCTAGGGAATTTCATGAAATGGGAGCTTTCCAAGTCACAGTATCTGAGACATGTCTGAACTTCCAGACTTTGTTATTTACCTTGTGTCCAGCAAAATTCGCCAAGGACCTTCAAATTTCGGACTTCAATCCCTGAGTCATACAGGCTCTCACCTCTCGACCAACCCGACCTGCCTTGCAGCTATTATCAAGTAGACAGTTATACCGTTATACGTCAACAGTCGTTTTTATTTCATTTATGCACATCATTTGTTGTAACAGTGGCAAGCTTCCAACTTCGGATGTCTGTCGCTTTTGGCATGGTGACGAGGACTTGCTAATACATAATACACCGCATGAAGTCCACCCTGTCATTTGCTTTAATTCCCACATCCTAGGCACGTTTCGAATGACAGAATCAATGGATGAAGATGGCTTAACACCACTTCCCAGAGACTTTGTCGTTTTAATATATCATATATATAGCTTTACCACACGTCAGTTTTTATCAAGACAGCGTTGCTTCTGAGCATGTTCCCATGCAACACGACATCAAACACACCCTCGCTGACAGCTGTTTTAGACTTTGCCCACTTTCGGCAATAGTTCTACACAACTGACATTATAAATTTCAATTATTTGACAGCATATGTTTGGCGATGGCCTATATGGTATGCGCAAATGCGATTTAACTGGTTTCTGGTTACTAATAATAGATGGTATTGTAGGATAAACTGACAAAGAGTAAAGGATTACTGCATAATTGTCCTTTTCCACGCAGCGTCATATCATCTGGGATATTGAGTCAATCGAATTTTTATATTCCAATTTTTAAGTGATAAATGAGAAATTTGACTCAGTTTTACAAAAGGAAAGCATGCAAAGGTATGAGAGTAATATTGAACACCACAATCCCTATGAATTCGTCCAGCTCATGCTGGCTTTCTCCCCGGTCATACACGTTGTAAGATCATATCTCTTTGCATTGACTTACGGAGAAACTTATTATCAGTGATATATGTACATAGAGATCTTGGGCATGTGTTTAATAATTTCTATTGGTTTTCTCCCTTCCATGTCGAAACCCATAACATAATAGCGTGTCAAAGACGCGTATTGAACACTTTACTGCGGTTTTATCGGATACATCGACCCTGCGGAATGTGTGTTAAAGAAAACAGAACAGATTTATCCAATAAAACCTCAGCGTTAGTGAGAGAATATCGACTTCACAGAATTTCTACAAGGGAACTTGTAAAAAGAATACCACAAGCTCACATACTTCTTTGCTATCCGATGTATTTTAATAAACTTCAATATAATCAGCAGACGCTTATACTTTTCCCCTTTCAAATCGACGTCCGTAACCTTTGATTTTATCCACAATTTCTTACTTTTTCCCATCTGTATCCATGTCAGTAAAGTTTGATTTTGTTCACAATTTTTACTTTTCCTCAATGTGTAGCCATGTCAGTAACCTTTCAGTTTATTCCCTGTTTATTCCATATTGATCATCAATCCTGTAGACGAGGGAGTGTTTATTTTAGGGGTGAATAACCAGTTCATCCTACGATACGACTGGAATTTGGCTTATATACCTTAAGTAAATATTAATTAACCGCAACGTAGCATATCAGTCCAATAGATCAACAAACATATGCTGAATGGAAACCTTCCGCCAAAGGTAACCTGGGAGAACATGTTTGCTGGTTCGCGTCATCGGTGTGCTACCTACATACGTCCAGGCTACACTTCAAAGGCTCCTCTGTGCAGGTCTGGTATCTCCAATCGGAATCCTGATAGGGCAATTGTCAGTGTAAGTTGTAGCCCATTTAACAGGCTAATATTAACCATATCTGGTAGTAATTCTTAATTATATAGCCAAATGTTTGAACGTAACATGAGATTCTACATATACAAAAGATGAATATATTCATGGAGTACAGGGAGGCAATGTCCACTATTCAAATCTTATATGTAATTCTCCTGAAGTATTTTAAAACTATATCGGTGATATGTTAAACACAACCATTAGTTTGCTCACTGGTGGACTCATTTCTTGGTTTGAAATATAGATTGCATGATTTATAAAGTCATGCAATGAAAGGTTTCTAAACTTCTATAAAGGAAGCCGAATAAATCTTTCAATGGTAGTCTGGAGTTTGTCAGCGTTATGCATGTGCCAGTTGGTTTACACAGAATCAGCTATTACAAGTCCACGTTACAGATCAACATAACACACTCACATTTCCCCCTGCCTGTGTCCGGTTTCCTCTCACCATAATGCTGCCCGCTGTCGTATAAGTGAAATATTCTCTTGAGTACGGCATAAAACACCAATAAATAAATAAATAAATAAATACATTCTCACACTACGGATCTACACATAAAAGTCACACATTGCACATTCAATCCATTAACTCAAAAAGTGGCTCTAACCCTAACCTAGTGCATGGTTAGTGTGCTAGCACAGCGTAAAGACCCAAAGTCCTTTACCAATACGGTCACTGTAAGTTCAAGCCCAGGTCATGCTGGCCTCCTCTCTGGTGGTACGTGGGAGGGTGGGCCAGCATGGCCGTGGGCTTCCCCTGGGCTCTGTCTCGTTTCCTCCAAAAACATTGCTGGCCGCCGTCATATAAGTAAAATATTCTTGAGTATACGGCATAAAACACCAAATCAATAGATTAGCGCAACATATATTCACTTCTTTTATTCATGGACACGAATTTCTTCAACCCACAAGCGTACCGACGGGTATGGTGTAAGAGGGAAATTGTTGCGAGAAACAATTCAACGACCAGCCAAGTGAAATAAATATGTGAATAAACGGATTTTAGACACATATGAGGTGACACCTTCAGCTAGACTCTCTAACTACTAGCATTGTCCTGAATCCGTGTATAACTGTTTTGTTTTTCTTGTCATCAGTGGTTGAGGAGAAAATGACCAACTATGAAAAGTGATATTCATTGTGATCATGTAGAAAGACGACCATTCGATGGGATGACAGATGTTGTAATCACTGGACCCAGGCGTCGAAACCGACATTCGTATACCACTTGTTAACCAAAATGGGTGTTCCGGATCAATGGTCGCAAGGCCAGTTTCCAAAAATGACAAAAAAGCACAAACCACCAAAGAACTAAGAAAATATATAAAATATGAAAAAAAAGGAAGGAAGGATTCAACCAAAGAGATGCAGTCAACAGTTCTCAATGATCACGAAAAGACGTAATGAAAATGTTCTAGCCCGATGAATAATACAGTAGCCAAATCGTGTAGCATTTTAGTATGTGATGTTTTCAATCAAATGCATATCTCAGTTGAGCTTTGATTGTACAAACTGATAAACCGTAAAATTGTTAATAACGCGTTGCCTTCTTTTCTGTTTAGTATTCATTGACAGGAATTTTAAATATTCCGGCTTATACCGTTGATACTCTAGTAGTGTCCTGTAATGTCGTAAAATACATAAACACTCTGCTTTCGCTTGATCGCAAATCAAATCAAGGCGGTTTCTATTCAAACCCTTCATGGTGGCAAGGTTGCTAATCCACCCCCCCCCCCCCCCCCCCCCAATAGCCTTCATACACCAACCCACCTTCCTCCAAACCATTATTCATTCATGTACTTCTTTAAGCCAGGGTAAGTACACGTGGGACTAATTCCCGAGATTGAAATAAAGACATGATGCATGGCTGGTGCCGGAAACAAACCAACAAGAGAATTCTTGACGAACAACATCTTCAAGCTCGTGGAAATTCTGCGTCAGGAAATGGTATTGGGGGGAAAAACGCATTGTTCGTCATTCCGTCACTGTTTGATGCATACAACATTATTTCAACAGACATGCCTTCGGGAATTCAAGCCACGATACAATATCATGTTTTTATGAATATAAAAGACTACAGCAAGGAGAATAAAACCAGAAAAGAGACGACAAGGTGGTACATAGCAGAAGCCTATGACCACACGTGAATTACTTGAGAAATTCTTCAGCATGACGTTAAACAACAGTCACAGAAAGAAAATAAATACATATATTATTTGCAGTTTTTGGTTTGTCAGTTTATGTCCTGATAGCAGTAACTAAGATCTATCTGAGAGAAAAAATTGATCCAACATAAAGAAGGGTTACGAAGAACTTTAAAGAGCCATTACTTTGAAAATTATCACTATTTTATCGTATGAGTGAGTATAAATTACACTTTATCACCTTCATCAATTCAGGCTACTAGACTGAATCCCTTCTTGTCGACGGATTCCTGTTTACTTGTAACACTTTAGTACAAGGTCCTTGAGGCCGAAATTTATCGGAATTGATTAACAGATTACATGTTTAACGCCTTACATTCTCAAGAATTCTCCACTATTACTTTGGCGGCCAGTGTAACATGTGTAGAGGAATCTGAAGTGCCCATCCAATGTAGAAGTGTGACCTAACTTTCAAAAGATGTATGGGCCAAATGGCGAAGTTTTCCTCGTGCGTAGAGGTTACTCTGGCGAGGGGTACGTGGTTTTCAGGCACATGAATATGTATGTATCTATTTCTCTACCAGAGGCCATCCCTCTAGCATTTTCGATCGGTAATTGGAGCTCTGTTAAAACCCCAAAAGGCTTCCCGTCATACCTTCAGGGCTGATACTGGCATTTTTGGTGAGTAATTCGAATTGGAATGAATGTAGCATGATTCGACCACAGAGACGAAGGCGTTGTTGTGACCAGTCAGAGTGTCCGTCTCATTTATATATTTATTTATTTCATGTTTTACTCTCCAAAAAAATTCATTAACGCAACGGCGCCCAGCATTACGGTAGAAGGAAACCGGGCATAGGCCTGGGGAAACTCACGACCATCCGCAGGTTGTTGGCGGACCTTTCCACGTTTGACCAAAGAGGTCGCCAGAATGAGCTGGGCTTCGACTCAGAGCGACTGCATTGGGTCATTATTCTGTTAGCATTATAGGGCTAAATCACTCGGCCACGGAGGCCAACTAATGTCTGTCTTACGATGTCTTCACTGCACAACATCGAAATTACAAACATGGCCTATATGATCACGTTACTGAAGATATGTGCGGAGGAATTTCATTGGATGGGCTAGTTAAGGCTAACCTATACCCAGATCGGGTTAGCTACAACACTGAATGTAATCAAGCGATCGTCAGCAAAGCGGCGGAAGGGAATCGCTCACATGGTGAAGGTGTTATAAGAGAATACCTCGGAGTTCGGTTCCCCCATTCTTGCCCCAAAGACAGAGAGAACAAGGGGAGCAGGACAGTGGCATCGACTCAGAGAATTTTTTTTCAACACGAATAATAAATTTTGAATTTGTATACGTTTGTATGTATGGATGGATGTATGTTTGGGCTTTACGTTATATTTAACAATTTTTCAGCCATATAACGACGAGGTGTCCTTAGAATGTATATAAACCGTGGCTTTTTGCTGCCCAAGTGCCTGCCGCCACTGGAACATCATGCCGAAGACACCTACCCATTCACATTATACTGACACCGGGCCGACCTGTCTTGTTTCCTCGCTCTAAACTCTCTGTGCTGAGCGTCAAGCAGGACAGTAACAAGTACCGCTTTTAAAGTCTTTAGTATGGCCCTACCCGGAATTGATCCCGGATCTCCCGACCTACATGTAGGGGTGGACGCTCAAACATTAGGTCACCGAGGCGGTAATTTTGAATTTACAATGTGGTTGTAAATTAATAATACGTTTCATATGGTTCACCATGCATGTTTTGATCACCGTTAAATTGTTATCGTATACCACATTAAACTACACAGGTATAGCATTACTGTCTTGACTGATAATGCCGTGGTTAGTGTCACTTGTTAATACATATGTCAACATTAATCCCTTCAGAATGATGCCTATACACAGTACAAGGGCCCGTGGGCAATTCGCACGAGCCAAATGGACTTCCGGTTGCCTACGACATTGATCCGCTGACGTTCAGCGATTTAAGAATTACACATGATAGGATCAGGGGTACAATTTACCAAACGCCGTTTCGGGCAGAATGACTAAGTGCTTTGCCAAGCCCGAGATATATGAACGAGAAAACACACAAACACATGCTGTAGACATATTGTGCGTATTTACGGACTGGCGTTTGTCGAAGTCATCACTGACAAAACTCACTGTTAATTAGGAAATACGGTACGAGTACGGATCAGAGCTGGCCTGTCAGCGAATAGCTGAATAGCTGAATACACGTGCTCTGCGAGGTGTGATAACGCCGGGCTTCTGTGGTCAGGCATAGTGGTTATTGCTACGCTAGAACGCCCATTTGTGAGGCAGGCGGTCCGAACCGAGTGTTTAAAGCTGTGATAACGTCTTTTAACATGTATTAGGGTACAATTATTATGTAATATATCTGTAAATGGATGAAAAAATATATATCAAGAGAAAAAAAAGGCGCTTGTCTTCCAGTCACGGGGGTACAAATGGTAAAGGTTCAATCCGGGCCTTTGAGTGAGAACTTTTCGATTCCCTTGTTCTTACTGATCGTGAGACCAGCGTCTAGCTTTTGTTGAAGACGATTTGTCAAAATGTGCTATGCACATCTGTACACAAGATGTGGGAAAATTTGTTAGCAATTTGTCAAGGTAGGTGGGCTTCCTTCTACCTAAATCAAAACCGCCATAATATAAGCGAAAAATTCCCAAGCAGGGCGTTACACAACAATCAGCTAAATAAAAGTGACCAGTGTTCTCTTGTAGCACATGAGTAATGTATCAGTTTGATCAGCAACCGTTATAACTAAATGTATCAGTTTGATCAGCAACCGTTATAACTAAGTTGACATGAGCAACGGCACAACAAACGAACGAACAACACAATCCAGATTTGGGTCAATACTTCAGGCAGGTAAGGTATTCCTATTAAATCCAATGCGCTTGGTTCCAATGCTGATCATTGACTCTATACATTGTCTCGAAATTAATGCTTCCAATGTGAACAGGAGTCAAAAAGGTACAAGGAACACTTACAGGTAAGAACCTCTGCATAATTGGATCCTCCTGAATCTATTTGTTTCATTGTTGTTTTAAGCCTTACTCAAGAATATTTCACTAACACGACGTTGACCAGCATTATGGTGAGAGGAAACCGGGCTGGGTAACCCACGACCATCACCTGGTTGCTAGAAGAACATCCCACGTAATGCCTATAGAATAGTTCGGGACAACAAACAAGAAGAATAACGTTGTTCGAGTTTGGCTACTCTATGGCGTGATTCTCAATTGTAACGTCACAGTGGACAGAACCGTTATTTTAATAGAAAGTTGCCACGACAATGGTCCAAAAAAAAAAAAAAAAGAAAAAAGAATTCTGGCTATTGTTGCCAGTTTTTGCCAGCCAACGTAAGGTCACTGCCTATGTCTCAGAGGGGTCTAATGAATGTAAGATTATATGCATACGTATACAAAAATTGCAAAAATAGATGCTCTCGCATTCTTGGCCTGTCTGGGAAACAAGGTTATCAACTTCTCTCGCTTGTTAGTTTTGAGGGCTGGTTGGCAGGTTGTGTACAAAACACGGATCTGTGTTGGTGGGTTTAAGCTTGAAACCTTCAGGTTAGAATCTACACAGTTTAGCAGAAAACGAAATTTTATATTAACTCGACGGGATATGTTTAAGAAAAATGCTTCGACTCGTTGTTATTTCAGGTTTTAAGCTCAAATTGGTTTGAATGTCAAACCTACATGTACGAACTCCCGAACACAGGCCTACTCAAATGACGTGTCGGCATTATCCAATTTCCATGCAGGACAGAGGTAACCGACATAAGATTCATCTCTTTGTTGTTAAACGCTATGCTCAAGAAATCTTCGCTGATACAATGGTGGCCAGATATATAAGTCACTGAAGCAGAATGTCTTTAACCGCTGACCATTGGCAAGTTATTTAGGAACTTTCTCACGTGCGATTTACACAGGTTTGCGCGTCATATTGGTGTAAGGAGTCTTCAGCGAACGCCAGCGTTTTGGTCTAACTATTCTCACCCAAGCACACACCATGAACAGTGAGGACAGGGTATAATTTAAAAATTCCCTGTCCAAGGCCGAGATTGATCCCGCACGTTGCGTGTCTTAGCAACTGAAAGAAATTACGACCCACACCTTCCCTATCCACAGACATTCTTGTGTAACACCCATCAGTTACCTGACCACAGACGCTCAGTGTTAACACGCCTCACAGAGCACGTGTATTCAGCTATTCAGTGAACATACAGCTGATCATGACTGGAGGGGGATCACATTATCGAGGTAAACGGGCCAGCTATGATCCGTACTCATACCGTATTTCCTAATTAACAGTGAGTTTTGTCACTGATGACTTCGACAAACGCCAGTCAGTAAATACACACCACAAATCTACAGCGTGTGTTTGCGTTTTTTCTTCTCCAGATAATTTCGCGTTTGGCAAAGCACTTAGTCACTCTGCCCGAAACGACGTTTGGTAAATTGCCTCCCTGATCCTATCTTGTATGATCCTTAATTCGATGAACGTCAGCGGATCGATGCCGGCGGCAACCAGAAGTCCATTTTCCTTTTACAAATTATCCACGGGCCCTTGGTGCTTATTTATCGTATTTACGGGACTAATGATAATCGTATGTGTCAATAGATGACATTAACAATCATGACAACGGCAGTCAACCCACAGTCAATACTTCGTCTACCATAACAATACCGGTATTCAAAGCGCGATGAACTCATTGGCAATTAACAGTTTACAACCACATATAAATGTTTATTGCTTGGAAATCACACGTCACTGATAAGATTACAACAAGGAGATTAAGACCAGACGGCAGAGCAGCGACGACAGAATGATGGTTGGCAATTTTTCACACGTGGTCCTAACCTATGAAATACGGCGTCCTGGCAATTTAACTTCAGTTTGGCTTTTATTCTAACAATGCGTGAACACGCACAGAATGCACTAGTGAGAGACTCCTGAGTCATCGTGCTACGCTAACACGTTAACAGCTCGGACAAGGAGACCCGCCTTATTTCGAGGAAACACAGAAAATCATATGAAATGTTAAAATCAAGACAACGGAGTTTAAGCCGTAGGGTCTGTCAAGAATACATTCTTTTTTAGAACGTCTGCATGGGTGGTTTACAAATCATTAATATTGTCACTGTATTAATGTTGCCCGATATATCTAGTTCAAAATGACATCTTATTTCCTGTTCATACAAGCGGTTCTATAGTATACTTTCTTAAAACTCTTCCCGCACTATAGGGAACGAAGGGGATAATAATTCTTCGTTTATTATTTTACTTGCGTAGCGCAGAGGTTTAATCCAAGACCGGGATGCAGGAATTCTGAAATGTTCTACTAAAATTCTCTCACGCTTTTCTGGACTATTTCATTGGTTGATCAATTGTTGTCCACCCTTAGGAACTTCACGTCTAGCCGTGCCTACAAATATTATCAAAATTAGCTCTGTCTGATGACATTTTGATACACGGAAAGTGGTTGTAAATAGCTTTTAAAATAAATCAACTAGGAACGCATTGATTTAAAATAAAGGAATTGCCTACGACGATACTCAGCAATTCTGATATTTTTCTGCAAGGCAGGTGAATCAAATAATTAGAAACTATATGTAGACAAAAATGTTTACCTTGTAAGGGGAGTATAAATGTACACCCCGCTATCCATCCGTCCACTTCTTCTTTACAATGGTTTATTGCTTTGGATTGCTATATGCAATATGGATACAACTCAAGTTCGCAGTTTCGAGATGTTTGGTTCATTTTCGACCAAATCATGGCCAGTTATAACAATTTTTTAGCTCGAGAGTTTTTCGGACTTTTTCTCAGAAGATATCATTGTAATCGTTTGAAACTTGGTCCATGACATCAACCTGACGAGTTACAAAAGATACAAGTTTAGAGCCACTTGGGCTCTAAATGTTTACCGGACATTTTTCGTCCAAAACGGTTTAGTTATTCTGAATCGAAATTAGGCGCACGGCTTCGCCGTAACAAGTTACATGTCGATTATCATTAAGTTCGAGTTTGGCGCCGTTGGTCCATTTTCGACCAAATTGCTACCCTTTGTGGACTTTGACACAGCTGTCGTTTTGACAACTCAAACCTATCATGGACATGCTTGTTTAAATTAAAGAACAGTTCGAAAACCTTGAAACTGGAAATAACAAAAACAAGATCTATCCACAAGTTCCAAAAGTACTGCATTATATATTTCCATACAGAAAACAACAAAAGTATAGACTTGTATTAACCCTAGAAGACCACTGTAGCGTTTTCATATACAGGAAGCTCATCAAAGCACTAATTTGTACAACTTTACACGAACCATGTTCGGTTCATGCAGGAAAAAAGATAACAACTCTGTAGATAGTTCATTAATAAGCACAGAAGGAAACATAGAATTTGCAAACATTTGGTCTATCGCTCCTCAGCTTTGCTTTGGCTGATATACTGCCGATGTAGCGTTAAGGCATAACCCTTCACTCAGTAATGTTTGTAAGTACATTTACGTTTAATCAGTAACACTTGGAAGAGCTCCTAGAAGAGGAAGAGCTCAAGGTGAGGGTATTGAGGAAGAGAAAAAATCCAGTCGAGCTACGAGCTGCTCAGCTCACGTTATGGTTGTTGGAATGCTGTTCTTGAATCTGAGGTGCAATATTTTTTCTTTCAATGTGCATGTGTCGCAACTTGTGACCGCACATGGGTTATCTTTTCTTGTTCAATACACAGTTAATATAATACAAAATCAATAAATATTTTTAATAGGAATTGATCCACATTTACAGGTGCATATTACAGGAAAAAGTACACAATCTTAAGTTTTGATTTGAAAATCACACAATTATATACATCGGTCATGTCTACACATAATAACTTACAAACCACATCAACCTTGACAATGCCAGTGAGTTGCACGTAATTGAGTTACAATTACATGCGTTCACCAATGATTAATGTGTGGGAAGTACACATAAAAACCAATGCAGAGCAACTCTTTATTTTTTAAATACAGAAATTTCAATTTTGATACAGAAGTAATGGAAATTTTTGTCCTGAAGGAAATCTTTTGACAACTCTAAATTTTCTAGCTTGTTTAACGAAAAGAAAAGAAAAGCACACTCTAAGTTTGGCAGGCGGGATCAAGAATCAACTCCCTAACTTTAACATTTTAAGATAGAAAACAATACAAGAACAAAGAGTAAAACCACAGGTGTGAGGAAAATGTAACAGTTGGCAAATGGTCACAGATAACTTATGAAACACTGTCTATTGTCAATTTACCTCAGTTAGGGTTTTATTCTAACTGTTCATGTAAATACTTACAAAGTAGCAACATTAGCAGAACATGACTTAAAATGCGGTGATGCACCTTATTTGACGTCTCCGCTCTAGAATTACTCAACATGCGGCTTTGTCATCACATTCAATAAACAATCAGAGGAAACGAATGAAGGGTATGGCAACTTCCAGTCTCTGGATTGGTGCGAAGGGTGGAACACAGGGTGGGCGCCATTAAGGAACACTGGCTACTTTAGCGTTATTAAATTGCAGTTATTCAAGGCTAGGTTCACCTAACCTGATATCCGGTAGTAAAAATACTTCTCCTTAAGCAATGAAATCACAGCAATAAATGCTCCTCCAAGTAGTTTAAGGTAACATACTTCACCACAAGTCTGAGCCCTTTTACAATCACACATTTTGCCTGATTCTGACTGCTCCATCACCCTCATAGGGCCACTTAGATCTAAGATAATTGTCAAGTTTGATTTATTTTTATCAGAAACGCTGTGTGGCAAAAAGTGTTGGCAATGAAAGCGTCATCTTAAGGCTTTTATAAGCTTTTCAGAAAGTGCCATTTTTACATATCAACCTTGACATGAAATACAATAAACCCTGGAACTCACTGAACAGCTGACTCAGTACCTTCATCATGGGGTGGAAAGCTAAGCTAGTGTGAAGTCTTCTGCCGACATGCTCTACTGGTCAACCTGGACAACTCTCTGTGGAACTCCTCTGCTACTGGTCATACACGTTGCCCCTCCTCACTGTTTGGATGCCCACCCTCTTGGGTCATCTCTGTGAATGGATTTTTAGTAGCAGTATAAGTTAGGCTCAGAGTAGTACCTGATAAGCAATGAAACAGTTCCTGTTCTGCCATTAGTGTGAAAGCAGTGTGCTAGCTGTGTGCCAGTTGTGAGCCTGTGGTCTGCTTGCTGTATATCTATGGGATGATTTTGAAATATTGATAAAAAAGTTCTTTTGGTAAGATTATTTGCTTTCTTTCATTGATGTTTTACACATACTCTAAGAATGTATCACTTATAGGATAGCGGCCATCATTATGGTGAAAGGAAAGCAGATAGAGCCCGGGAAAAAAACAAGACCATCCGCAGATCGTCCAATATACAGCCGGAAAGGAAGCCAGCATGAGCTGCGAAAAACTTAACTTTATGCTGTCAAAGTCATGCAAACTTCAGTCTTTCACAGAAAAAACAGAAGAAATGGCTTTATGTTTTTAATACTAATTTACAAACCTGACTTAATGTTTCCAAAATCATCAACCAGATTTTATGTTTCCAGTCTGATCACCACTTTTCAAACTTGACTGCAGTTTACTGATGATGACTTCAGAAACAGGGTTACATTTTCAAAGTCATCACCACATTTGAAGTTGTCAGTTTGTACAAACCTGACTTCATCTTTCGTGATCTCCCGGCCTGTGTTCAGAACCTCAGCCACCTCTGACACCACAGGGTCAAAGTTCAAACTGGCCGCCGCCACGACTTTCTCACCTCTATCAACAACAAAACAGAACAATGTATTAAGGGACGAATGACAGTTGTGATCTACTGTCCCCTGATCTACTGATCATGTGATTGCTTGAATTTCAATAACTCACAGATGAGCCCTAGATGATGAAACCGGACTGTAAAAAAAGAAAAACACTCTTCATTGGCAAATAACTGAAGAACTTTTTCACAGTTGATACGCAGATTTTCAGCCAACATCCAAATATTTTCAGCAGATTATAACCTTCTTAGCTGCACGCTGTGCACAGCTGCCCCATGGCATATCAATTAATGATACTTACACATGTACTTAATAATGAACTCAAAAGGCATCCGGTCTGCCAGCAACCTGTGGATGGTCGTGGGTTACCCCTGTGCTCTGCTTAGCTTTCTCCCACCATAATGATGGGCCCTGTCACATCAGTGAAATATTCTTGAGTATGACGTAAAATAACAATCAAATAAATAAATAAATCAAAAGGAAGCCCATGATACATGTAAATCAATTGCACCATGTGACTACATGAATTTCACAAACAAAAGAGTGCATTTTCACTTAAGCCATATTGGTGTTTATGTATGCTTGTACCTACTTTGTGTAATATGCCACGAATTTCAGCTCCTCTGGGTTGCCATGGATAATGACATCATCATACCCTGGGCCATAGCCTGAAGGACAAGTCAGAGGGCTCACACAGATCAGAGAGGGGCTAACATTAACATGAGGGCAAAAACACCATAATATCAATGCAGAGAGACGTTCCTTGACCACAGCTAATGCTCATAAGTGGAAAAACTCCATTGTGATGATCCGTAATGGAGAGTTCCATACAGAAACACTGAAAAGTTTCATCAAAAAGAGCTCCACTAGCATATCTGAAACACAAGTACTTTTCTAAAACAAGACAGAGTTGACCTAAAGGAGAGTTCCACATAGAAATATTCAAATATTTCATCCCAAAAATGCATATTTAAAGCACAAATAATTTTATTTAAAAACAAGATAGGGTTGACTAAAATCACTGACTAGATGCAGGTATTATGATGTCATGTCATCACAGCAGATAGCCAAATATTTGCTCTAACACAAGGTGTTTGGCAATCAATTGGCCATGGTAGCAGAAGTTCAGAAAAGATTTCTCAGCATTTTTCATAACCTCATCGTCTTTGTATAATGTACTGGCCACACAACATGCAGACATTTCTATAGTGATGGTGGGGTCTCTGTGGCTCAGTTGTCTAGCGCAGCGCAATAACCCAGAAACATCTCACCAATGCAGTCACCGTGAGTTCAAATCCAGCTCATGCTGGCTTCCCCTCGGGCCATACGTGGGAAGGTCTGCCAGCAAACTGCGGAGGGTTGTGGGTTTCCACCATAATTCTGACCCCCTTTGTACAAGTGAAATATTCTTGAGTATGGCATAAAACACCAATGAAATAAATAAATAAATAAATAGTGACGGTATGACGTTATCATTTTGGCTACCATGGTGGACAACAGGCTTCAGTGAGTAGACTTTTCGGACTTTTCATCCCATACACAGTGACTTCACATAGAGTATAAAACTATGGTCATAGCGACTAAAAGAAATATTTCTGCAGGAGTTTGAGCAAGTTCTAGTAAAAAGTTGTTCCAGAGTTCTCGTTCAGAAATTCTACTGATACAAAAAATACCCAGTGTCTGAGACTTCAAATTGTGCTTCACAGATTGTGTTGATTAAGGAACAGGCAGTCAGAAACAAAATATGGGCCTTTTAACTAATCTGACAAAACAGCTGGAAAATAAAACCTAAAACAAAACAATGAAAAAAAAAAATCAATTCAGAGTTGGTGAGTGAACAGTTTAGATATACAACACTGTCAAGCATGTGCCGGTAATAACCATAGATCATTTTGTTGACATTTTTTGGTTTGCTACTGGATCCTGCTGCTAATGTTTGCCTAGTGAACATCAAATATCTGAAGACAGGAAGAAGAAAGTCGTGCAGTAATTAAGACATGCGTTTACTTGGACATCATAATTATCCAATACTGTAAACTTGCAATTCTGGATTTTAAAAGCTTGGAGGTAACAGAAATCAACAAAAAGCACATTACAGTTGCCAAAATATCAGGAATGATGAAATTACCAATATTCTTTTTTAATGCTTTATGTGGATAGTGTGTTGAAGTTAACTGCTGTAAGGCAAACATGTAGCCGCACATTCAGGGTGCATTACACCATGAATCAATGATGATTTGTTCTAGCATATTCTAACCCTAACAATATTTTTGCTTGCTAGTTCATCTGCAAAGCCAACTGATGCAGAAACAAACCACGTGTAAAAATAAAAAAAAAAACAAGATACATATATATGTTTGTGATAAGAAAACAAGTGCATCATAAGGACAAGTGCAGTCCCAAGGACTGTTACCACAAAGTCATTGATCTGCTACCAGTGACTTATTTATTTATTTTACTGGTGTTCTGTTCTGTACTCAAAAAATTTTCACTCTCTCTTTGCATTAATGTAAAAAATAATTAAAAAGAAAAACATCTACAGTAAAATAATAATAACTTTATGGAGGGTTATTCAGTCAAACAAATACAATTGCCTCTTGCCTGGAGTCAATACAAAAATAAAACATATTGGCAATAATTTATACAATGATGATTGTATTTCTGATATTTCATTTAATATATAAATACAATAATATGCAAACTGACAAAAACACTCAATAATAATCAATAGAAGAGGGCAATTGGTTTTATAATTAGAGAAGCCACTGACCTGTGTATCGCAGACTCTTGCCGTACTGCACCGTCCAGAAATAGGGCACACTGTGCAGCTCCTCCAGCTTACCCAGAATGCTGTAGGCCGCAATACGTCCTGTTTTGGATAGGAATTTTAGTTGCAAACAAGATGTTCTGACGCTGAATATGCAGGTTTCATGTTACGTCGTAACAACAACTGAGCAAAAAGGCTGCCACTGCTTTACGGCTCATGAGGCTCATGACGGTTGGGCCTGAGTGGCATACATGTGCCTGCTCACACAGCAGTATTGGTGTGGCACTAAAACTCCTGACAGAATATCCTTTTTTGTAAAAAAAATATCTGACGCCCAAACCCATCCAAGAACATAAATTAGAGGACATTTGTTGATTACTTTTCTTCATTCAGACATTCTATATTACACTATTATATCTTGAAATTGGCAGATTGCATGTTTCATACAAACAATGGCAGTCAGTTTTGTGGATGTCTGAAAAAAGAGCACCAGCAGTAAAAATCGCAGACTTTTATCAACAAACTTCCTCACGTGTGTTCAATGCAGTGACTCGCAAACAAAAATCAATTTATTAGAAGACAAGTTGAGTACAAGACTGCATAAAGAGCCACATGTGCATCATGGCTTGATGATTGTCACTGATGAAAAAGGCCTGAGGAACAATGACAATTTCCAAGACCAATGTAATGTATATAACATTGTTCACCACATTAGCAGAAGGTCATCCTTTTAGGCACAGCTTTATGCAAAGTTCCTCATAACTGCATGTACAATATTTAAAGATACTGTACTATAGATTTTGCGGAAAAACCCATATTTGCTACCCAAATGAAATTTACTTTATTTACACAGAATAACTCAAATTATTGCCTTTCAGAAAATATCACACTTGTATCTCTGCTATTTATAGTGATCCAAAGTCTGGAAAAGTTATAAAGCGATCCACATTACAAGGTTTATTATCAACTTTGAATGAGTGGACTGAAGTTGGCACCACTTTTGTTATTTGAAAAACAAAACCTCTTAGGATTTCTTTTGTTATTGAAAAGTCGAATATCCTGTCAGCTTGTTTTTCGTTCTTCAAAGGCCGAATAACATGGTAGCATATTTTTCGTTACCCTGGTCACCAATAATTGAGTGAATGATTGATTGATTGACAGTTTCAATGGAGTTGGCACATATTTCCTCATTTGGATCTAAACACTTAACTCTTTGTTACTGGAATATCAAATATCCTGCTGGACAGGATATTCGTTATTTGAATGTCATATTCGAATCGTAGTTATTCGAATGTCGAATAACATGCTAGCATGGTTTTCCATATTCGACATTCGTTTAATGTGATAGCATGTTTATCATTATTCGGGTCCCTAACAACTGATTGATTGACTGATTGACAGCTACAATGGAGCTGGCACGTACTTCCTTATTTGGATCTGAACAATTTTGACTCTTTGTTATTGGGTTATTGAATATCCTACTATCAATTTTTTCACTACGCAAATGTCTAATAATGTGATGTTCCATTACTCCGATGTCTAATAACGTGCTAGTACGTTATTTGAGTTTCGAATAACAAAGTGCCATGTGCATTGTAACTGTCGATTAATCAATCAATCTATCAATTATTCAGGACACGAAAACCGTGCTGGTGCATTATTCAAATGTTCAATAACAAAAAGTGCTTACAAACAACAAAAAGAAAAGTGTGGTGGTCCGAATAAGGAAATACATCACAGTTTCATTGTAACTGTCAATCAATCAATCAATGAATTAATTATTAGGGACCCAAACAGCTATTCGAATATTGAAAAATGCGCTAGGACGGTATTTGACATTCAAATAACGAAAACTGAAAGTAGTGCCACCTTCAGCCTGGCTTTTGAGTGATAAAATGTGTGTAATTACCTGGGCTCCTCTACAATAATGGCAAAAATTTGTTTGGATTTCTGCTGATCAAATTTTGGACCAAAATGTCCTGTGTATTTGTCTCTTTAACAGAAACCTCCAGTCCACTCAACTCACTAAAGTATTCTCTTTACCAAACAGTAGGTCATAAACACATGTGGAATAAACAATATGAAACGGAGGTAATTTTGTTACCGTGGTGATGCGCCATTTGCCAATGGCCAATGTTGACCTTGTCGTTGTTGACTGTGAACAGAGGAAACTCCACGATGTCTCCTGCAGCTAGCACATCCGGCAAGTTGGTCTTCATTTTCTGTAAAACAACAACAACACAACAAAACTGAAGAGCATTAACAAGCTTCAGCCCAGCATCCAGCCCAGCGTATTTATTTACTTATCCATTTATTTATTTACTACCTAATAGGTTAACTGTTTACTCATGAATAATTTACCTGGACAATAGCAGTTAATTTTATAGATGAAAGAACCCGATTTATTGGTTCATTTTAAACGTAATGCCATCTGACATTCACGCTGAAAAATCAAGCACTTTCAAGGATTTATCCACAATTAGAGCTTATTTTTCAGGACTTCTGAAGTCTTGAAATGGCTTTAAACAAAATTCAAGCAGATTCAAGCATTCTAAGGACCAGTGAGATACACCTACTTATTTCCACCAAATTAAAAGCCTGACTAAACGAATACCCACCTTGTCCACTTGGATAAAGCCTTGCTTGGTCATGTTCAACCCAGAATCCTTCGCAAACTCTGTCGCAGGCGCCACTCCTTCAGCAAAAGAAACACCCACGATCAATATTTATATCTTGCTTTTAGTTCACAAGGCGCTTCACAATCCCAGTGTATTCCAAAAGAATGACTGACCTGAATTACAGGTGGAGCAGACAACGCGAGGCCACTCCACCTGTGATGTCTCAGGATTATATACAGCTCCGTGCCATTAAGCTGGCACGGGCTCCTGACGATGACTTTAATAAGCTTACCTGAGAGATTTAATACACATATTCTTTGAACTTCAGAAATATTTCACATGATTGAACACAAAAGCATAAACTACCATCACAAAACATGCGAGGAATTTCTATTGCTTAATTAACGCTGAATCTAAAGTCAGAAATGCAAGGGCCCCATAATACTTAATGAAGTTCACCCTTAATGGAAAACAGAATCGATGTTGATTGGCTAAAACTGGAGATAAGATTTCCTGGGCTAAAACCTTTAGTCTTCCTAATGCTAAATCTGTCATATCAGCCTATTAACAAATTCAGGTTGTCCCACATTTAGCCTGGACTGGTCTATATCTCTCACACTAGCTAGTCAGTGATAATTCTGCATCACTTTAAAACCTTACAAACAGCTTTCCTGTTGATCACTGTGCCAGACTCACCCACGCCCAGGACAACAAGGTCAGCCTGGAGTCGTGTCCCAGTGTCCAGCACTACCTCCTTTACTTTACCGCTTTCTCCAACGATTTCAGAGAGGCCAGACTTGAACTGGAACTTTATGCCTTTCTCCTCGTGCATCTAGAAACACCATCAGATTGAAGTTAGGAAACATTGTAAATATATGTTATAAATTGACAAAATACAAATTACGCATCTGTCCCAGTGGAAATGGTTTCTAGAATATCGAAAAGAATGATACACAAATTGATAATTGGATCCTAAACTGTGCCATGATCAAGTTAGACCCTAAACTGCACCATCAAACCACCTGGTCTTGTTGATCCACCAACTAGCTTAGTAAAGTACAAAAGCATAGAAGCTCCGAAAAAAGAAATGTAACGCATGGTTGACGTTCTCAATATTTCGACTATATATTGAGAACGTCAACCATGCGTTACATTTCTTTTTTCGGAGTTTCTATGCTTTTGTACTAAACCACCTGGTATACGGTGCAGTTGATAGAAACTCCGAAAAAAGAAATGTAACGCATGATTGACGTTCTCAATATTTCGACTAAGTTTTACTTGTCATCTTCAGGAGAAGTAATTAGTCGAAATATTGAGAACGTCAACCATGCGTTACATTTCTTTTTTCGGAGTTTCTATCAACTGCACCGTATACCAGGTTGTTTAGTACAAAAGCATAGAAACTCCGAAGAAAGAAATGTAACGCATGGTTGACGTTCTCAATATTTCGACTAAGTTTTACTTGTCATCTTCAGGAGAAGTAATTACTTTTGTACTAAACCACCTGGTATACGGGTGCAGTTGATCCTAACGTTATATCCTCCACCCATCATGGTCGGACAGTTGGCGTATGATCTGCTGACCATACACCGACCATACGCTGACCGTGTGCTGATGGTACGCAAATCTGCTGTCACTATCTGTGTATCATTCTGCCATCATATATGGATGAAGGTCTGATCATGGCCCCACGATCTGCATCTAGAGCAAACCGCAATACAGCACCATCATCAGGTTATATCCTAACTGCACCATCATCAAGTTAGATCCTGAACTGTACCATCATCAAGTTAGATCCTGAACTGCCCCATCAAGTTAGATCCTGAACTGCACCATCATCAAGTTAGATCCTGAACTGCACCATCATCAAGTTAGATCCTGAACGGCACCATCATCAAGTTAGATCCTGAACGGCACCATCATCAAGTTAGATCCTGAACTGTACCATCATCAAGTTAGATCCTGAACTGCCCCATCATCAAGTTAGATCCTGAACTGCCCCATCATCAAATTAGATCCTGAACTGCACCATCAAGTCAGATCCTAAACTGCACCTTCCTCAAACATGACTACCTTAGTTACAGCACCATTGCCTGCAAGCTGCAATACAGCACCATGATAAATTTAGATTCTAAACTAAACATTCCCAAAACAAGATTGCCATGCAAGCTTCGTTACAGCACCATTATACCCTATATTGCATCTTCATCAGGAAACCTGCCTTACAGCACTTTCATCAGAGAAGCTGGCATGCAGTCAGCATCTTTATCAGATAAACTATCTTACAGCACTTTCATTAGAGAAGCTGGCATACAGTCAGTGTCTTCATCAGATAAACTGCCTTACAGCAGACAACCTGGCATACAGTCAGCATTTTCAGCAGATAACCTGCCTTACAGCACTTTCATCAGACAAACTGATATACAGTCAGTATCTTCATCACATAAACTACCTTACAGCACTTTCATCAGACCAGCTGGCATACTGTCAGTATTTTCATCAGATAAACTGTCTTACAGCACTTTTATCAGACCAGCTGGTATACTGTCAAAATCTTCATCAGATACACTGCCTTACAGCACTTTCATCAGAGAAGCTGGCATACAGTCATCATCTTCATCAGATACCCTGCCTTGCAGCACTTTCATCAGACCAGCTGGCATTCTGTCGATATCTTCATCAGATAAACTGTCTTACAGCACTTTCATCAGACTAGCTGGCATACTGTCAGCATCTTCATCAGATACCCTGCCTTACAGCACTTTCATGAGACCAGCTGGCATAGTGTCAGCATGTTTATCAGGTAAACTGTCTTACTGCACTTTCATCAGACAAGTTGGCATACTGTCAATATCTTCATCAGATAAACTGCCCTACAGTGCTTTCATCAGACAAGTTGGCATACAGTCAGTATCTTCCTCAAACAAAACTGTTTACAGCACCTTCATCAACTTGTATATTCACCAGACAAGCTCCAATACAGCATCTTCATCATCTTCATTCTCCTATACAACATCTCTAACTAACTAGATTACACACATTTCCTGGACTCTATAGTTTGTCACCTTTAAAACCTTAAGTAAAACTGCATGGATGCTATTAGTAACTACAGTGCAAGAAAAGTCCAAGCTGTTAACATTTAACACTATTTACATTCTACTATGTCTACAGCAATAAACAGCTGTAACATGTATGGAGCGAATTCCAACAACTACCCCTACATCTACTCCATTGCAGTACACACATCTGGTCATCTCCAAAAGTGACATGACAAAAATCTATCACAGGAGATAGAGCTTCAAAATTTTCTCATACTGTCAGGAATTAGCAACGTACTCAGTAAAATATGTACGGAATAATGAAGATTTAGCCACAATTTCCAGGTAACCTCGCTTTAACAGCACTTTTATTCCTCTCGATTGTGCAAAACAGCTCATGTGTCAATCTTGGTATCATAATTGTATTTTTCATCTTATTCTTATTCATTCGTATTTTTCATTTTATTCTAAATTAAAATTAGAATTAAAAAAACGAGAAATTGAGGAATAATGGTGCATTTATATCAGTGAGCTGTAGTTAGGTGGTAACGGAGAGTTTGGCCTTCAAGCAACGCACACTACGAGAAGACCTGTACTAGACAGATATTAACTTAAATTGATAAAATGTTAGAAAGCCCAGGTTAGACTTTATATAAATCTTGCAGCCCAATTACAAGGTACATGTACAATAGATGACTTTGGATAACTCCACCAAATACATGTATGCATTTTCCACTTTAAAAAGCTGAGCAATATCAACTTTATTTAGGATCTCACGACATGTCTGCAATTCTCAAAGACTGATGTCATCTTTTTACAGTTCGTTGCATAGACAATAACTGTCAATGTTATGACGTAACCTAGGAATACTGCAAAAAACTACAGTAACTTCAATAGACCTTTACAAAGTATCATTCAAGAATGCGTATTTGATCTATCAGAATCAGTAGATCAACTGAAAGTCCCACACATTGGTTACAAATGTTCAATCTTTCTGTGAGGTCATGATGACACAATTGCTTTCACCTGGAATGAAATGAAAAGTAACACTGTCACGAAAAGGGGCGGTGGGACATCAGATGTGGTCCATCTATCCATAGGTCCCACTTGTAATAGCTTCACACCTCTAGAACTAATCCTTTACACCACTGCTGCCGGCATATGACAAGGGAGGTAATTCAGAAGAGGCCCAGCTGTTGATCCAGCAAATAAAGTTTGCCAACTTTTCACTCCACTAAACCAGAACAAATCGTGGTGTGAATTCTTCACGTAAAAAAGAGTACGACTGTGATGATCAGATCTCTCCGCCGTCACACTGTCTTACTATACAGACCGTGCACAGCAGATGCGACATGGTTTCGGAATGTTGACTGAAAACCAATTGTAATCTTGAACTTTAATAAATCAATTTTTACACCCTAAGGAAGAAAAAGAGTTCAGTTGTGAAATATATTTGTACTCTCTTCCGTAAACATGTGAGTACTTGTAAAACTAAATGAAATGTGCATTATGTTTCATTAATTCTTTAAAGTGTAGTCTGCTGACAATCTGTAATTATTACCTTTTGAATAACGCGGCAAATTTTGGGTCCAAAGACGGCCAGACAGGACTCTCCTCTTACTATAACAGTCACCGAGTTTGCCTTGTTATGTAAATTAGCAGCAACTTCCATACCTAGGGGTAAATACATGCCAAACACTGTCTTTAAAATTATTGTACTGTATACATTTGAAGAAGAAATCAAAACCATTAAAAGTGTTACCAAAAGGGATTAAAGGATAGGTCTGAAAGGGGAATGAAGACTTCAGAAAAAGCTAGCAGAGAGTTAAACAACTGAAAATGTGGTGGTATAGGACTATACACAAGTATAATATGCCAGTTTAATTGTTAACATCCATATGTTTGTTAGCAAAGCATAAATAATTGTTAACAATCGCCCAATTTCGAATAAGGCTCAATTGTAACACTGCTCAATTGTGACACAGTGACTGCTGAATTAATTATGGTTACAAGTGAACAATAAGAATCCTGTTACATGCACTGTTAATTGCAGAATATGTACAAATGCACTTTAAAGTAAAAGTAAGCTCATGACTGAGGCAATGTTCATTAAACAGTTTACACAATTCTTTCTTGAATGCAAAAACCTGTTTAAATTTGTATGAATTTGTAGCTGACTTATCTTTGTTTGAAGTGTGGAGTATTTTGCTGCTGACTGGGGATCTGTAGGTGCCCATGGTTTTAAGCTTATAAGGGATTGACCAACATGTGACATAACATGTGATAACATAAGAGACAGGGTACTGTTTGAATGTTATATGTTACAATTATAACAAATAATTACATGCGTGAACAACAGATGAAAAGTATTTCCAGATCATTGTGTTGTGGCAGGGGAAAGTTTATTGATCATTTCATGATATAAATTTACACACGTATTTAAGTTTCAAACATAACACTAGCAGCTTACTACAGTCTCGGGTGACAAGATCCACGCTTGGAACAATTACATACGTCACAGCCCAGAGAGAATGACTGGGTTTCATGTTAGCTGACGGAGCACGGTCAAATGTCTTTTTTCCACTTTCGCAGTAGCTGTTCGAAAAAATGGTTTACCGAAATAAACATAATATTGTCCAACCTTTTTAGCAAATGTAATATTTCACACAGGCTGCTTTTCGCTTTAATACTGGTTTATAAGATGGCTCATTCACAGGTGCTATATAATGCATATGATCTGGATAAAATGTTGCTATACCAAAAATGCCAGCTCCATGTAGTCCTCTAGGGAATGATGGAAGTACACACATAATAAAAGTAAAGTCATCACAGTAGCATCTGGTGTTTTGTTTGTTGCGTTCTTTTTTTTCTCTATTTTTACTTTCTTTTTTATTCCAATGGATAAAAATTTCTTATTTCTTGTTCAAAAAGAAATCTTTCTTTTTTTCATCATAACATAACATTATTTGACATGTACATCAAAGTATGAAGTTTCAAGGTTGTTTAAGCATTTTTGTCCTGCACAGCTTTATAAATATCAGGTGGATGTTTTTTGAAAACTGTCTTCCCAGCACTACATATACATTCTAGTCCATTTTAACAATCAATTTCCACATTCTCTATGTGTAGAGTTCAGATATATATATATATATATTTTAATATTCTTTATACAATGTATGCTTTTCATCTGAATCATCTGACTTGTGCAAAAAGTTTTTGAGCAGCAAAAAAATAAAGCATGAATTTTTTTTGTACAGAATAAATTTTTCTGTTTCTTTTTTTAAAATACAGAATAGGGAAAAATGACTAACATAATGCTATTTTATTTTGATATGTTAGTTAAGAGAGACAATGTTCATTCATACTGATATTATTGCTTACAAGGAGTTAATTATCTACCTGCCCAGCAGTTAATTAATTAGAGGAATACTCAACCAAAGATAAATATGCACGTACAAGCAGACAGTTTACAGGCACAGAGACATCCTCCATACATGCAGAGCTTGCAAACTGATACACATTATGGTGTTAATGAGTTACACATGCTGACAATTGGAAGCAAAACATGCACGTGCAGTAAACAAAAGAAGAACAATGAAAATAAGAAAGTGGATGAAAAAGATGAAAGCGAGTGCCATTGCAGCCTGCTGGGCCATCCTTAAAAGTATGGTCTCAAAGCCAACCAACCTTCCCGAAATGGGCCCACAATACTCCAAAATTTTTAATGGTATGTTGATAATATTTCCTTAAATTTTCCTCTCCATGTTAATTTCTTTAAAATCCTTGTCTTTTTCAAGAACCAGAATAAAAAAAAAGCCCTTCTGACCAACCCGAATTTTTCTCATACGGTCGGGTCATGCATAACAAACAGTTTTTCAAGGATGGCCTCAGTGCCTGATTCCATATCATAAATCACAAGCTGTGTTTGAAGTTTAATTGCTCAGACGATGAATTAGGCTTCCAATACACAAGACCTCCAGTTTTCAATGACTGGAGGCGTGGGGTGGGTGGGGGGTTGACTGAGGGAGGGGGGACAATACTACTCACTATTCTCGCCTAGTTTTGTTTGTATGATAACTATGGTGGGGGGGGGGTAGTTTTCATTACGAGTGTAGGAGGATAAAGAAACCAACCCTAAAAGACCTCAGACTTCCTCCATGACCACAAGTAAACTGCTCATTCTGATGGATTCTGGGAGTTCTATATACAGACCTTGGAAAAGTGCACTAACGTTTGTTTGGAAGCTATGTGTAGGGTGATGTTCTATTTCAAAAATGTCACTTTCAGCACCAAATCTAACATTTCACAACATTTCCTGGCCTCTGAAAATGCACTTTTTGAATTTTTAGGTTGGATACAGTACACACCTAGTGTTTTAATTCAGGTGGGAAAATCACAACAGTGAAGAGACTTCCAATAACAAATATGATGGCAAGTGAAGCCTGCCATCACTTTAAAATTTCATACATCCACAAACAGGCTTGTTGGTGTACTCTGGGATTATTTAACATATAAACAGGGACAGGAATTGGCTCTCCCCATGGAACATGTCTGACTTGTCAAACTGTCACTCAAGAACAAACATGTAATTTCGCATGTGTGACCTGTTACTCAAGCACATGGGTTAATCATATCAAAACTGTCACTAAATGACCAATGCACGTGTGATCTTGGAAATCCAAATTATCATTTAAGAACACATTTGACCAATCCAATGCATCACTCACAACAAAACATCTGACCGATACTGGGCAATGGAATTTTGGAAACATTCAGGGTTACCTCCGTTACATTTTTCTCAGATATCAATTTGTTACAAGTGCTCTGACAAGACTTCAATGATAAGTAATCACAACAAAGGTAAGTAGGGACATCCATGGGGCAGGTACATCTCATCCACTGTGTAAATCCTCACGACACAAGTTCACAGTACAAATCCTGGCTAAATCTCTGAAATCTCTGACTATAACTTCTTCTTCATTCCCCCCCCAAAAAATCGCAGAAATTCTTTCTTTCTAGACTTTGCGATTTTGATTTTTTTTCTGATGCGTAATCGAGAAAGATTACACACATATATATATATTTTTTTCAAAGTACGTGTCTTTAAATTTTCTGGAATAAGACAGGTTAGATTTAAGCAGGAATTGGCTAGTGCATATCCCCATTTACAATCATGATAACGCTAGAAGGTGCAGTTCTGTACAATCAGACTGAAATACAGAAATCATCATAGTTTTTGATGTCACCAGCAACAAGAGAGACTTCATCTGTTCATCGAGAGCCAGGATTATTAACGCTAAGCTCTAAAGCAGCCGTCAATAGGTTTAAATTTAATGTAAAGCCTAAAGCCTAATCTGTTTCCATAGTAACCATGAAAACAGCAGACAACCATACAGTATACTTATGGGTACACAGATACCATGGGTTTAAATGACCATGTTCACTATGAAATGGAGGTACTTATACCCAGTGAGTTGATAAAAGAATTGAATGACACAATGACCAAAATATACCCAATCATTAACAATTACACACTGACCAAAATATACCCAATCATCAATGATTAAACACGGACCAACTATATCCAATCATCATTATTAGGCAATGGCCAAAATATAGCTAATCATCACTGTCATACACTGACCAAAATATACCAACCATCATCATCAAACACTGACCAAAATATACCAACCATCATCATCAAACACTGACCAAAATATATACCCAATCATCAATAATTAAACACGGGCCAACTATATCCAATCATCATTATTAGGCAATGGCCAAAATATAGCTAATCATCATTGTCATACACTGACCAAAATATACCAACCATTATCATCAAACACTGACCAAAATATATACCCAATCATCAATGATTAAACACTGACCAACTATACCCAATCATCATTATTAGGTAATGGCCAAAATATAACTTATCATCATAATCAGACAATGACCAAAATATACCCAATCATCATAATCAGACAACGACCAAAATACACCCAATCATCATAATCAGACACTGACCAAAATATACCCAATCATCATAATCAGACAATGACCAAAATATACCCAATCATCATAATCAGACACTGACCAAAGTATACCCAATCATCATAATCAGACAACGACCAAAATATTCCTACTGTAATCATAATTACCGTACAATGATCATATTATAAATTTAAAATAAATACCCAATAATTATCCTTCACTGGGCAAAATATACCCAATCGTCATCATCAAACAATCACCATAATATGCTTAATCATCACAATCAAACACTTACTAAAATAACCCCATCATCAATGATCACTGACTAAAATATACCCAATTATCAATGATCATTGACCAAAATTTGATAGACTATTTCACCAGATAGACATGGTACATTAAGTCTGTGAAATACCTAACCTGACAATCTGAAAATGTTTCATCTTTTCTTCCCCAGCAGAAGCCTACTAACTAACAGCATAAACTGACAGCCAAAGACATGAGAATACATGTTCACAATTTCACTGTATAAACATGCTTACACAATTTAATAAATAATTGGTAAGACTCATCCAAAGTCTGACAGAGTAAAAAACATGTTGAACATACCTTAGGCCAACAGAATAAAAAATCTATCCTGGATTAATCTGTGAGGTCAATCAACTGCCTTGCTGTATGCACCACAAAATTCTAGACACCTTTTGATTTAGCAAATAACAAAATTACTTGCTTCCCATCACAAACCTCATAAATACTGGGCAGATAGCCCCGTTTTAGTTTTTAGAAAAACTAGGTCTACAAGAAAGAATACTGCAGACAAAATTCCAGACACTCATCAATAGACAATATAGGGCCACATATGAAAAATTACCTGTTTTCCATTATGTACTCTATGGGAGTTCATGCATGAGGCCATGCTTTTTCTTAATTTTTCATTTTTAGAAACTAGAATAGGTCTTAAAAATGTTCAATAATATCTTGATGCAAAACTAGGTTTAGAACACAGAAAAAATCAGTACTCATCAACCTCTAAAATTGCATAAGTCTGCACTCGGCATGGTCAAGCACATGAAAAATTTACAAGACTATTGTAGATTCATGCATGGCAACCATAATCTTAAAATTGCCAGAAGGAAGATGTGAACTCCCAACCATCACCTATGCTTTAATACATTGGTGGATTTAAAATAAAACTCACCAAGTACATGAGAAACTTCAGAAACTACAGTAACCTTCCAGCATGTAAGCATGTAAACTTACGTGACTTGAACTCACGACCATCACTTTGTGTTCAATCTACATGTACTTGTACAAGTTCACATTAAAACAAGAAAGCTGTGCCGTACTACCTTCTGCAGGGCAGCTCCGACTTTATCTCCGAGGACAGTTTGGAAGGGCAGAGCGATGATGTCAACAACTGTGATAGAGGCGGCTTGACTTGCAAGGCTGGAAGCCACTTCCATCCCTGGGGGGAGAGAAGGTGACACATGCAATTTCTGGGGGTGACAGAGGCATAGAGCTGACCACCACAGCATGCAGAGGTGCACTTCCTCAGGTGCATGTGTGCCTAACATGGGACTATGAGGTCAACAGCAGTTCAAAAAAGTGGCCACATATAGGAGATTTGGGGTTTATAACATTCGGCTGCAATGAATCAAATCAAAGATTTTTTTGTTTTCTATTTTGCTAGCTTTGTTCAAAGTATGTTCTTTCATCAGATACCACACGTGTCTCTTTCCAATTTACCACTTTAAACTAGCAATAAAGATTGCAACAATTCGTAACGCAACCAAGCTTTAAGATTCCTTATGGTACAAGACTGACTTAATGGCACTACCTCATATGGGTGTTACTAATTGCTTGGTCAAGCACGCACTTATATTTCCAAGAAGAATGGAGTGGAATTCTGAAAAAAGTACTGTGGTGATGGCACAATGAAAAAGACTTCTAAACAAGCCAGGTTTTTGAAAGAATGACTCCCTGAATAGTCATACAGAGTCATTTTATACATGTCCGTGCACCTCTCACAGGGTACGAATATAGCAGGTTCATTACGCTCAAAGCTTAAAATCTCCTGTATAGTCCTCCGCCCTTACTGGCTCTGCGTAGCCTAAAGTAACTCCAGCCCAAGTCATCTAGTCTGTAGTTCATTTATGCTTTTGTGCTGATGATTTGTGGCCAAACAGTTAAAGAAGTACTCCCGTGTAACAAGCTGAGAACAATGGTCAGTTTGGCTTGGGTCTGAGTCACCACTCTGCAGGACAAAGGTACCTCATTGGCAAGAGGTTTGTTTTCATTGCAGCCAATATCCCCTTGACCATCAAGGTTATTGACACAAATTCAGGCTGCAGTGGTTTGGTTGTGACTTGTCTACTACAAAGTCTGTTTGTTTGAAGCGACCCCCACTATACATCTGGTGCAAAATACACCATTGCCGCAGGCTCAATGCCTTGATATATGTTCCTTTACAGAAGGGGAAAACATTAAAATAAAGTATACTTCATATGAATGATTATTATGAAAGTTAAGCATCATTTTTACATTTTCTTTCCTAAGGACATAAGAAAATCTGGAAAAAGGTTTTTGTATGGGACATTCTGTAAATGAAGGTGTCATGAACATGTAATAAATGTATTTGTGCTTGGCCTTTTCCATCTGGTTTTACGTCAAAGAGGTATTTACTGGGCTCCCAGAAAGGCTAGTTAAAGCTTTAAAATACATAGGTGGAAGCAGGGCCATTGCCTGGTCAATGCCACGGCCAAAGCAAAAGAAGACAGATCAGAGACAAACACATTACCTCATCCATTTTGATCCACTCAACAACTTAGTACAATAAATAAGCAAAGTAACTATGAAGAAATTACTTTGTACACTCTGAATATTTGGACTTTGGTTAAGTCATCCTGAGGAGAAATGTTACCAGTCAAGGGCTGATTACACCTGTTATAGGCTGCCTAAACAAGACAGCTACATGTATATCTGTAGGTGTGTATAATAAGTAAGGAAAAGTACTGCAGTACTGTACTGTTTAATGGTATTTATCTTTCATATGCAGTAAAAACCTCATAAAACTGTGTAGTTTTAAGCGACGAGGCTGGATAACTTTATAAATGTTTCTTTGTATACATGAATATATATGTACATTGTATGTGTTGAAAAATCATTTCACTAACAAATAAATAACAAAGAATGAGTCTACAAAAGCAAGAAAACTGTCTTAGAGATTATATTAATGTGACAGTCTACAAAACCAAAGAGCAAAAAGATTCAGTGCAGTTAATGTATACCAGCAATGCCTAACTGGTGTTGGTGTGTATTTACATTATATTATATTAAGCTCACATTAAGCCAGAGAACATCAGAAACAGCGAAAACGAAACCAGAAAAGCGTAACAAAAGTCGAACGACTTACCGATAAATGAAGAACCAATTATGACAACATTTTTCCCTGCGGCTTCCGCTGCGATGTAGTTAGCATCCTTGGGAGTTCTCAGCAAACAGACATTCTTCAAGTCATTCCCTGGGACAGGAAGCGTTCTCGGCCTAGCATATCCAGGAAGATATTTACTTATTTCCTTGATTCACCACGGAATGATTTTAAAAACACTGTTGTGAGTTCAGCAACAATGAAATATTGCTTAGTGAGACAATCTAACACATGGAAAATGACCAAAAGTATTTCCACAAAGAGTACAATTTTAGAGGCAAACAAATGTCACAAGGTAATACTTTTGGTGCCAAGACTTAACTTTTTCTTTAGTGGGATATTAGTCTATACCTTCCTAACAAACCTTAAGACACCCTTCAGATCAATCAGAACTTTTTAGGTCATCTATCATGTGCAATAATGTCAGGTACGTGTATATGAGTGGAGGAACTGACAAATCTGGACAGAATCTAGGGAAAAGGCAGCACCCTTCTCCAAACACCTGACTAATTTCCCTGACTTAAAGCTGCAGAAGAACTAGCAGGAGCTGGATTGGAAAATGTGGTCAACGGTGACTTTCACAGAAAAGACTGATGCAGAAAAATATTCACAGAACTCATTAAACTCACAGAAGAGCCAAGAGGAAATGCATAGCATGTCTAACTTCTCAACCTGAGCGGGATTTGAACCTCCACATGCTCTGGTCATGACCGAGTGACTATAAGGCAAGACTGCTTTAACCATATATGTCGGCAAGTTCTGGCCTGCTCACATGGATGGGCAGCATGAAGAGGGGGTCTAATTTATTTATTTATTTGTACTCAAGAATATATTTCCCTTTTAGGATGGCAGCCAGCATTATGGTAGGAGGAAACTGGGCATAGCCCAGGGGAAACCCACGGCCTTTCGCAGGTTGCTAGCAGACCATACCACGTATGACCTAAGACATGTGAGAGGAAACCAGCATAAGCTGGACTTGAACTCCCAACAATCGCATTGGTGAGATTTGAAAAACATTTGGGAAATGTGTGTTTATATGAGTTCTCACCTTCCGCCTGTGGCAAGCACCAAGGAAGTGTACGGCAGAGAACTACCATCACTGAACTTCACAGATTTACCAGATGTGTTTATGGAAACAGCCTGCAAGGAATAAAAGAGTAATTTCATAGTGCAACGTAGCGTTAGTAACAATCATGGCTAAATTCAAATCAAATTGATACATGAACACATCTAATTTTTTCTGCATTCATGAGTAAGTTACTCAATTCATAAGGTATGCCATAAAATTTGTGGCATGTAAAGTAAATAATGAGTACATGTATGACAGAAAATTCCAGTTATGTCGAGTGTAGACAGCATCATACAAGACGCATTGTACATGTCTATCATGCTTTATTGCTTAACACGTTATGATACATACACCGTGTACAGTAAAAAAAAAAAAGTAAAAATTAATTCACAATAGTCATCTTGCAATGATGCTCTGCGTTACTGAATGGCCCAAGTTTTAAAGGATGTCAGAAATTTTACCCATCTAACAGACTGAGTGACATAATTACAGCGCTTGCTTGTTGCAATTAAAGTGAAGACAGGAAAAGCCACGTGGTGAAATTTACCTCCTTGTTCATTTGAACGTCAATGTCATAAGACTCGTAAAAATCCTTTGATCTCAGAGCGATGGAATCTGCGGTCGTGTTCATGGCCTGCAGGCAGAAAAACAAAACAAACCACTTATACCTGAACACAAATTGTTCCATAATTTAATTAAGATCATAATGAATACTTTTTCAAACCTTAACAGAAATCAGTTTAATTGGATTGCTCTGATCACAATAAGATGGCTGGTACTGCTAGCTGATAAATGCCCTGTATAATCTGATTATTGTTCAAGGTGATATTTAAAAAAATACGATGGTGCTCAGGTATATGAGTGGGGGGGACCAGACTGCCTGGGTGCTGGCCTCTGGAAGGTTGTACTGACAAACTTTCCCATATACAGGTGCACAGATATGCACATCATATTAGGAGAAAACAAGAGGTTTTCAACAAAGAAACTGTGCAAACAGCCACAGGATCATGAGCACTGTTACCTGCTTATAGTGACAAAGACCACTGTTCAGTGAGCATTCCACAAACTACCTGTCCAACCCCTGGTTTGAATGTGTTATCCTGGCTTAACACCACATCAGCAATATTTCAGATATATGGGTAGGACCTCTTGCGTCCTAGTGATTCCAGATAAACTCCAGAGGCTGGTGAAATTAAGGCTGCAGACGCTCCAACAGGACTAAGATTTTAATTCACCACCAAGTCTACTGGTGGTAAATCAAGACTGTGTTTTCATGTCAGCTAGTCTCACAGCTATCACTTCTGGGCCATCTCAAAAAAAATATTTAAATGGGGTAACCCAAATGAGAAGAAAAGGGGCCCTACTCTGTAGCTTTTATTGGGACTTTGACAGAATCTCTTGTTCTATTTCTAAATACTAAGTGAATTTCTTAAAAATCCCTACCTTTTTCATTAGCCGAAATAAAAAACAATGGATTTCTGATAGGGTTTTCCAGGATGGCCTTGGAAAGTATATACATATGCAGTCAAAGGAAAGCCATTCACACCTTGCTCAATTTGATTCTGTCATATGGCAAACATTCTTCTTTGGTCGCCAGAGTTATCCTCCCCTTAAAACCGTTCTGCCGGAGGGTTTCAGCGCATGCCACAGAAGCTGGGCCTGTCGGTAGTCAATACAAAGATTTAACCAAAGCTCACACTCACTGCAACTTTTAACTGCAAAGCATTACTGACAATGACGCTTTCTAAATGCACCTTTCAACGGGTACACTTTGAGATACATGTGTTATTCAGCCTATGGCATTTTGACAACTTTATAACTGTGGGAAGAGTTTGACTAATCTGACTGGAAATATTTATTTATTTATTTGATTGGTGTTTAACGTTGTACTCAAGAATATATCACTTATATGACGGTGTGCCCGGTGGACAACTGTGACCATCTGCAGGTTGCTGGCAGAGCTTCCCACTTATGGCTGGAGAGGAAGCCAACATGAGCTGGACTTGAACTCACAGCAACCGCATTGGTGGGAAATATTTAGTCATTTATTTGATTTGTGTTTCACGCCGTACTCAAGAATATTTCACTTATACGACGGCAGTCAGCATTATGGTGGGAGGAAACCCACGACCATCCATAGGTTGCTGGCAGACCTTCCCACGTACGGCCGGAGGGGAAGCCAACATTAGCTGGACTTGAACTCGTAGCAATGGTGGGAAATAAGCTGACTTGAAAAAAGAATAGACTGAAAATTTAGCCCACGACCAAGCTGCACATTTCCTTTGATTCTAACAGTTCTTATCGATCTCAGAAACATGTTTCGTGGTTTGTTTGGCAGAAAGGATGATATATTACTACGTAAATGTATTGTCAATTAGTTCAGTGAGAAAACCTTGACCTGGAAATTGTTTGATTTTCATGTACAGAATATTTCAAAGTACTGATGAATGAAGTGTTTGCAACTTTTTACCCTGGCCATGGCTTGGATTATAATTTCAGAAAATTTTTATGTCATTGTACAAAGCAGGTAAAACAGAATGAAAACACAACCCCTTTCATCATCTTTAGCTGGACCTGTTTAAATATGTATCTGTGCCAATATCCAAACCGGAGACTATTATCTTCTACAAAAATTGCTATTTAGGATTTGAGATTCCACATGCAGTTAGGATCAAGTAATCCTGATTCAGACGGTCTAAATATCCTCATCCAATGAGCAACACACTCTTAAAGTCTCATGGCCTGGAGAGGCATGGCAGCTAATAACTATTAAAACTATGCTGTGTTTGGTCAAAGTACTGCTGACTCAGCTGTCTTGACTTACCGCCTCCAATGATTAGCACTGTCTTGGAGTCCGACGGGGAAGCACGGCACATGGGCTTAACTCTCTTGTGATTGGACAAACTCGCCTTGTCTGCAGTCACTTTCACCTTGCCATCTGATATCTCAACCTGGATGAGTGAAAAAAAAATTAATAGAGATGTATGCATTCAAAGAGGGCTTAATCTCCAGACCAATATCTAAAAAAGAAAATTAAAGCATTATTTCAAAGCAAGAAGTCCTTTTGTCATCTGTTTATTTGTGCGATTGTTTGTTAGCACCACAATTAATACACATTATTCCCAGAGTGGCATGAGACTTTTACTATTCTTTCTTTTTGAAATGCACATTTTATATTAATTCTTTGCTACAATTCATATTAAAATGTTTATTTATTTCACTGATGGGTTAAGAAAATTTCACTCATACATGTATGGCTGGAGTAGAGGTCAGCATGAGCTGGAATTGAACTCACAGTGACCGTATTGAGAAGAGTCTACTGAATCATTGCAATACACTAGCATACTAACGATCCCATAAATTATATCACCAGTATGTAGAACTACATGCAATAACGTATCTCACCTCAAACTTCTGCAAGCTGTCCAGTCCAGGATATTCCTCGATGTCTCCTGTCTTCAAATTGAAACAAGCACCATGCCAGGGGCAGCGAACTCTGTCATTACAGAGAGCACCTGCACATAGGTTAATACAGTGTCATGTGTAAATGTATGAAGTATGGTACATTTCACTCCACAATAAACATAATTATACTCCCAGTCATATTAGTGACTAACACTGAAACACCTACACATTAAATGTTTATGTTAAGACTCAGGTGACGTTACAGTTTACAACTTCAATGCTTCTTTCCATTATGGCAACAACACAAAATTCACGATGACAAGTGTAATGTCATGCACAGTATCCACAGCAGAAACAAATTCATGCTGGAGCATGGAATGGTACAAAAGCAAATGAGGGTTGACTATACTCAATAGGGGTGTTTTGAGTTCGAACTCTTTTGTAAAAAGAGGTAAAAAGAGTCCTACTGCATCATATGACTTGTCAAAAATGTCAGGCATGTTTTGATAACTTTACTTTACTGATCACCTATTTCACTGTGTTCAGGAAGTACAAAAAACATTTCTTTCCTTCAGGAACTTTGTAAGTTCACAAACCTCCATCGCTTCCATTTTCGCTATAGTTTGTTCACTCTGAATAAATTTTTGTGACGAGTTTTTAGACGCTCATGTTATTGTAAATGTCATCAGAAATAGTTGCTGAAGACTTCTGTTGAGCGATACCTTTCTTACTTGTCTCTTTTAACATTATTTCACTGATATCATGATGGTGTATACCAGTAGCAGGCGGCATCTAATAATATCATTATGCTGCCTCACAATATTATATTGAAATCCTAGAGAAACTTGACAATACAGTGTTTACCACACATTCTTACATATATACATGGACAGTGTGTATGAAAATATGGAGAGATAAGAGGGGTTATATGTTGTGTTTTTCTTTTGCTTGTGGGTTTGTGTTGTTTTTTTATATGTATTTCACTTGCAGCAGAAGCTGCTATCTAATACTAGCAGACTAGTCTCAGGGCTGGCATATGTGTACTAACTTGTAGATTTTAAATCAAGTGCTGCCTCATTGAAACACAATGGGGAAAACAGCAGGGATTATCAGGCGTCCAGTATATGACAGTAGTTATATGACACCTAGGAATAATCAGTGCCTGTATAAACCAACTTTGCTCATTTTACATGTTGGTTCACAATTTTCATAGGTAGATGTAGGACAAAGGCTTGCTAATAAACTGAGGTTTGCACTTCTTTTATACAAGATGATTTTATGAGACTTTTAACGTGGCCTTAAAGCCTTAGGTATTATGTAAATGTATAAGGGGGCCCCCGTGGATGAGTCGGTTAGCGCACAATGACCCGCAAGCCTCCCACCAATGCGGTCGCTGTGAGTTCAAGACCAGCTCATGCTGGCTTCCTCTGCGGCCGTATGTGGGAAGGTCTGTCAGCAACCTGCGGATGGTCGTGGGTTTCCCCCGGGCTCTGCCCGGTTTCCTCCCACAATAATGCTGGTTGCCGTCATATAAGTGAAATGTTCTTGAGTACGGCGTAAAAAAACAATCAAATAAATAAATAAATAAATAAATGTATAAGGCCATCCATACCTAATGTCTAATAAAACTTCGAAGGCAAATCAGGCCTTTTGCGGGATTTTAATATTACGGTACATGCATGTCTTCCACACTGGAGGCCCACGGGTCATTGCGCTGCACTAGCAGGATGAAAATATACAGGATGCATACACAGACTTTTCCCCGACTTCAGATACCTTCTATTGACATTTTTTGACCTGGTTGCCAGATTCTTGTTCAAGCACATTCTGATAAGTCTGAGGGCATTAACAGTTTAGAATGCAGTTAAAAATATACTTTTTGTGAAGCCCTGGAATTGGCCATTCAACCCAACCAATGTAGTTTTGTCTTCACAAAGAATTCCAAATGATGCGTACATTATGCTTGACTGAATGTTGCTGATCATCTATGAAAAGGTTGGGCAATTAGGATAATGTACGTTACCTTTGCTAAGCGGTGCCCCGTAGTGGGTACACTTTGCTGACACAGCATAATACTGGTCGCCCGAGCGCACCAGTAGAGCTTTCCCCTCCCCAACTTCCACATCGCGCATCCTGCAAAAATATAAACATTTACACCGATGCACTGGTTTACTGTTGACTTTACATCTGATTCTCTTAACTGATGCTTTCTGGTGTGTAATTCTCCAGGTTAGTGTATTTGTACTGAAAATTCACTTGAACGATGGCATTTTCATATGTAGATGCAAACTAAACGGTTATAAAACATCACTACTGGTGTAATTCTGTAACTTCTGTTTACAGAGTCAGACATTATCTTGCTTTCTAACAAAGCGTCACCATGCTAAAACAACTTTTATTATAAGCCAGCCCTATACAAGATTTGTCTCCCTTTTTAGTGCCTTGATCTGCACCATCAGCGGATTTTTATCACTTACTCTCCATTCTTGAGGTCTCCGACATCGCAGACAACCTGTGTGATTCTATCTCCTGTCTGTGAGGACATGGCAGTTGTGGCCGTTGAACTTCTGCTTTCTTCAACTTGGCTGAATCGCGTTGCAACGATGCCTACATCATCAACATCAAGCATAATAAAACATGAGCAGTTTGATCTCGTAAGGCCATTCACATTTGATTCTTAGTTTCCAATCCCATCGGCCGAACGTAAATTTTACCGTTAACAATTTGGAACTCGTTAATTCATTTTTCAACCATAAACTGTCACAGATGATGAGATCATCACAAAATCTAGCTGAATAATGATAGTGAAAAATGAAAACTGTTCTGTTGGCCACACTTATTTTCCAAAATATTATGACCAGGAACAAGGTATCAAGTTTGATAGGCCTAACATAAATAATAGTCATGACAGAGGAAAAACTGAAAAAAGAGAGAAAAAGTTGAAGTTTCGATGTTGACTCATACATTTAAAGAGGCGATTTGGTTAAAAGAAACTCACAAACTTGTAAATTTGTGCATTTTTTAGGAAGTGTGTGACTACAAGAGTTTACATATTTCTGCACTTCACCTAACAGTTCAGCTTTCTTCTTGATCAAGATTCATCAATGTTACCATTAGCCACTCAAAAATTTTGAAACATTTTTTACTCAGGTACTGACGTCATGTATATACTACATGTTTGCTTAGGTTTTATGTTGTTCTCAAAAATTTTTCAGTCATACAACGTTGAGGAGTCCTTAGAATGTTTTTATATGCTGTAGCTCCATGTGGAAGGGGGGGTCCATGTGGTCAAAGTGCTGTCACCTGTGGAACATCATGCCGAAGACACCATGACAGGACACCCCACCCAGTCACATTATATCAACACCAGGGTGACCAGTCTCGTTTCCTTGCTCTAACCTCTCAGTGCGGAGCGCCAAGCCAGGCAGCAACAAATTGCCATTTTGAAAGTCTTTGATAGGACGCAACCCAGGACTGATCCCGGATTTCAACCCTCGAGAACGGCACTCTAACCAATGGGCCACCGGGGCGGTACTGACACCATCCAGATTTGCTATATTAATTTATATGTTTATACATTACTGTTATTCCTCAGCCTTTTCACAATGTCTGCATTCAAGCACATTCTCAGGGCGTTTAATACATTCTGTGTAGATTGATAAAATTATGCTATTTGTGAGGCCTTCATATTGGCCAAACCAATCAGTGTAGTTTGGTTTCTAAAATCGAATTTAAAAAGTGTATAAATTATGGGTGAAAATTGTTCTCTTATGTATGAAAAGACTGAGGAATTCTGATCATTGAGAGAGGAAGCTAAAAATTTTAATATCCTTTCAAATGCAGTGTGTGTGTCAACTGAGCCAGCATTCAGTGTGTTTTTTCCAGAGCCATTAGTTTCAATACAGTTAGTCAAGTAAACACATACACAGTAAGTAAAAACATATACGAATAAACACAAAAGCAAGGTCTGTTACCATACAAACACCATGAGTATACTTTGTATGTGTATTAAAAATGCATCAGCAAAGTCTGTTGCCATGGAAACCATGAAATTAATAGATTTCATTTCTGGAAATAAACTAGACTTTAATGACACATTCACTCACACACTTGTACATATACAATTACGTACACATATGTGCATCACCCTAAGAATCTCAATCAGATTTCAGTGAAGTTCAGAATCAGATACAATGTATCTGCAGGCCACTGAGGACCTGATTGATTGACCAGTCAACCATGCAATTGCAAAAGGCATATAGACATGATATAGCAGTATGTAAAAATTCTGTGAAATGACAGTACATGTAGGTCCACTTCATGTGCATCCACATCCACATTCATGTCCACATCCACATCCACATTCACATTCATGTCCACATCCACATTCATGTCCACATCCACATCCACATTCATGTCCACATTCACATCCACATCCACATTCATGTCCACATTCACATCCACATTCATGTCCACATTCACATCCACATCCACATTCACATCCACATTCACATCCACATCCACATCCACATCCACATTCACATCCACATTCATGTCCACATCCACATCCACATTCACATTCATGTCCACATTCACATCCACATCCACATTCACATCCACATTCACATTCACATCCACATCCACATTCATGTCCACATCCACATCTTCAACGCATTTAGATGCACATGTATGTGTCTACAACAGTGAATGACATTAAGGTGTCCAGGTAGATAATGTTAAACATACCTTAAACACCATTATGTTGCTGAAATGCAACATCCATTCATTCTAAACTTTTACAGGAATATAAACTCTACTGCCTTTATTACGATGTATATCCTGATACGGATATATCATGAAAAGTTTCCCATCGTAAGGATCGCATATCAGTCAAGGGCCAGTGATTGACATATTCTCATTCATTTAAAATAATGAAAAAACGAATGCTTAATGAGTTTTCCATTACCTGTATCGTTATATCTATCCATTAGAGTACACTGCATTGATAAATTTAATGAAAGAATTTATGGTCTATCAATGGAAAGGAATCTACCTACAATTCTTAAGTTTATGGGCCTTGAAAAATCTCACTGAAAGCCACAACAGCACTGTTGTCTATACATATCTACATTATCACACATGTACCTCAAAATGACCAAGAACACTGTGGCTATAATCAAACCTGAACGCTCCAAAATATATGCACTTATTAAAAGTTCCCCTTAAACACATGAACATAAACGCACATGTTAAGTAAATACAAGAGGATACAAGTGAAAGAAATAAAATACAGGTACTTTTACCGGCCTGGGTGTGATTTGAATATAGGCCATTGTACTGCATATACTTTTATAATTATTAACCAAACCAAAATGTATAAAATTTGACACAACATAAATACACATTATAATGTGCATATGTAATACACTGGCCTAATGGGAGACTCTGAGGGGCTACACGAAAGGGTCCAAATATCACAAAAAAAATTAAAATGCTGCAGTGTTAGTGCACTACCTGTACTACCTGTTTTGTGAGCACGCATGCGCCGAAAGGTGTGACGGGCGGATGTATACTCCAGGAAAGACCAAAAGGTTGAATATAGCTTTGGCCCGCTGTGTTAAAGGTGGGAAGGCGTTTTGAAGATGAATAAAGATACATGTACCAGTGCTGAACGGGAGTGATTTGAGTAGGTCTCACACTAACTTCGCTAATAAACGGAGTAAAAAAATTTCAGAATGTAGGCCACTCAGATAAAATTCAATCAGTAAATGCACTTCATAGGATGTCAAGCACGAAGAAGACTCCATTAAAATCTCGAGCAGGTAACTTCATGACTCCGTACATGCATACATGTATCTGTAAGAATTATGTAAGATGTGCCTAGTACAAGTACATGGTGAGCTGCACTTAAAATGCATGCTGTGGGGGGCCAAGGGAATTCTAACTGTCATACATGCATGTATGTAAATCTATATATGTACAGATGTACACTAAAGCACGCCCGTTAAGCATGTTGAGCTAGGCTTTTTCAGAAGCCATTTACATTGTGCCCCCTTTTTGTTTCGCCCAATCAACTATTAACATGACTGATAAATAGGCAATGGAAATTGTTACTCTGTCCAGTTTTTGACAAACACACCTTCGCACCTTTTCAGTTTTGAGTTCTAGCTGGGGTCTGTACAATGTACATGTACCTTGATTCTCTAACCTTTATGAACGATTCATGGCGTGTAATCACTGGGATATATGCACTCCCTTAATTTGATTTTGGAGACAAAACTACACTGGTTGGCTTGCCCAATTCAGACATTCACAAAAAGTATAAGATTAACAGGGTGACGTTTTTATCAGTCTGCACAGAATAAAATGTCGATGTCAGAATGTGCTCGAATAAACATCAGGCAAACAAGTGAAAAAAAGGTTGAAGAATTATGATTACAGTTACTGTGACGCTGGAGATTGTCATAAATAGAAATACAGGTGCATCTGGGGGCTGATTCTGGGGAGACTTAAAATATATACATTTATGTATATATACACTGAAACTCTGAAGGAAGTATCACTGAAGTATATCACATCTATAAATTGATGACACTATTAAGGCTACGACATGTTTTTCTAGCATCGATAAGCAAACATATATAAATCAAAAAAAACTTCACACATAAACATGGACATGATAAATGTCCTAACATTTTGGCCCCAAAAGTGCCCCGAAAGATTCAAAGAAATGTCACAAAATATCCCTTTTAGTGCTGATCGAAATATAAATTTTTCCTTTTGAATATAATCCTACCTCACCAATAAACCTAAGTACAACTAACGGCACAGTGAATAGAAATCTTGCAATCAAGTAAAATGTACAACTTTGTAGTCCCAGGTAAAATTTTAGGCAATTCTCCATACATACTGGCCTGTGTACACAAAGTGATCAGTTAAGTTGAATTATTACAAAAAAACGGCTCAAAAAAGCTGACAAAATCAGCAGCCAGCTTCTAGAGAGATCAGTAAAAAACTAGATTGACTGGAACATATATCAAAACACTGTTTTCTTGCTTTTTTGTTTTACATAAATACATCCATCTTAATTTCAGGAAATGTACCTACCTGTCTAATACAGGAAACTATATCACACTTGGGACCTGACAGGGACGGGAAATCACAAGGGTTTCATCCCCTGATTCAGTATACATACACAGACAGCCAGTTAACAACTAGTTGACCACATTATCTGAATGCTTTATATTGACACGGATAAAAGTCCTCATCATGTGATGTTAGTAACAGATGTCTGCCTATCACATGAGTGGCTGACACTTAAATAAGCCATCCTTAAAAAACTGTGTTGGGCGTAACCCGACCCTATGAGAAAAGATGAGGTAGGTCAGTAGGGAATTCTTTTTTTTTTTATTCTAGCTCTTGAAAAAAATAGAGATTTCAAAGAAATAAACATGGAGAGAGAAATGAAAAGGAAAGCTTTTATCAAAACACCAATAAAAATTTTTGAGTATGGCCCTTTTTGAAGGGTCAGTCGAGTTATGCCAAACACACATATTTTTAAAAATGGCCTTACACGTACACATATGTTAAAGATGAAAATGCTGAGGCAGGCTGAGTAACTGCTTTATATCCCCACTCTTTAAACTTGGCATAAAACATATACATAATTACACACAAACAAGTTGCTCTTAAATCATTATATACTTAAATATATTTACTGGTATATTTAATGTAAATTCTGTTGTAGTTTAACTATGGCTTACCCAAGGCTTTCGCACTTAAATTAAATTGGAAGTCCATTTTACCATATGCAGATATTTACAGGCGCAGTTCCAAGGGCCCAGTGTAAAACCACAAACCTTTGGCAAGTTACTGATAAACTTTCACATATATGTGACAATTACTGACTCGAATGCCAAAAACTAGTGGGAGGCAAGATGAAGTGATCTTCAATGAACATATCAAGACTCTCCAGATGGACTCTTGAGTTCCATCTGTTTCCATCAGTGAATTTAATATAACTGACTTTACTAATTTTTCAGCTCTTCATTTGTATGTAATGACATGTACATGTAGGTGTACATGGATAAAGTTCTTCACCTCAAAAAAAATCTGTGAATGTGCATACATGTATTACTTGAAATAGGAAACCTGGTACTTAAATTTTTATACGTGCACATATCGGTACCTTGCCTCCATTATGTTTTCTTACAAGAACTGAGAAGAGCCATTCACTTGTCGTGCTTCTAGTTTGTTAGTAGTAGTGGATCATTATTCAAATTTGTCACCTTTTAAGGGAGAGAATTTTTTTTTTCTAATTCATCATTTAAATGTTTAAAACTATTAATAAAAATGTGCCCCCACCCCCACACAAACAACTACACCTGTACAAGTTCTTTAATACATACACAGTACATGTGCACCGTGAAAATACTGGATTAATTTAGAAAGGTCATCAATTAATTAATACAGCACTTAAAACGCTGTTAACGATCATGTGGTAATCAATCCACCATGCCTTCCCTGGACTCTTAATGGATTTGATCAACACAGTTCATTTTTAAAGTATTCAGGCTGTGACACAAGTTTTGCACCTGACAGTGTCCGTATTTGCAGAGAGGTCAGTAAGTGGCGGGTCGTGTCAGACAAGGAAGAAGAGGTCACTGTGAAGTAGAAAAGAGATTAGGAAATCCACAGGACATGTCAGAGTCATGTCCATTTCGTCATGTGATATGGACGAATCAAACATGTCAGCAGGAAAACATGAAGAATGTCAGTTGCATGTCACAAACTGCATGAACCTTAATTTACAATAACACTGTATGATAGTTCACATCAATTAAGCTCAACCTTTTTTTAAGTGACACATTTTTGCTTCATTCTGATCAATTCATCTATGTAGGGCCACTTGATTTTTTTTTTCTTTTCTGTGAAGATGTTTCTTAGAAAGATTAAAGTGCTGGCATCAAACACATCATTTTAAGGAAGCCTTTAGACACCTCTTCTGGAAACTGCATTTTTATTGGTGAACTACATTACATAGATCTTTGTTTGAATTGTCAAGTTTTACATTTCTTTTCATAAAAACACATGTAGCAAATTGATGAACGCCATCTGTATAATCCTCTGCTGTTGAAAATCTGTGAATCATTACGTTAAGATTTTCAAATTGGCCCACCCTTGAAAGACATATACACATGTGTGTATATAAAACATAAGAAAGTATACACAGGACGGATTCAAGCAAAGAGAGATTTATGAACAGTTTTTAGTGATAATGGAAAGATGCAAGGAATATGTTCCAATGAATGATTAAAATCAGAGTCTGGGTCATGTAACATGCTACATGTACATGTACATTAGTTTCTAATTTGTTGTTTATCAACATATTTAGTGAGATAAAATGTGCACATTGAAAACATCATAAGCTCCTCCATGTTTTCTGTTTTACGCAAATCAGGCATAAATTATTTCCATAACCCAAGGTTGCCCTTATTTCTGATGATGTCACAATAACCCTTAGTGCACAGGGTAAGAATGATGTGTCATCATGTTTCCGGTTTTTCTAACATGGAGTATCCCATAGTCTTGAAAGAGTTCAACGTTTAAAGTGGATTTATACAGCTATCGCATGTACCGGCACTTCACCAAAAACTGACAGTGGTCGTTAAGGCAGGTTTTCCCACCTACATCTCATACAACTATTAACATTAGAATCGTTAGTTGTCTTTTCACTGTTGCCCTGAATAGTGAAGTACTTCCTGCAGGAGAATATTCGATGCCTCAAACAACAGTCATTTCCCTGTATGTGTACATGTATTCTGGTACTTATCCAAAAAGCACACTCTCAAAACCCTCCTGTAAGTCTCCAGATGGAAGACTAAAGTAAACTCATCCACAAGTGCGCAGAGGGGACACTTTTGTGTATATCTAGATTGACTATGACCCTTTAAAAAACCTTGGATACACTGCTATTCTCATGGAATTTCAATGGTTATTTAATGACACCTTCAAAAAAGGGTTGATATTTCAACAAGTCAATCTACATGTCAGTCAATATTTGTACATGAAATTCCAAGGTTTGAACTTTCTGCTCCGAACATCATAAAATACCCTAAGACCCAAAATAACTCCTATCCCACAAAAGTTTATACTTTTAGAACAAAAATTACGGATATAAAATAAAGCTGAAAGTTGTATTTTCCCAGCAGGAATTCAAATCATTCTACTTTTCAAACAAACCTCAAAACACCTTCCTAAAATCTTCAGAACTCTCAGAATCAGAAATAATAAACAACATAAACACGGATGAAATTTTAGATCCTTCATGGTAAACACACACGTCTCTGAATTCCAAATATGAAGGCTCAAGTGGTGATTAATATTTATTTTTCTGAACGGTGTTTCACAGCATGCTGAAGAATATTTCACTTATACCCCAGCTGCCAGAAATCTGGAGAGAGAAAACAAGGCAGAGCCCAGCGAAACCCCCACGGCCATCTGCAGGTTGCTGGCAGACCTTCCAAGAGAGGATGCCTGAATGAGCTGGGCTTGAACTCAGAGCACAGGTGACAGGACGCATTATTAAGATTGGTGCCCTACACTGGCTCTACAAATATCCAATTTACGTATTCACTAAGAGAACATTTGCTTACACAATTGCTCTTGTAATGTGCACATATTACAATGCACATACCTGGTATGTGCAACTATGTCCAGTATATATTACAGATTGCCACAAACTGGGCTAGCCTTCCAGTTATAGAACAATATTTGATTGGTGTTTTAATGTTATGTTATGCCATACTCAAAAATTGTTCAGTCAAGTTAATGTGTGGAGGAAAACTGCTCGCCCTGTGTAAATTAACCAACCACCTACTACTACAAATACAAACCCCCTGACTGAAAACCACAGCGTAAGCAACAAAAGTAGGATTTCAGATTCAAACATGACAAGGGACATGATGAATTATTAAAGCTCCTACAGATATCTAACCACCTCAGCCAGCTAGACCCGGAATAGATCAGACCACCTTGTCCCGATCTCAACTTATGAAGTCAGATATTGAACATTTATTTAATGCATAAATTTATTAATTGGATAGCTGCTTTGATTATGGAAGGAATATGTGGCCATTTGCAAAAATGTGCGATTAGGCAAAAAATGTTCGTGCGTTCTTCACTCTTGTAATCTCATGGTGCAATGTAACTCGCATTCTCAAGACTTGCTTGAAAACTCGAAAACGTGAGATTATCACTGATCTCGTAAGATTTTGTCAAACTACGCGAAATTAGCACCAATCTGACGTTCTCGCAAATGTGTTGCTAGACAGGGCAAACAGCTACAAAAACGTTGCTGACCACTTATTATCACCAAGGCCCTGCAAGCCGAGTGTGTGTGTGGGGGGGGGGGGACTTTCCGGTCCAAGACTGGGTTTGAACCTGCATCTTGTTCTCAGCACAGACTGAAATATTTCAATGTCTGATAAGGTACATGCACATGTCCATGTACAAATCTCCTGACTTAGACCCACAGCTGGACTTGTCCAGCAATTGCAGAATGGATTGGACCCTGTACCAAGACCGTGTCATTTTCATGTAGTTGATTGAACCAACAGTATCAGTGGTGCTCCGTTGGACTGAAGGCCCATAAGGGCGACAATGAGCAGCCTGCCTTTTGCCCTCAAAGATACAGGGTCAGCACTTAAGTGCAAAAGGGACAACAACCCTCCCTGGAGATGAGAAAATGTTAACACTGCTTGCCATGGTCAGCCAATGTAAATTTCTTCATAATGATGTCAAGAAAAACAGATTCGTACTCTCAAGTTTATAGCTTGAACTTTCTGTACCAAGCAATGGCCATAACGACTTGAAAAGATCGACCTTTTCACAAGTTTGCAAGGTGTTTATTAAGGCATATTCTGAGGGCGTTATGCTGTGTGAACAGATAAAATTACTACCATTTGTGAAAACATTGAGCAATCAAGGTATAATGTAAATCTTCAACCTTTTCAACCATTAAAGCACTTTTTTCAGTGAACTTTATGCATACTATGATTATGAAAATGATGCTAAAAATGATTTACTAATTGATTTATTTATTTATTTGATTGGTGTTTTATGCCAAACTCAAGAATGTTTCACTTATGCCACAGCGCCCTGCATTATGGTGGGAGGAAACCTGACAGAGCTCGGTGGGAAACCTATGACCATTTGCATGCTGCTGGCAGACCTTCCCCTTCCTGTGCACGTACATGTAATGATGTCCTGTGCACATACATGTAATGATGTCCTGTGCACGTACATGTAATGATGTCCTGTGCACGTACATGGACAACACGTGTTGTGTTTACACATTTTGTGTATGCATGGTCTTCATTTACCTTGATTGATCTACTTTACATCTTACAGAGAATACACGTATACATTATCTATCTAACTATAAACAGATGTGGCATACATGCACCAGCTCATCTGTTTACAGCAGTAGGACACAGCACAATTTCACCTATTATGACTTGTATTAAAAAACGTAATGTATTTCATTCTTGATGCATCAGCTTGTCATTACTCAGAATCCATGATTTATCTTACACAATGATATTCAACTGTGAAGTCATACCTAGTTGTACATGGATATGTATGTCAATTCAAAGCTTTAATGTGCACCATGCCTGCTACAGCTAGGAGTGTAATCTATCATGCGCACATGTGTATGTCTTACAATGCCGATCATTACAGGAGCAAATGAACAAGCCGGGACTGAATCTAAATCCTACCAGATGGCACATGTACAATTATCATGGATAGAACTTTAATACTACTGTTTGCTACATGCATGTGGTAGTCCTACACTGTAAAAATCTGTGTGGTGTTTAGCTGAAGTAAAAGCTGACCTTCATGTGTGAAATGGCATGCTGACTCAACATATAGGTCTACCTATGAAAGTGCAATTGTAATGCCTGGGTCTAAAAATCCTGGTTATTATTAAACAAATGTCTAAGTACAATGTTGTATCTGAAAAAATGTACCATACATGAGCTATTTAACTGTTAATGACCATACAAGTACATGGAGCTATACAGCTCCCCCAGCCCTACCTGTTGTACACAAGCAGCTTGTCTAGTTGATAAACCTGCTTTACTGTGACCCTTTACACAGGACTGACCCTGGACGGAAAGTAATGGACAGTGATAACACTACAGCTACTTAACGATGTATCTTAGCTTGTGACCTACAAATCCCTACAGATACTACTATACAGGCAATGCATATATATTTATCTTTTCTACGCTACATGTCCATATAATACACAAGTTACAGATCACCTTTGCTAAATAATTAATGTACCACCAAGGCAAAATAGATGGGGATTCAAACACAGCCTTTTTCTTGTTTTGGAAGTGTTTATGTGTATACCACAACATCCATGGGTTTGTTTGCCAGTATTTGTTTATTTATTTATTTATTGATTTGGTTCATGTCTTACGCTGTGCTCAAGAATATTTCACTAATATGACGGCAACCAGCGTTATGGTGTGAGGAAACTGGGCAGAGCCCGGGGGAAACCCACGACCATCCGCAGGTTGGCCAGAGAGGAAGCCAGCATGAGCTGGACTTGAACCGGCAGCCACCGCACTGTTGAGAGGCACATGCAAACATGCATGACATGTCATGATGTATTTCTGGATGTCATACCATATAATATGTGCATATACATGTATGCATGCATGCACAAGTACACGTGAACTAGTAAGATGTATTTGAACATGCCTATACTCCCACTGATATATTTCCAGATGCACTAGAAACACATGTTACATGCTTGGAAAAGTGAATACTTTTCTGCACACCTACATGTAGGAATGCAGAAAGATACTGACCATAAATTTGGTACCATGCATGGTGCATGGTTATCACATGTTTGCAGCCACCCAGAAGCGTACATGTATGTATAAAATCCAAAGGATTTTTGAAAAGTTTTGCATCCTGCAATTTATAACTGCACGGACGGCACACAAACAATTAACATGTATCACATATGCATGCACTCAGACCAACGACATCTGACTGCATGACATGTACAGTACAGGAGTGTATACATATATATATATATATACATATTTACATGTATAGTCCTACCGCCTAAATCTCTCTACTGTTAAAGTCACATCAAGCGAGATGAGCAGGCCATCCCATCATTTTTCATTAGCACATCCCCCTTGCTATAAACTATCAAGACGTATACAAGTGCATCTTGTTTAGCTCCATTTAGCAATTAAATGGCTCAGATAAGAGCATTATGTACATAAATGCAAATGCATGTAGGTGTACAAGAAGGACGTTGGCTTACCCCCGCCTGTCCCCTTCCTACCCCCCTTGGATGCTCGGCCCCCCATAGCAGTACCCAGGGTTCTCACGGCAGCAGGTGTGCAGCGCACAGGTACGCTGATCAGACTAATGACTCTTGGGATCACACAGCCCAACATTCAGGTGTTCGGGGGCAGGTTGACGTGACGTGTGACAGAGCAGGAGAGACAGGATATAGCCTGAGGACCTGTCAACCACATGTACACAGGTCAGAGAGCCCCAGTGCTCGGCAAGTCACTGACATATCCAAGCACAGTGAAAATACAAAAAACAAAACACACATCAAAAACAAAAGTGGCCATTGTTGGTTGCATGTTTGCTTCGCAGTCAAGAGGTAAAGCTGAGGTGCAGCTGTATCTAAAGATCTCAGAGTGAACACATGACTTGCAGTTCTCAGCATTTCCGTAATTATGTTCAGTCACCCATTAATTTTCACAAAGAACAGTTCTCAGGGTGCAAAAGTGAATGCAAACTGGAACATAAAACTTGTGTTGTCCCCTGAGCTGTCTTTGAGCCATACATACATTGTACATATGTAAGCTGTGTCTGAACCACAGACACACAAATAACTTATGCTTGAACCACAGAACCTTAGCCTGTTTGAGTAATACAGAGTTGGAGTATGTGTCCAGGAGTCCAGACCTGAAGTAACGCTGATTTAGCCTGTGCCTGACCTCTAGGGATCTAGCCTGTGTCGGAGCCATGCAAACCTAGGCTGTGTCTGAATCATACAGACCTAGGTTGTGTCTAAGATCTACAGAGCTAGGCTGTGTCTGAGTTATACGGAACTACATGTAGATTGTGTTGGAACCATACCTGGACTGTGCCTGAACCATTTGGATCTGGGTTGTTTCTGAACTATACAGGCCTAGGTTACAAGTGTCTTAAGACCTACAGACCTAGACTGTGTCTGAACCATATGGATCTGGGCTGTGTCTGAGCCACATAAGCCTAGGCTGTGTCTGAACCACACAGGCCAAGGTTGTGTCTGAAATCTACAGAGCTAGGCTGTCTGTGAGCCATACAGATCTAGATTATGTCTGAACCATACAGAACCAGGGTGTGTCTGAACCATGCAGTCCTAGGTTGTGTCTGAACCATACAGACCTAGACTGTGTCTAAACCATACTTAACTGGGCTGTGTCTGAACCATACAGATCTAGGTTATGTCTGAACCATACATACCTAGGCTGTGTTTGAACAACGCAGTCCTAGGTTGTGTCTGAACCATACAGACCTAGGGTGTGTCTCAACCACACAGACCTAGACTGTGTCGGAACCATACAGATCTAGGGTGTGCATGAGCCAAACAGACCTAGGCTGTCTCTAAACCACAAAGACCTAGACTGTGTCTCAGTTATACAGGCCTACATGTAGGCTGTGTTGGATCCATACAGACCTGGACTGTGTCGGAACCATACAGATCTAGGGTGTGTCTGAGCCAAACATACCTAGACTGTGTCTGAACCACACAGACCTAGATTGTGTCTCAGCCATACAGACCTACATGAAGGCTGTGTTGGATCCATATAGACCTGGACTGTGTCAGAACCATACAGATGTGGGCTGTGTTGGAACCACACAGACCTAAACTGCATCTGAGCCATACAGACCTAGGCCCTGTCTGAACCACAGTGATCTAGGCTGTGTCTCAGCCATACAGACCTAGCCTTTGCCTGAGCCACATATCCACTTACAATTGGGTCTCAGTTTTAGTGTTGGCTGAATGGCCACAAGTGGGCTAGGGTTCTGAGTGGGCTTTGGAATGATATACGCATGGGTCCCATTCAGGCTGCCGCGGAATGCCCACAACCCAGGCACACCCCATTTGGAGCCCATCATAAATATATCTGGCCCAACTGGAGCATGTTTGGGGCCCATTTTCAGCCCTGTAGGCTGGCCAAGCTGGGGCCCATGTGGAACCATGTGTCAAAGATAAAAGAGACGCAATCAGGCCCCAATTTGCAGTCGGCTTAATTTGGCCCCACATGTGCCCCATCAGTGGAGGGTGGATAGAAACCCAGGCTGTGTCTGAACCATACTGACCTAGGTTGTGTCTGAGCCATACAGATTTAGGCTGTACCTGAGCCATACAGAGTTTGGCTGTGTCTGAGCCATACAAAGCTAGGGAGTGTTTGAACCATAGAGATCTAGAAGGCCATACATTGTTTGCCGAAGATTTCAAGTTCGCCCCAATGAGCGGGGGTGTACCTAAAAATATCATGGAAAGTTGAATAATTTGAAGTACATTATATCAAATGTTCTCTTCATGACACATTCTTAAACTCAAGTGTGAAACATATCTTGTCGAACTATGCCAAATCACTTCCAAAGTCCTATTGTCTGACAACCGAGATCTAAGGGCAGTCAGTTGCACCGCCCTGCACATTATTCCGATGAAGGCTAAATATAGCACAAAAACAGAAGGGTGCCTTTCGTCAGCATACCTATATAACAAAAATCAGAATTTTTAGGCTCAATTGGTTCATCACGGTAAGACAAGAAAACTCAATTTTTGCGCTCTTTATCGCATGATTGACATGTTTGATATGACGTTTTGGGGTGCCTTGCACGACTACTTGTTACTCTGCCAACAAAAAAACTCTTTGTTTGATAATGAACACATTCCTTTTCATTGTGCGACTTTTGTGTGGAGAGCTTTTTGTTGCATCTCCTTAGGCCAAACTAGCATGGATTCATTTCAATACCATGTAGACAAGCCGTTTATGTCAATGACACCAGACATGACATCCCAGTCCAAGTCAAATTAGATGGACACTGGGCTGACCAGGCCTGTTTCCTTGCTTGAATCTCTCAGTGCTAAGAGAGGCAGCAACCAGTGCCATTTTTGAAGTCTCTGATATGGCCGGACCCAGGATTGATCCCGTGATCTGACTTGACCTCCAGGCTTGCGCTCTATTCCACCAGGCCACTAGGCCACCAAGGCGGTACGAATGTTTTAGACACAGTGGCTAAATGGAACAATGGAAGGTGTTCTGGAGTGGCAAATAGACAAGATCAGCACAACAGCCCAAGGGTAAGACGCTGTTTGGTTTCCTATGGCATTGACGCCACTTCCTTGTTGTTTCGTGTTATGATGCAGGTTTCATGCAAGCATCATGACCATGTCAACTGTAGCTTCACAGCTGACAGAACTGTTTGATACAAAGTTTCCTGGACAATCGCCATATATATATATATATATATCTGGTGTCTTCTTGTGGCAGGGCAAGTCAGTCCCCAAAGTGAAGAGAGTGGCATGGGCTTTGTGCATATACATGTACATGTTATGTACTTTATTTTAGAGGTTAAATCTGTTATGATATCATGGTTTTCTTGAAATATACTGATGACAAAACAAAAGAGAAGAGAAAAGAAAACAGGCCTGGGGTGGGGAATGACTTTCATTTGAATTTTGCACTCAGTTTTCTTGAAATATACTGATGACAAAACAAAAGAGAAGAGAAAAGAAAACAGGCCTGGGGTGGGGAATGACTTTCATTTGAATTTTGCACTCAGTACATGTGTATATATTTCTTACTTTATCCTAAGGCTAGAGTAATCATTCCTAGGCCTAGTACAAAATAAGCCTGAGAAGAACTGAGCTAGACGTAGCCTTACCGTAAATTTTTACCTACCTGGCTCAGTCGGTTAGCGCACTGAGAAAGGAGCCTCCCACCAACGTGAGCTCAAGTTCAGCTCATGCTGGCCTCCTCTCCGGCCGCAAATGGGAAGGTCACCCAGCAACCTGGAGATGGTCGTGGGTTTCCCCAGGGCTCTGCCAGACTTCCTCCCACCATAATGCTGGCCGCAGTCGTAGAAGTGAAATATTCTTGAGTATGGCGTAAAACATTAATCAGGATTTGTAAAGAATAGGTTGAGCTAGTGTTCGTCGCTAGTGTTCGTTTCCCATGTTCACTGAGAAAAAGGCATTTTTCAATGAATTGACGTCACCCTACCACGTGACATCACCCTCGTCCTTACTACTGCCCACCAATCAAATAAATAAATAAATACCTATAGAAAGTATGACCAGGTGGGTGTTTTTATTTGGTTCTTATCTTAGCCTTTCCGTTTGGTATTCCTCTGCGCTGGTGTGACTCTCCTGAACAACAACAACAACCCCATGCACAACAAGTGATGTGAACAGGAAAGAGACAGCAATTACCATGCGCCAGGCCGTGTTGACATAGCCCCTGTATTTGTTACCACATAAGGGCCGCCTTATAAGCTACTTACCACGGGTTGCCAGCTGTTTATAAACACTGTAGAAAGGCACTGTGTCGTTGTGAACAGTCAGGTATCGATGCGACAAGGGAAGCAACCCCGTCAGCTGTGTAAAACAGCAAAAGTTATGTCCCCTCCGATATTCTTCACATCCCCAAGAGCGACCAGTATACAGATTTTGACAATGGATAGAAATGTAGGTGGTTTTTTGCAAATTTATGATTGGAAATGAAGTATTAATGTAGGCGTCACCCAATCGGTGTTATCTTTTCTCTCCTGTCATCAGCCTTAATTTTCAGGTGAAATGGGGGTACCGGTACATGTACCTCTCATATGCGTCGGAAGTTGTCGTGATCTTGTTTGGAAGGCGGGGAGGGGAGATTACAGCCAACTTCAGGCGAGGGTCCAGTGCCGTGCACCCAGATGCCTGGAGATGCATTCTGACCAGTATTAAGCCACTTAAGTGAAGAGTTGAAAGTGTCTTGAATAATTACCGTTGACCTATTTTTTGCTGGTTCCTTTACGATATCCTGTTAACAATTTTGACTGTCAAGTGTTATGTTATATTAGCAGATATATATTCTGTAATGTTGATTCATATCACTGGTGATTGTATGGAATGTAATAAATAAAAGTGAGAATATTTCTTTATGTTAACCACATACATGGACTCTGAATGCAGAGAAAACGCCATGATGATATAAATGGATACACATCTTCACGATTTTAAGGCTACTGGATACTGATGTGCTTGGGGTATTATTTCAGTGATATGGCTGCCTCCCTCTGCCACCATCCCCCCCCCCCCTCGCCAGGTTCTGACGCCTAGGCGTCTTACCGTGCAATATCGAGTCGGTTCCAAGCAAAGCCGGCTAGGTTTACATAGTAAATATTGTCTGTCTGCAATGAATGTACCGGTTGGACCTAATTCATGCAGGCCCTATGTTACTAGCTTGCGTTAACTCAAAGACACAGAGTTTGCCCTTTGTGGCTCAATCGTTTAGCGCGCCAGCGCAGCGTAATAACCCAGAAAGCCTGCCACCAATGCGGTCGCTGTGAGTTCAAGTCCAGCTCATGCTGTCTTCCTCTCCGACCGTATGTGGGAAGCTCTGGCAAAAATCTGCGGATGGTCGTGGGTTTCCCACGGGTACCCTCCACCATAATGCTGGCCACTCTCGTATAAGTGAAATATTCTTGAGAACGGCGTAAGACACCAATCAAATAAATCAAATGAATCAAGGACACAGATGGAAAATAGCCTAAATACTTACAATCTCAAAGGCATGATCTGTTAAATTTAACAGAAAGTACATACTGTCATGACTGTGTATCTTAACTGTCTACATTGAGTGTCATGCCTTTCCTGTGCGTGCCGGAGTTAGCAATCCAGATAACTCGTAAATGCTCTTGAATAGAAGACACCACACCTAGGCATCATGCTGTATTCGTCGATGTCTATAACCCAGCACTCCAAATACACAGCTATACAGATATGTAGGTTGGTTGGGTAAAAGTCTACAACATACAAGAGAATAAAACACACAAGAAATACATTGGCTCCAGTAACGCTAGTCTGATGGAGAGTTAGATCGTTCCCTGCTCATCCGAATTCAGGAAAGGTTAAAAATTCAGCTGGACGGGGCAGGGGAATGTAAACAAACATTCGTCTCTTGAACGGTCTGATAAGTAACGTGAGTTTTGTCTCTGGTAATAGAAACAGACTACTTTTCATAAATTATGTAGGCTACAAAAGAGGTAATTAGTATTCCTACGCAACAACTGGCAGAGGTTACTACTGTCCAAACAATGCTAAATGAGTGACGCAGCATCATTATGGGCAATAAAAAGTAGTTCCATAATAAACCATTATTTTCCTTGTAAGACAAGTATAATTCTAGCTATTAAATGTTAACTTATATGTTACAATGTGGTTTAAATATATCACACACTTACAACAGGAAGAATAACTAAAGAAAATCGCACGTGCTTTACTATAGCATGCATTCCTGACGGCCCTCCGGCCATATGAAAGTGTATTGTAGCCCGGCAAGTTTTTGCCAATTACACATAAGTAGCATTCTTTGCATCATCAATTCACTGGTAGATGATTAAACGACAGTCAGATAAAACAAATGTCTTACACTGTGGGGTGCCGCAGATCCAGCAAAACAGTCCATCTGAGGGGAAACAGCGCTGCCGTCAGAAACGTGGTTGATCAAAGGTTTCATTATGGCCTCACAAAATTCCTATCTTAGGCGCGGACTAGATTACAGAAAACGCAGTATGAAATATGAACACGGGCATTGTAATTTGAAGTCATATTAAATCACAACGTTAGTTAACGGCACACACTGTTCAGCTGGGGAACAGTACATCGGTGATGCCAGAAAGTATCCCGTTATTTCAGTAAGTTACTGTGTACGACTAACAGGATATTTTGTTGGGTGTATCGCAGTAATGTAATAACAGAACACAGTCATGTGCACAGTGTTCAGATTTCCTGCTAAACTTAATGTTGAGTGCCGCAGTATAGGCTCGCGTTTCTCTAGGCCGTAAAGGTTGGAGCCCTTAGCATGTTTAACAAACATTTAAGCATTTAACACTCGAAGAAGTGGCGCTATATACCGGTAGAGGCCTGGACTGGCTTGATAGAGTGCCACCGCCTTTCTGGCCGTACGTAGGAAGATCCACCAGCAACCTGCGCATGGTCGTAGGTTTTCCTCGGTCTCTGCCCGGTTTCCTCCTACCATGATGCTAGCCGACATCGTATAAGTGAAATATTCTTGAGTACGGCGTAAAACACCAATCAAATAAGTAAATAAATAAATAAAGTGCCACTGAATGTTGAAGGCTAGATATGGAACTGCAGCTATCCTTTCTTACATTCCAAAACGAAGAGGGATAGGTGACGAAATTGAGCGGGTAACATAGCGGTTAAGCATCACAGAAAAGATATATAAGAGCTAAACCACCCGGTTGCGACCTTTGTACCACCTAAGAGTGACCACAACATGGCCAGGACGCTCAATGGTCGTCTAAACCAAGAAAACCCCTATGTAACTGGTCCAGATATCTTTGTACCTCCCTTGAACCAGCAAAACTGCAATTTTGTGGTATTTTCCGATGATGTCGAGCTACGGGCGACCTGTGCGTTCACTGAACCACATCTCTGCTTCCCCTGTTCAACCTACGGTAACCAACGCGATTATCTTCGACCAACGGCAACTAGCAGCCTTGGTCGCTGAATGGAGGCACAGTGGACGCCACAATTATCGTTCAGAGCGCACTATTGGTCGGCAAAATGAGGCACAAGGGAGGCAGAAGCATCGTCCAGATTGACCGCACGCAAAATTTGCAACGGAACGCGTTTATTACGTGGCGACCATTGTCCGAGCATTACTTGTGCATCCATTCTGTAAACCACGACAAAGCTTGTGCTTAACCCTCCCGCTCATTTGAGGCTCTTCGTTTCAGCAACTATCCTCTTCGTTGACATTGGTGCGACTCTTTTGAACATGTTCAAAAATTTATGCCGTCCATGGCGATGTATGAACGTTCCGCGTATACGGTACACCACCTTTGATCCACTGCCTTAATTTGAGCCTGCAACGGCGACCCGACCAGGTTTATTGTTGCATAAAGCAGGCCCAAAGGTCGTCATCCTGTGTTAATGGGGTATAGCCGTTCATTAAAAGAGGAAGTTTTCAATAATGCTATGTCACGCGTCTTTGTTAAATGTACAGTTATTCACCACAGCTTCGACATATTGTTCACCGTGAGGCACCTCGCTCTCTAATTTGCATCTGCCATGTGGTCATATTAGCCTCGTGTTAGATTGGCTAGAGCTGTCGTCTGTCCGCGGTTTTGGCGCTGCAGCTCTCCGTCTACGAGAAAACACAATAGGAGATCTACTGTTTCTGCGTTGTTCAAGACTTGGCATATACACTAGCTGTTTATCATGGCAATCATTATAGGTTATTGGCTTTTATGACTCAGTATGGACGAGCCCTGGCGCTAGCAGCAACAAACACACCGTTCAACTGAGGTGAAAATTTTGTAATTTTTTTCCTTTCACAAAAGTGACAAGTGTTTAGGTCAGGCAAGAATATTTACACATTTACATATCGTTTTTCACTGGCTGTTGAGTTTACGCTACGTGCTCATCATTCTCGCGCCAACTTCAGTATCTTCAACAGGTTCAACGAGGAATGGTCACAGTGAAAAAAACCACACGTTGGTCTACGAACGTTTAAATTTAGATTAGTAGAAATGGAATTATGCAGTTGTTGAACACAGCTCCTCTGAAAAGACTGCTGTAATTTCGAGAGGAAGCTGCCGAAAGAAATGTGGAATTTGTTAATAGATTGACAGGGTTACGATGTTGGATGAGACGAAGGAGGAGGCCGGAGGAGGCGGTGAGATTGACATTTTTATTTTTGATTATGGGAGGAGAACTCATGAAAATTTGTGATACACATTTTTATTCAGAGTAATCAAGCCTGCTGTCGTACTCCTTTATACCAGCAATGGAGTTCTGGCCCGTCCCTTGCATGACTTTGTGTGGCGCTACTGCAGATTTTATCAGTGCCTGCACTGTTGTTTTCCGAACAGAGTGGTTGGTTTTACATTCCCGCCAAACCCGCAGCCTCAGCTGCTCTCTTCATCAGCTCACCCAGCCGATGTTCCCCGTCGGCGTTGGATAATATCACAAATCGGAGTCTTGTTGAAGGCACTTCTCTGGAATGGATGTGAGGTGAAAAGGACTTTCTGAAGATTTCATCGCTCAACGAATGTTTGTAGAGAGCGACGGGATAGCGCGAATCCGACGAGCCGTAGATGCGTGGTGTTGTCAGGCGAATGTCATTCCTGAGGCTCCCGACCCGTGTCTTGCTGTCGCCTTGTGCCCACCCCAAGTACTCCGTTCCATCACGCTCCCTTCTGAGAGTAATGTCGCCAAATTTCAGTTTGCGGTGCTCATCTCTTCCAAGAAAGCCAAATATTTTGCCGAACAAGTAGCAAAGGGAGAGCTGGAGACTATGAAGTGAATATGGAGTTGTCTGACCTCGAACAGTTTCTTCTCCTCATGAGGAAGGCATCCGCAGCATTCGTTTTCCGGCCTTTCCCTTGCTTTTTGAGGTGCATTTATGTGGACTTCAGCGCCTCATTTGTCTTGTGAAACTACCTGAAACGGATGGAAATGGTGTACGCGAAATCTTTGAGATGTCTTTGAGAAGGAAAAAATCAGGTACCCATAAGATTACTTTCTTCGTGTAATCGTTGTATAGTTATAACTTTTGAAAACGTACTTGAATTTGGATTTCTGATAGTTACACTTCAGGTAAAATTTTATTCAGTGCGTTGGCATAAATTTTCTGAGAGATTTATCAGTCTTTTTCTCGTGCATTTCAGAATAGTACTGTTTTCCATGGACTCCATTGAGCCTTGCTCGTACTAGGATCTACCGTATAGAAAATGAACATTTCCGCTAGATAATCATTAGGGTGGTGAGGTTAAGTAGTTTTTATCGGCCGTGGCTCCTTCATGTTCACCCATAACCATCACTGGACATTTTCACATCACAACAGGCGCTAATTACTGTATTTCTTTTCTTCTGCGATTCAGTAAATCCATCAACGCCTGAAACAACATCGTATCTACTTGGCATAGCTTAAGGCTCATCTATCACCTCCAATTCGTTATCAGTAAATGGTTCGCACAGCTCTATCATTTCGGCGTTGGTAAGATCAAAACATTCATCTGAAAGATCGTCAGGAATGCTGAATGTGTCGTTGGCTTATTTACAAACAAACAAAAAGTAGTCCGGCAGGTGACGTCACACCGTGATGTTGCAAGTGTCCAAGTGTTTTATTATACCGAAAGAAAGCTGAAGGAAAAGGAAAAGATATGACCTGCTCTGCTGAAGCCTTCAATTGCTGGACTTTTACGCCGTTGCTAGGTGAGAAAACCATCGTCCGACTGTTTACTTCATCAGCAAGTGAACATCAGAGCCGAGGGATAAGCTTGTAGAATAAGTGCGCGAGATCGTTGTATATTGGCGCGTGCTCGTTGCACGTTGCCTCAGGAGCCTCGTACATCATGTTTTGCGGAATATCATGTGACCATTTATTAATCAATGGAAACTATGTATATATTACCCTGTGAGGTATAATAATAACAATTATCTGTTCGGGGCGCTTATTGAAACATATGGTGCCCCTTTTGTGCCACTGAAATAACACGCCAACACCCAAAACTCGACGGAATCAAAAGGAGTTCCAAAAGTCGACGTCGCCTTGATGTCTGTATTCATCGTCTCTTAACTCACGTCAGCGCTTCAAAATCTAATGACTGAAAATTCTTATCCGCTCATTCTTCATTGAAGGCTTACTAGTGGAATAGAATTCACAACTATAAAATCATGCTTATTAAAGCTATACCTGCCAATATATTCATTTTACCTAAATGGGATATATACATGTACATGTATGTATTCGCCTGAATCCACGCACTAACTCAAGACTCGTGGGCGAAATGGTACACAATACCACGATTATTAAATTGGTTTATCAGACTGTATAGTGTCAATAATTGATCATTCATTCCTGGGAATACTAATCATTGTTACTCCACCCATAAACCAAATGGCCGTCATGTACAAGTGAAGCATTATTAAGCGTAGCGTTAATAAACATCTTTCATCTGGAAAAAATAAATAAATAAACATCAGTCATGGTATTTATTCATGAAATTAGCGGCTGAACGTATTGGCACATGATAACGTGCCATCTTTTTAAATTGAAAAAAAGAAATAGTTCATACTTCATATTTTTAACCTGGAAACACCATAACTTTCTTAACTGACCTATTACATTTTTCTCTGACCAAATTTCCTGACTCATTTATTTTGTTTACAAGCTTAGAGCTCTTCTCCGTATGTTGCATTGCGGGTCAGAGCCAATTTACAAAACATCGTTCAACAGAGAGCACCGAAGAATTATTCAGAAAGTATAAAGTAAGAAAGTAGGGCGGATGCATTCAAAGGGAAACCGTCCAAAGTTTCCAACGATGACGAAAAGACTAAGGGAATGTTCCAAGCGTACATATGTATATTATCACCACGCTGTGTTGTTCTGTCCTTTTGTAACAGCTCGAGTAAGAAAATTCTATTGATCTGATTGGTTGAAATGCTCGACATACCAGACCGAATGTGATGCAGCTTGCTAGCCGCCTACGCACGTTACCATAGCGCCCAACACTGCTGTCACAGATGTCCACGGTGGAAATTTCACTACAAATAACAGCTCGAACCCTACCTTATATTTGGTATGAGTAGATTCCTTGAGTCAACCGGTTTGTTAAAATAGCAAAGCCGGAGCCAGTAAACCATCTTTCAACAGTAATCCAGTCGGTTAAACCTTTGAACCCGGCTTTTCGAGCCAACGTCGCCACGTCTTGAATTCAAACTTCTCACAGGCGACGGGCCACGAAAATTTTATCCCACCCTACACATATTCATGCGCTGTTCAGAGTATGTGTAGGGTGGGATAAAATTTTCTAGATTTCTCCTGCCGTACCATCCATGTACATCATCATTCAACTCAACCAGTACTGTTTCTAAAAAGAAATCACCAGAGTCACGTCCATAACGATCTGCTGTCAGCGCATTTTCTTCGTGCCTTTCATTTGACTGTCGCTAACCGTAACCTTGACTTTGCAGCTGTTCTGCGACTTTGATGACCGTAGGTCCGTGCACGGCAACGTCACAGTAACCATCTTGACAACTCTGACATTTAATAACGCTACTATACAGTCAATGAACATAAATATTATTTGATAACAAGACCTTTTACAACCTTCAACGTCAGAAAGCATTTACCCTACCGACACGGAGAGTAAAGAGTCACAGTTTTGCCAAGGGAGGTAACTCCGTGACGGCAAGTTTATACCCCGGCCTGGAAAGCGTCGATACTATTGCGAGCCTTACGTCTTAAAAATGCTCTTCATGATGATAAATTCGTTATGTGATGATCTTCCGGGGATATACAGGTTTAACTGATAATATTTAAACAGTACCGAAAAGGGGCGTCATGTTGTCAAAACATGTATATCTTGTACATGTACTTAGCCGCGATTTAATTGCTGCTTTACTTTTATTCAACGCGGCGATATTACTTAACACGATGTAATACGTGCATGTGCCTGGAAAACCTATTGACATTAAAGTTCTGCTTTCTGGCCGGAGAAAACTAGACTTGGTGTCATTCCAACATGGCATAAAAAAAACCATTCTACAATCCAAATATTTGACTACATTTAATTTGGTGAAAACGTCTGAAAAAAGGGTATTTTCAGATACAGATTTTAATGGCCTTTTTGCTCACCGTAACTTCATTTTTCTGGAGTCTTTCCCATTAACCACCGATCAAATAAATAAAAACTCAAATAAATAAACAGATATATTTCCCTTTGTTTTACTTCGTTGCTATTTACCAATATACTTAAAAGATGGCAGCTGGTTGGAAGCAACCGCACAGTCAGGCCGGAGGTAGAACTAGGCCGGATGAAACCGGAGAGCTAGGCCAGAGAAAACAGGAAACTAGGACGTAGGAATCCCTCATCCTGTATGTATGAGCTACTGGTGATCTATGATACGTGCTTATGTCATATTTTAGGAACCAGGCATATAACTTCCCTCCGCTTCACCCTAAATGAAGTTGTTCTCATGGTTTCAGCTTTTAGTTTTTAACCCAGTCGACTAGACACTTGAAATTAGGCGGTCATCCAGATCAGTATATGAAGAAACTTTTGTGACACAAATAAACAGTACATTTCAAACAGCTCAGTGCGACAGAATTATAAAACGTTCAACAAGCCTTTTCTGCCCACACAGCACTAATCATATCTTCAGTTCAAACAGCGCTAAGATTGTAAGCTACTTGAAACGCTCCGCGAAAACTCCTCTACTCAATGCTGTTAATATTTACACAGAGGAACAGCAACCCCGGCGAAATAACAAAAATACTAACAGCTATTCTCGCCGTCAGCCATATCGTTCTGCGGGGTCAATAAGCCAACAATATGGTCGAAAGTAGCCCGTTTTCAAAGAGCCTCCTGGTAACCAACTTGGCTCATTTACAAACCAATGTTGCTTATTATTGTTCGGAAACCACTTGTAAAACTTCAATAAAAACTGTAAACAGTGTGTGAATTTGGATGAGCTGGGTAGTACGAACAGTTAACTTGTACATGTGATGAATGTATTGCTGATGCTGAGGGTTGATACTGAAAAATATTCTCCAAAATCTGACATAAATGTACCCCAGATCAATGGTCACATGCGCCCTGCTTCCATAGCCTCCGTGGCTCAGTCGGTTAGAGAGCTCGCGCAGCGCAATGACCGAAGCCTCCCACCAATGTGGTCGCTGTGAGCTCAAGTCTGGCTCTTTGTGGCTTCCTCTCCGACCGTACGTGGGAAGCTCTGCCGCCGTCGTATAAGTGAAATATTCTTGAGCACGGCGTAAAACACTAATCAAATAAATAAATAAATAGATAAATAAATTAGTGCTTTTGTCCACCATAGGGTTGCATTCGAGCCAGAGAAACTGTTTTTGAACGGCTATTGTCCGCTCACTCGGACTAACCTCGCCACGTGTTTTCACTCTTCACTTTCGGCTAGATACTTATGAAATTGACTTACATAGAAATGATTAAACACAGTGGTTCTTTGTTTTTCTTTTTGTATATATGTATCCATATGTGTATAATTATGTATATAGGTATGCACATGTATGTGTGTGCATGCATGCACGCATGCATGGGTACATGCATAAATACATACTTATGGAGCTACAGAAGCACTAATCTCAATGGCTGCATTCGATGGGATGGCTGTAACTGTTTAACTCTGTTTTATAAATAAATGCACATTTATACACTTTTTTTATAATTTTACACTATTAACTGTTTACTGTATTTACGTTGTAGCTAGTTGTTTTGGAATTCCAAAGGCAAGGAGAAAACTCAGGTACGCGGTAACCCCTTCTAGAAAGATCAATAAAGGTCTAGATTATGGGTAATGATCTGCACAGTCACCGCGTAGCTATTGGTACGTCTGGTCACAGGTTTGTAAGAAAAAGATTTAAGAGCTCAAACTTAAGATTTCTTATAATTGATACCCTCCTAATGTGTGCAAAACTTGCGTACAATGTCATTGATTCATGCACAAATCAACTGTATTCTCTATATACTGGTGATCTTCCTTTTTTACTCATTATTAGCATAATGTTAGTTTTATCAGGTGATGTAGAGGTTAATCCAGGTCCCATCAGGCTCGCTGACAAAAAGCTCTCTGTTGTACACATCAGTTCATAAGGGCTCAAACATAAAATAGATATCATTTATGCCAATCTTTCTTGTTTCGATATAATTGCTATTACAGAGAGCCACCTGACTGATCAGAGAGAAGACAGTGAAATTCTCCTACCATGTTATTTTCCCCCTTTCCGAAAAAAAACAGAACCAAGCCTGGGTTGGGGTATGTGTCTACGTGTCCGATAAACTTGCAGTTAACCGAAGAATTGAATACGAAAGCACAAATCTAGAGGTTATATGGTTGCAAATTAACGGAAAAATTGATACACTATTGGGTGTCATATATCAACCCCGAATACTCCTGTCGCCATGTGGCAAGAAATTGCAGATATCATTGAACAGGTATTGAAGGTTACAAAAATTTAGTCGTAATGGGAGACCTAAATGACGACCTTCTAAATCCGACAAATCATCATCCCAAGGATATATACACAAGTTGTGGTATGATACAGCTAATATCACAACTCATTCGTCCTGCATCTAATAGCCTTCTAGACCCAATAATATGTAATAGTCACATGCTAGTCTCAGACTATAGAATCTATTCTAACTTTTGCAGCGACCACTGTCCTGGGTACGTAAACTTTAAATTTATTTTAAAAAAGTGTGAAATATAAACGACTAATATGGAAATAGGAAGAAACAAACTGGAACAAGTATAGAGATTTGTTAAAAATATGTGATTGGTCCAATTTAAATGAAACTTCTGATGTGGATGAATAGTGCTCTACAATCACAAAGATATTATTGCCTTTGCTAAAAAATCTATCCCAAACAAGGTGGTTGTTATTAACACTAGAGATAAACCGTGGATAACCAAATGAGATAAAACATCATATGAGAATTTGTGAAAAATTGTACAGTCGTAGCAGAAAAAGTACATGGGAAATAGATTATACTGCATACAGAAAACAAAGAAATTACGTTACTACATTAATTAGACAAGCCAAGGATAACCATAAAACTAAAATCATTAATAAAATAACCATATGTTAACAATAAAGAATGATGGAAAATTGCTAAATCATTCTTTAAATGATCAAACTCATGTTTTTCTGATATTCCACCGCTTTTTCACGGCACCCTTTATGAATATGATACAAAACCAAAGGCTAATTTGCTAAATACTTACTTTAGCACTATTAGCAGCCTTCAAGACACTGATGTGGAAATACCCGTTTTACCAATTTTTACAGACGAGCCTCCCATTTCTTTAGAAATACATGAAAATGATGTCCACCTTGAATTGAATAGCCTTGACACAACCAAAGCCATTGGCCCGGACGGAATAAGTCCAAAAGTGCTAAAGGAATCTTCAAACATTCTAGCTCCATTCTTAACCAAGTTTTTTAACTAATCGTTAAAAAACAAAAAGTACATATCTGATTGGAATATAGCTAACATTAACCCTATTTTTAAATCTGGTGATCACCATAGGCCAGAAAATTACAGACTCATTTCTGCTTTATGTTGTCCGAGCCAAATATTTGAAAAGGTTATTTTTGCAAAATTGATCTAAAGAAGTCGATATCTTTCTTCCAAATAGACCAACAGCTCTCCAACTTCTCGACATGTATTTTGACCTAGCTAAAGCACTCGACGAAGGTAAGGAAATATTTTTTTGATATTTTTGGATATTTCAAAAGCGTGTGACAGATTGTGGCATAAGGGATTAATAGCCAAAAGAAAAGTTTTGGGATTAATGGTGATCTTCATGAACGGTTCAAAAGTTACTTGAATAATAGAAAACACAGAGTGGTCGTGAATCTGTTATTTTTCCTGTTTATTAATGACCTACCTTTACATATTGTAAACAAAGTCAAACTCTTTTCTGACGACACTAGTTTATATGTTGTGTCACATAATTTGTCATCAGGTACAGTCCACCAAACATTTTTCAAGGATATATCTAATATTGAATACATATATTGGTTGGTAAATTTTAATTCTAATAAAACTAAATCCCTGCTTGTGTCTAGAAGTAGAACCCCATCGAGCCCTCAGTTGACATTCCAAAATGTAGCTATCCAGTCGTGCCAAAAATATAAGTTTCTTGGCATTACCTTGAATACTCAAGCTACTTGGAACAATCACACTGATAACCTTGTTCAAGCAGCGATCAGAGAATGATCTCTTCTTAGAGGGTTGAAATATGTATTGAACAGGAAATCGTTGTCTATAATGTACACGAGCTTTATTAGACCATATCAAGAATATACACCGAATATAATATAAACAGGCTGGAAAAAATTCAAAAAGAATGCATTCGAATAATTACGGGACTGACAGTGAGTACCTCTACTAATTTGCTATACCAGGAATCTGGATTTCTTCCTCTTCATAAACGAAGATGCATGCATCGTTTGGCTTATTTACATCACATTATCCACAACCCTGGTATTTGCACTTTATCAGACCATATTCCTCCACAGTAGATCGTAACCCAAACTCTGTAAGATAGCCAAACCAGTTAACCTCTGTACATTGTAGAACATAGCATTTTAAGAAAACGTTTCTACCTACCACCATCAGTGACTAGAATAATCTACCAGAAAGTGTTAAGACCGCGGTGTCGACTGAAGAATTTATAGCCAAGTTAAATATCATGTTCAATATAACAAAAATACCCTGCTTTGTAGGAAACAGATTATGTAATATATTATTAACACGACCTAGAAACGTTGTTAGTAGTTTAAATGGCGACCTTTTTAATAACCATTTGACGGACCGACCTAACTGTGAATGCGGATATCTGAATGAGTCAGCAGAACATTACCTAATTCATTTTCAGTTGTATAAAGAACATCGTCGTACAATGTATGATGATATAAGAACGTTGAGTCATAAAAGAGGGATCACTGCTACCCTATTTCTCTATGGTGACGAGAACTTAAATATTTTTTAAAATATTTCCATTACAGAATATGTGTGTAAATTCATCAATGAGACAAACGGCTTATATAATTGATAGCTGTACGTTTATGTATGTGCCCGCGTGTATATATGTATGTACCTGTGTGTGTGTATGTGTGTGTACCTATGCAGGTATATATGTGTGTATATATAGATATATACACATATGGGTGTGGGTCTGTGTATGGGTGTGTGTGTGTGTGTGTATGTATGTATATATATGTATATACATGTATATGTGCCAACATGCGAATACGAAAATAAAACATATGGATTGGATATATGTGTGTGTACGTATGGATGTTGAATTATTGTTATTTTATTATTATTAGTCACACAGACGTAAATAATACAAATTTTGCCATACTTCTATTTTCAATTAGTACCCATATTTGTACCTGTACCATTATTTTTTTGACTGATATCCTTCTCATTGCCGCTCCGTTGGAATCCATATTTTTCTTCAGATGTTTCTATTACTCTTTCTTTGTACATAATCGCGCATGTAACAATTCTACTACAATCAACAAATAATGTTTTCTCTGTATGAAAACGGAGCAAATATATAAGCGTAAAGCTTAACTTTGTTTCGTATCTAAATAAAGCATGTTTGAACCAACTAAGAAGATTAAACGGCATAGTACAAAAGTCTACAATGGCCATCTCTTACATCTCTTGTCATCCTCTGCGAAAGTATGATCTGCAAGGTCTAAGTTTTATCACATTGATTCATTCAAACCTCGGACAAATGAACTTTGCTTTCAAGGTTACAAAAACCTACTAAGTCACCAACAACGCTCAAAGAGTTACGCTCAACATAGAAGGAACGCGTGATACATATATTGGCCAAAGATGAAGAGTATGTATCAAGTGTAATTACTCCTCTAATTTTCGCACATTAATTCTCATGTTTTGAAGAGTTGGCCGACGGGGGAAAGAATCTCGTGGAGTTGCCTTCAAACGGAGGGAGGATAAAAACCTGACGGAATGACGGCAGAGAGGAGTTGTCATGGAAAGGTGGCTTTGTTAAGTTGCCGAGGAAAGGTTTTGGGTGATAGTTTCCTGGTCGTGATGGCCAAGAGGAGTTATCCGCGAGGGGTGGCACAGAGAAGTTGCCCAGAAATAATGGGTGAGTTAAGTTATGTGTGAAGGGTCTTGGGTGATGGTACCAATTTCGTAGTGGCCGTGTGGAGTTATGCAGAAAATCTGGCTGGGCGGAATCGCCTGAAAATTTTGAATGGGAGAAGCCATTGGGTGGCAGAGAGGAATTGCCAGAAAAGGCAAGCGGAGTTATGTTGCGGGACAATTGTCTTTGGTCATGGTTTTCATGCGGTGGTAGTCGCGTGGAGTTCTCCGGGAATAATGACGGAGAGAAGTTCCCGGGAAATGGCGGAAGGGAGATATTGTGCGAGAAGGGTCTTGGGTGGTGATTTCCAAATCGTTTTGGCCATGTGAAGTTCTTGGTGAATAGTGACTGGGAAAAGTTGCCCGAAAATGGTGACCGAGAGAGGTTGCCCCAAAATGGTGACCGAGAGAGGTTGCCTGAAAATGCTGACCGAGAGAGGTTGCCTGAAAAAGGTGGCCGAGAGGAGTTGCCTGAAAATGGTGATCTAGAAGATTTGCTAAGTGGCGGAGATAAACTCCTGGGAAAGCGTCCAGGGAAAGGCTTTCCAGGCGGCGGTGCCCTTGGGGGTGGAGGGCGACCAGGAAATCCCGACGGGGGTAGGCGATGTGGAGGTGGTGGAGGTGGTGGAGGTGGCGGAGGTACGCGACCTGGGAATGGTGGTCTAGGCATGTTTCTGGGAATTTGAGCTTGTCCGTGCCTGCAGATGATTCGTGGCCGGGCGGAGCCGCCAGGAAGTGGTCGCGGGGAAGACGTCCTGGACAATGGTGGCCGGGCGTGATGGCCCAGGAATACCGGCGGATTGACGTTGCTACGAATAGGTCCCCGGAAGGAACTACCGTGACGTGGTAGTGGCGGTGAGGAAACCCCCAGCAATCGTCTGCCTCCGTGGTACTCTGGCACATTAGGCCTGGCTGGAACTAGAGGTTGATTCAAGCTGAGTGTTCCAGGTTTTGTGGGCGACCGGGAGAAATCAGGAGCGAAATTCTGTGGACATAGCTCAGGAAGGTTGTCGCCGTTACCAGACACAGAATAGGCGATGTAGCATCCGGGTCCTGTCACCTTGGAATCAGACACAAACCGGATATCCACTTTTCCGGCGGACGACGCAGCTGAAAAACACGACAAGAGATAAATAGGCACAGTTGAAATAAATGATTGAATGAATGAATAATCGATTGATTGATAGTTCTAATGAGTTTCTACCTGGCTCTCTCCGTTTTGCTCCACCATAATGCTGACCTTCGTCATATATGTGAAATAGAGAGCGACGCTGAACAACAATCAAATAAATAAATGACTGATTGATTAGATACTTATTACCCATGCCGTGAAATTGTGGCGTTGAATGAGAAAACAATTCGTCGTATATAATACATTGCCAGGCATGAAAAGTGTGATCTAGATGCATGACGGGAAAAACCCCGTGGACAGCTTTTTTGAATCTTGTCTCAGGCGTGTGTTTTTTGTTCAACTCCGATAAATCTTTGAGAGCAGTTTTCAAAACATTCACAGCCCAGTGTCTGGCGCGCCGGCAATGACGATGTATATTTGTTCTCTTTGTTGCCATCCCCAAGCGGATGTAATGACGTCTTTACGAAACCGATCACAGAGGCCAGGGGCCTGTTTTACAAATCAGCCGCAGGGTTGTGTCGTGGGAAATAACATGTTAACGTATATCTTCACTGTGATAGATCTAGCTGCCTTACCCATAGCTTATCAGATTACCTAGCTGTCAACATGTCCAGTCTGGCGCGACTGGCTTTTCAAAACGTCGAGGAGTTTTGTACCCATATTCATGTACTACAGGCTGTGCGACCGGACAACACAGGACAACGAACAGCTTAGACATGTGGGTCCATGGAAATAAATGTTTTATTCAGGTCAACATCAAACTGAGAGGGATAACACAGTATGTTGGCAAAATGCGACTGCATGGAGTAGTAAGGATCTAGGGCTTAGCCTCTATAGATAACAACCTTTACAAGTGTTTCACAACCCTGTTAACCATTGCTATTTAATTGTCCTCTGATTGCTCACTGGCTGACACAAGACTTTGCCTCAAAACAACACAATAATGCAACAATCTCATGAAAGTCAGATCTAGTAAACACTCCCATTTCAGTCTGTATACTGACTTGTCGCCAACTGTCAAACGACGCCTTATTTATTTATTTCATTTATTTGATTGGTGTTTTACGCCGAATTCATGAATATTTTAGCATTATGGTCGGAAATCCAAAACCATACGCAGGTTGCTGGCAGACATTCCCACATACGGCCAGAGAGAAAGCCAGCATGGGCTTGACTTAAACTCAGAACGACCGCATTGGTGAGATTCTCTGTTATTTATTTATTTGACTGGACAGGTTTCTGTAGGAATATTTCATTTATACCATTGCGGGTATGCAGTGTTATGGTGGGATGAGCCCGGGGTAAATCCTGGACCATCCACAGCTTGGATGATCCATGAGCTGGACTTGAACTCACAGCGACTACATTCCTGTGTCATTGCGCTGCACTAGCCACCCCGGCCACCGACGAAGAAACACACACGCTCACAGACTAATGATGTAATCAAATTCCTACGTCCATGTGCTGGGATGAGAACTAGGCTCTCTTATGTTAAGAAACGGCGGTTTTGATTAGAACAAAGGTTAGACCTTTTTTTCCGATATTATAATATAAATATTATATTTTTGCCGATATTACCTCAGTTTATAGTTTGATTGACTGGTGATGTGTTAGGAATTAACACCTGTCTTTTCTTTGAAGTCATTTTTCATTTAAAAGAAAATACAACTCAAAATGTAACCAAAGTTATTTCAGAAAAAGGGCCTCCTACAGACCTAAACGGGCATATGCATTTTAGGTAACTCTCTTTTAATCTGGAATTCTTACAAGGCCATGGGTTACGCTATTTTAGAGAAACCGAGAACACGATGTTGCGTCATTCTTACCCTACGCTGTTCAGTATTAGTGGCGAGACACTCCTTTCTGTGCCAAGTACGGTCCCCTTCATTATTACAGTAGAAGGCCATGTACAGTGGCCTCCTGGCTGAGGCCTTGGGGAATAACCATAGACGTCTACTACCATTTTCTCCTTGAAAATGGCTTTAAAGTATATCAGAATTGTCTCGTAATCACAAGGAAAGCAACTGATTTAACACTACTTCTATATAGCAAAGCGGTGAACTAGGTGCGGGTGACGTCACATCAGAAACACATGTCTTCTCCGGTGATAGAAGTCTTGCCCATGATTGGTTAAAATTGACATCGTGGTGGCCCGTTCGAGTTTCCCCACTTTGGCGTTTTAACTTACTTTGATCTGCCATATCCTGGTTATCATACATCACAAAAATAAAAAGTAATGTTTTTTGAACTATGGATAGGATTCTTTATCGATACATATATACATTTGGCCTACTGTTGTCTTTTCTTTTAAAACAAATGGTTTTGTTACATGACGTACATGTGTATGGCAACATTTCCAATTTATATTAACACGGTTATATTTACATGCACTATGCTGCATGATTAATAAAACCTGTAATTGCCAAAAAATGTAAAAATGTGCTTACTGAGTCTCCGTCTCTTTATGTCTCAGATTGATTGACTGTTCTGTAATTTTGAATATTTCACCGACGACGCCTATCAGTGCAACGGGCGAAGGAAACAGGAATGCTCAAGGTAAACCATCTGATGCTGTAAGGTTCCGGATGCATTTTACTCGGTTGAAAAATATCTGACAAAAAAAATGTGCAGTATACTGGTCTCTCATATAACTATATTGCATCTGTTGATATGAAAGGATTCTCACCTGTGTAAAAAACATGGTCTAGATGCCCACAGAGCCGAGACCCTTGCACTTCAAAGTAGTCCTGTGAGCAGGTGCCCTTGACACGGCCTTGTATGTGACAGTTACACGCGTAGAATTCCACAGAGAAATTCAAAAGCCCCGTGGGTAGGATGGTGTACAGGCAGTCTTGGTCGTTGTCATAACTTCTTGGGTAGTTAGGGGTTCGTATAAAGCCAGTCGCGTTCGTGAACACTTGTCTGAGACAACTCCGAACTACAAAATATGACAAAATCAAAGACTGATCTGCTGAAAAATTTGGGCCACCCTAATTCAAATGGACTAAAGTGCTGGAAGGGATTTTGGCCGATGGGTCGCGGTCTCGAATGCAGCTCTCTTTGTGTCGGCTGCGGCATTAAATAAGGATGTTTGGCAAATACTTAACATTGGTCGCTGGTTTAATCCGGTTTCTTCCACGAACAAACCCAGCTGCTGTCATATTAGTGGAGAATTCTGGAATTAGGCGTGGAAACCGACATTCGTATACCAGCCGTCAACCTAAACAGTCGTTCCGAATCAACAATCCCACGTTATACCCCAGTCAGTAAATCAATTCATCTTTTCATTGCAATGCTATATATTTACAATAGTAGAAGACCTATGCTGTCTTAAATGATATTTCCTTGCAGGGTGAACCTGTGAATTTGATTCAGATTTAACACTTTTTCAAAAACGGTTAGATCCGTGAATGAAGAAGCCGGAGAACCCACAGTTAACAGGCGCCCGTCTCTTGACAAACATCAATACAGGAAGTCACAGCCAAGCCTGTCAGACCTGGATCCGAGATTGCAATCCCTTGATCTCATAATAATAGCGCACACACGGCACACGAGGCACAGACATAAACAGTCATTTCTTTTGTGTGTGTCTATTTCTCTGTGACCGAGGTGGTTAGCGCGATAGCGCAGCGCAATGACCAACAAGAATTTCACCAATGCAGTCGCTGTGAGTTCAAGTCCAGCTCATACCGGCTTCATCTCCTGTCGTACTGACAAGTTCGACCAGCAACCCGCGGATGGTTGTGGATTTCCCCGTGCTCTGCCCGGTTTCTTCCCACCATAACTTTGGCCGCATTGGTCTAAATGAAATATTGTTGAGTACGGCGTAAAATTCCAATGAAAAGCGTAATTTTTTTTAATTTTAGAAGCGTGTAAGTACAGTAGCTACTAAGACAGTAGAGTTATATATGAAGCAAAATTACCTTGCCGTTTGACTTTAGAATCGCTGGTGTCTCTGATCTGAAAACAAATTCGAATCATATTATAATTATATAACATTAGTACATTGGCCTAATTGCAAGCACAAAGGAAAATACTTTTATAGGCCATGCAGAATCTGCACTATTGGACAAAGCAAGTTCCTTTGCACAAGGCGGTAATGCACGCTCATTGTGTAAGTAGGCTATGTACGTTCCTTTTCACAGATTCCTTTGTACGATCCTTTGTAAAAATTAGCCAAGTGAATCCTTTTGGAAAAAGAGAGGTAACCTTGCCAAGCGGGGCATTGTGCGCGGATTAGAGACGTTCACTTGGCACAGGCTGCTTGTGGACGTTCACTTTGTATGAGTGGGTTATAGACGCTCACTCGCCACAAGATGGCCATGCATGGTTTTGCAGCATTGAAGCTCACAGGGCACAAGTTGCTTATGGACGCTTGCTAGACACACGAGGGCCATCAACAGTGACAATAAAGTAAACAAAGTAAATAAAGTAAATGAATGCAAAAATTTATTTAATTTACTGCGTTGTTGTTAAACGACATGCGCAAGAATTCATCATTTTATTCGTCAGTTTTATGGGTGAAGGAAAATAACTAAAGAAATGTCTCAGGGGATGCGACGTTCAGATATGCACACCAAGTGGAAACAACTGACAAACAGCAATCGTTTATGCAGCGTAAGCAGCCACACCAGCATAAACGCCCTTACCAACGCAAACTGCCAGATCAGCTTAAACGGCCTCGCCAGCGTCGAAGCCGGATTATTATGACCAGTGCAATGCGCTACGAATAGGAAGAGTGTAGGAACTGGCAAATTTCCTGTCCAAGATGTGGTTGTTTCTTCGCGATTGACAGGCAAGTACTTTAACTACTAGACCATTAGGCTATCCATATGTGAATAAATAAATAAAAGTAAATAAATAAAGAAATAAATAAATAACAGTTCTTACCCATGCACTGGTTAGCACCGTGGCCATGAGGAGAAAAAGATAGTACATGATTGCTTGCAGTCTTCTTTGGAACACAAGGAATACAAAACAGTTGCATCAGCCGAGCTTATGTATACTGACATGTTATCCACAGTTAGGAGGATAAGATCAGGGGAAGATATTGACCGCCAGTAGCAGTGAACATATTTCCTTTTACAGCTGAAAACACCGGTATCAACAAAACACTAACAAAATCAGATCGGTGTGCAAATCATTCGGTGAAATATCCTGAGGATTCCTGTGTTTTGCGGATTAAAGGATGATCAGGACGTATATTGTGGAATTACTCAGCCGTGTGTGTGTACACCAAATGAACAAATATCATCATCTTCTAAATAACCAGTTCACATATTCTTGGTGTAAAAACAAATATTGAACAGTTATTGATTGGTAGATGTTTTTGCGCTCTGCTTTTAAATACGCGTGTGCATTCTTGACCAGTTTTCACACCCTGAAAGGACTGAGCAGTCGGAGCCACGTGCTTACACAAAGGATACAACACAGTTACGTACTAATAACTACCCATTCTCTTCAAACCAGCCATTCTCCTTATGTAAATTGAAATGATATATTTATTTCTTTGATTGTTTTACCTCGCACAAAAAAATATTTCACTTATAACTTGAATAATATTATCCTTAAAGAATAAAGCATTTATGGTGTTAACACTTTTAAAATCAAAAACATATGTTGAAATTTCACGTATTAGAAACAGTGCAGAAAATGTTAATGTAACTTAACACCTTGTTTTGTGATTTAACACGTTTAGGTGTTCTTTTCTGCATTATAAGTTAAGCGACCTAGTAATTTCACATTATTTTACAAACTGCAATCAAAATCCATCATGCTTACTTCCTGTCCCGCCGTATGTGGGAAGGTCTGCCAGCAACCTGCGGATGGTCGTGTGTTTCCTCCGGTTTCCCCCCACAATAATGCTGGCCGTCGTAAAAGTGAAATATTCTTGAGTGCGGCGTACACCACTAATCAAATTATTATTGTTGTTGTTGTTGTTGTTATTATTATTATTATTATTATTATTATTATTATTATTATCATCATCATCATCATCATTATTGTTGCTATTGCTATTGCTATTATTATTATTCGGTTATACATGCGTACTGGTTTACCAGTTTCCCCACAAATTGGGGAATTGAACACAGGGATGAACAGACTTCACAGCTTGGACCTGGGTGAGAAAGGCCCTTATTGGTCAACCTACATCTTCTCCAATGTAAACGAAGTCTGATAATCGCGTATCACTTGTCAATCGGAATGTTTCCTTTTGAATTTAATTATTCTTTGCATCCTATTGTAAACCGCTTTCATTAGAAATTAATTAGTATTAGTACTAATTAAAAACCGGTATAAGTATCTGCAAGTAGGCTAATTCTCATAAGTGGAGATATCGCGTGATCCCGAGATAAATACGGGCACGATAGAGCAAAGGGTGTCAAGCCCTACCGCTCTACCGATGACGCTACCTGTATAATGATGTATATGTATTTCTTGACGACGGTTGGAATTGTTTTCAGAGCCATGTGCACAGCACCCTGTAGATAGTAAAGATTTACATGCCTGGGGTGATTAGTTGCTTTATGTATGCAAATATTTACACGTTTCAGTGCCTTGATTGTTCAGTTGGTAGACAACCCAGCCACGTCTGATGCAGTGTTAATTTCATAGCTGTCGACATCATTGGTTCAATGTCGGAAATGAAATCCATAGTTAACACCATTAAAAACGCACGAGCAAAGCACATAAACTATTACGGTTTATTTAGTAAAAAAAATGAGCAAACAAGGTGTTTATTAATTTGCCTCAGTCATGTAGTTTTACAAAAATTTCCTTATTTACCTATTGTCTGACTACAAAAACCGCAGCAGTTTATTTGGATGTCTCTTTTGTATTAAGTACACTGCACTCCATCCCCGCGCCAACTATACATTGTATATTGCTGTAATCTATGGCGTGGTCTGAACAAGAGAGATAGGCCACTGATATGCTCGCCACAAATATGTTGTGCAACCCTAACTACTGGGCTTTGTGTTTGTGTACACAGGGTGTCTGCCATACGAATGACGGTTCAGAAAATAGGACACACAACAAAACACTCTTAACCTCGCTATACAGCCGAAGACTTCATGTCCTATTTTCTATTTGATTCTGCCTACAAACAAAGTTCCCTACAAAATTTCGTGCATCAAGTGTGCTCTGTACTGGTGTCGGCAGAAGCTCAAACCTGGAATTCGATTGGCGATGACTCTGGTTCCAGTCTGATTTCTCAGGACATACTCCTCCTCAAAAGATTTATTTATTTATTTATTTATTCAATTGGTGTTTTACGCCGTATACTCAAGAATATTTCATCAGTACGGCTGTCAGCACTACGGGTGGAGGAACCTGGGCAGAACTCGGGGAAGCCCACTACTATCCGCAGGTTGCTGAGAGACCTTTCCACGTACAGTGAGGACGCCAGCATGAGCTGGACTTGAATTCAGAACCTGACCAAATGGATTTTGATTCTTGTTAATAAAATGCACACTTTTCACTCCTTCATACTGCCGCGTTACTCAGGCATTCACCATTAAACACGGAAATGCCTTCATTTATTTAGTTAGTTAATTATCTGAATGTTCTTTAACGCATTACTCAAGATTTTCTCACTTAATGGCCCTCAGTTTATGGCTGGAGGAAGCCGGAGTCATCCAGGCGTAAACCGCCGGCAAACTGTTGATGAATTTTTCCTACATGTGACGTACAGATATATCGGCGGAACTTCATAGCGGCGGAAAGCAAGAGGCACTAAGGTGCACGAGCAAACGGTACTCCAGTGCACAAGAAAATGGTACTATTGTGCATGAGCAAATAGGTACTAAGGTGCACGAGCAAATGGTAGTAAGGTTCACGAGCAAATCGCACTAAGGTGCACAAGGAAATGACATACATTACACTAAGCGTCGTCGACCTGTTAATGACTCTGTTATGGCTCAAATATGTGCAGGAGGAAATGCACCGCGCCGCCTAACACTAGTATTTATTTGACACGTTGTATTCTTTAGAGAAAAACAAAATAGAACACAAGGTGTGTTATCAACTCTAAAAATAATTAAAAGTTTTCATGAATTGCTCTGTCACTTTATAATTTAGGATTTATTATTGCAACTACAGTCTTCAGGTGCATTTTGATCATGGCAGCATAGCTACTGGTGACCTGGTGACCTGGTGTAAACGCAGCAGAGCTGGGCTCACTTCTAGGTTCAAAAAGTGGGCCCTACAATTACTGACACAGATAGGCCAAATCTCACCGAGCCCTGGATACAATCAAAAGCTGTCAGTCAAAGAGAGAGAAAAGAAAAAAAGCTCCCTATACCACCTCTTGTGGAGAGTCTTCAGTGTTCGCTTGATCCTCGTACCGTGCGCTAAAGCTCTTCCAGCATGGATTTGGTGACTTGGATACTTGTGGCGCTGACACTGGGGTCGGTTTGGTTCATTAGGACACGCTCTTGCCCTAAAGCTACCAACCTTCCCCCGGGACCCGGGGGATGGCCAGTCATCGGCAGTGCTTGGGCCGTTCTCCACACTTTTCACATCCTTTTCACCCAACTGGCCAGGAAATGGGGTGATATCTTCCACATCAACATCTTCGGACAGAGCATCGTCGTGCTGAACACCGTGGAGGTGATGAGGGAAGCGTACGCGTCTCCTTCCATCTCTGACATGTTCTCTGGGAGACCCCTGCCGCCCACCGTCAGCTTCGGCGACGCGATCTCATTCAGCACGACTTTCCTGCAGCCGTCCTCTCTGTGGGCGAAGCAAAGGAAACTGCTGCATAAAATCCTCAACATGTACGGGGACGGCATCCAATCCAGGGAAAACACGGTGCAAGACGAACTCCAACATGTGGTGGACTTGCTGAAAAATCGCCAAGGAGAATCTGTCAACCTGGACGAGGTTTTCCACCCCTCACTTATCAATATTCTAACCATTCTGGTGAGTAGAATAGATGTAGGGGCGAGATTTCGGTAAGGAAAATACGTATATGTTACGTTGTAGCGGAGAAAATATCTGTTTCTTGTTCGGTTGGGTAAAATACGTGTAGCGAGCCCATCCTGGTGAGGAGAATACGTGTCCATTTTAGTGAGTAAATATTTGTTCAGCTGGTGAATAGAACAGGAAGGTCATCATGGTAAAGAATAAACGTGTGCGTTACATTCCACAGACTAAAATATTTTTACCGGTTGTGCTGGGGAGCACAGTACGGGTAGTGGGGAGATCATCGAGCTAGGTGAGGAAAATACGTGTACGCAATATTTTATTTATTTATTTATTTATTTCATTAGTGTTTTAAGCCGTACTTACAGTGGGGGAAAGCCGGGCCGAGCCCGGCGGAAACCCACGACCATCCGCAGGTTGCTGGCAGACCTTCCCACGTTCAGCCAGAGAGGAAGCCAGTCTGATGTTGAGTTAAACTCACAGCGACCACACTGGTGGGAGACTCGTGATTCATTACCCTGCGCTAGCGCGCTAACCAACTGAGCCACGGAGACCACCACAATATTTATTGGGTAAAGTGTCTGTACAACTTGTTATGGTGAGTAGAGTACGGATGGAGAGATGACTTCGGAGAGCTCACTGCGACGCGGAAATCACGAGTAGGTTACATATCAGTTCAGTGATTAGTTTAGCTCAGTGGTTGGTATTTTACGCCGTACTCAAGAAAATTTCACTTATACGACTGCGCCCAGCATTATGGTGGGAGGAAACCGGGCAGAGCCCAGTGGAAACCCATGACCATCTGCGGGTTTCTGGCAGACTTTCAGACTTACGGCCAGAGAGTACTGGACTGAGCTTCAGTTGAACTTAGAGCGACCGCATTGGTGAGAGGCTTCTGGGTTATTACGCTGCCCTAGAGCGCTGGCCAATTGAACTACGGAGGCCCCCGATTGGCCTTTTACGCCGAACTCAAAAATATTTAACTTACTCGAAGGCCGGCAGCATTATGGTGGCAGGAAACCTGGCAAAGTCTAGTGGAAACTCTCAACCATCCGCCGGTTGCTGGCAGATATACATTTGAACAGATATACATTTGGACATATACTCGAAAATTCAAAAAATGTTCAGTTTCTTGTCATATTACTTTTATTGTTATTGATCGATTGATTTTATTAATTTGCTTACTTATTTGTTCACCATAATCAGTAATTTTATATACTCGTTATTTTATCTAGAATGACTTTCGTGTACAGTTGACAGGAAAACGAGAGGAGTATGGCTCCCCAGTATTGAAGAACGTGCAAATTATGGACGATTCAGTAGGCGAGGGGGCGTCCGCACGCCATGCTGTCTTCTTCACCATATTTCCATTCTTGCAGTAAGTCATTCCTTTAAATTTATTTAATTTTATTTATACCTGCCATGAACTGTACCCGCTGATGGAACACCTGTTTAATGTATAACTGTTTTTGATGTTTAAATGTGATACTAAGCTATTTTTCACTTATGCGATGACGGTCAGTTTTATGTGTGGAAGAAACCGTAACGCCCGTCTTAAACCACTGACTTTCGGCATGTTACTGACGAACATTCCTACTTGTGAAATACAGACGTGTACTCCATATTGGTCTTCGAGCGTCGTCGACCAAAAGTTCATCACCGAGAGTCTACGAATGGTTAGAGCAGGGAATTTACAAATTACCTGTCAATGGCCGCGTGTCACGCTTTTGGAATTAACAACATACGTTTCCACTTTCATTTCCTTCCGATCAAACTACTTTTCTTATGTTCGGCCGTTGACAAAGAAATTAACTTCTCATATTGAAAAAAAATTCAGTATTCAGGTAAATAGTGAGTGGTTTTGAACCTATTTTTCAATGTTGCTGTTGTATGTATTGCCAGGTATATCCCGTATGGCCCGGGGCGAGTGTCCATAGCGGCCCGGAAGTCCACAAAGCAGTTCTTCAAGGATTATTATGACGCCTCAAAGGTAGGTTCCGAAGACGTGGCTCCCACGGAATCAGATTTGATTGGTAGTGTCTCAAATCAGCAAATGAATCTTTAGAATTATACAGGAGTTAATTAACAGAAAGTTTTGATAACATTATGCCATAGTGAGTATGTCTTGGGGTTGCGAAGCTCTTGTTTCTTCAAATAAGTGAAGCCTCATAGAGGCAGAAAAATTCGTGGAGGTTGAAACGTCGTAGTGGCTGAACGTCTTCTACAGGCTGGAACGCCCTAATCGCTGAAAGTCTTCTAGAGGCTGAAACGTTGCTGTGGCTGACCGTCTTCTCCAGGCTGGAACGCCCTAATCGCTGAAAGTCTTCTAGAGGCTGAAACGTTGTAGTAGCTGAAACATCGCAAAGCATGAAACATCGTAGTGACAAATGCGTCGTAGAGCCTGAAACATCTGATGGGGGCTGAAATGTGGGCGTGTCTGACAAGAAAGCCCAGGTCGAGAATGGGCATCATTTCCTGTCTAAATAAGTCGACTCGAAGCCGTAGAGAAATACACCCTATTCCTCTGTTAGTGCTCAAGCAGTGCTTGTAAATTACGTATTTGTTTAAGAACACAATTGTACAAAGAATGTGACATATTTCACAGAAGAAAAAAGGGGCTTGTGTTGCCCATAGAATTGATCACATTTTGGTTCAGCTCTTTTACTTTGGCGTTCTTGCAAGTTTATCTTTAAAATGCAAAGTTGACCCCAGGAAAATTGTACAGAAATAAAGAACTGTTATATGTGACTGAAGATGCATTAAAGATATCATACTGTAAACACAACCAACAAGAAAAGATGTCCTATATATGAGGCATGTGCATTTCAAAAGTGCAACACATCCACAACAGCATCTCGCCGTAGTTAAACTAACAACAACAAGAAAAACAGGCAAAAAGAAAAAAAAGACACCTACAGGAAACCAACAAGCCATTAAAAGTAACTGGCTCAGATTAGGAACCAAAGCATGATTCAAGTAGGGAACCATGTTAAAATACTAATCAATTAAATCTATGGTGAAGACTGACTGATTGGTGTTTGTCGACCTACTCTTGAAAGTTTAAATCTCATCAGGTACCATCAGATTTATTGACGGACGAAACTGGAGTGCCCAGAGTAATCCACCAACCAACTGAAAAACTTTATTTCCCCCGATGTGACACATATTTGATTTTTACCCGTGAGTAGGTCAACTCAGTGCGTGTCCACTGTGAAAGGCAATGGGAAACATGGCTCACCTGTTATAGCTAGATACAAGTCAACCCGTTTGTTCTTTTGTGTGATATACGTCACAGTTTCTGTGTAATTGTGCGCGTAACAACCGAACGTGATGTGCTGCTACACAAATTAAGGGAAATATCCCCTGATTAGGTGAACCTCATGTAAGATCACATCATCCACCCTACAAGACCAACTAAAGCCACTAAGATCCGAGAACACTGGAGAGAAGTGGAATGGCGAGAACTGTCGGTCCGTGGTTTACAGTGAAATAACAACTCGTGTATCTCAGTGATGAAGAGACAAGAGTTTAACCACTCAGTCAAGACTCGCCTCCTTTTACAGCGAAGGGGTAAATGTTTGCGTGTTCCCATGTTAGGATTCCAACATTCCATCATTAGGGTTCAAACCTAACATTCTCGAATGGTCAGCTGAGAGTTTTCCACCACTTATTGTCAACAACCATGCCAAGATCTCAGAGCAGCAGAGGTTTAAGGGTTTAACTCCGCCGTACAGGTGTTTGCTGTCTCACCCGATACCACTGAACCTTGTTTCGTACCGAGTCAAATCGCGAGAATGAGCAGATTTGACGAGGTACGAAACAAGGTTCAGCGATATCGGGTTACACAACTAGTACCAAGACGACGGTGTTCTATTCTACCCCCAAAACTGAAGAAAATGTGGAAAAAACGGCATATCTTATGCTGCAGATCTCTTTTACTGCCTCATCATGAATTTTTGACCAATCATCGGCAAGCTTGGACCCGTCGACTTGACCTGTATATATGAATAACGTATCTATGTCGTCGTGGCTCATTGTTACGTAACGTTCGAATGTTAAAGTTTACTATACATGTATTGTGACGCCATATCGATGAGCTCAGAATAGAACGTTATGAAACAAAGTGTTTCTTTTTGCGACGTCATGACGTTTTGGTTTGAAGCAGTAAATATGTAATCGCAAAAGTAATATATATAAATTATGTGAAATAACACTTCCATCACTGAAGGTAACTCTGATATTTAACCTCTGTATAAATGATATAAACCATTAAAGCAAATCTACTAAGTATACAAGTTCAAATCCTTTTGGTGGGGGGGGGGGAAATAAACAGCGTGATAGAATATTAGTCGGGCAGGTGAAAGTACCAACCGGTATGTTGCATGACAAACTCGATGTTGTTTGAAAGGTCATCTCTAATTAATATGTATGTCTGCACACCGCCCGCATTTGGCAGCGGGATAAGATGTACACTGCTATCCAATTACCAGTGTGTTATTGAATGTTCTAGGCCACCTACGACCCGAACGTGACCCGAGGGATGATAGATTACTTACTACACTACCAGGAAGAACTCCGGGGATCGGGGGAGGGGGCGTGGTTGGAGGACGTGTCCGTTAAGGCCCTGATCCAGGAAGTTGTTGGGGCAGGTAAGAGATACAAATTTACCTTGAACTTTAAAGAAAGATTAATTAAATGATGTATTTATTTGACTGGTGCTTTAAGCCGCACTAAAGAAAGTTTTACTCATACGACGGCAGCCAGCATTATGGTGGGAGGAAACCGGACAGAGCCCAGGGGAAAGGAAACAATAAAGACGAAGTAAGCATGAGTAGAAATGCCGTTAACACTGTACGTGAAATAAACTAAGTAATCATAATTTATTTATTTATTTATTTGCGCTTTGGGTTGTACTCAAGAATATTTCTCTTGTAAGACGGGGTCCAGCATTGTGGTGTGAGGAAACCGCGCTAAAAACTTATTTCTACAAATCTCACACTCTTTTATACACAATTCATATCTTATCCAGGCTGAGAAACATCTTTACCAATTACAGTATTTAAGATATCGAATCCGCTTATGAACAAGGCTTTGCAAGCAATACACTAAGATGTGCGACTTACACAAGAGGCATTTAGACTTTTGGCACACAACATTAGTCTTTTCAGCAAGCATGAACGACCGTGTTCGGCTGGATTTGAAGAGTTAAGATACTTTCCATGAACCATGTAGTACCAAACTTTCTTAAGTATAAGTACATTATACGTTTCATAACCAACAGTCCCTCTTAATTTAAATATACACATTACATTCAGCTGAACATAAGGGGTATAATGTTATCATTCGGCCATGACCATATTTTATCATCTCTGCAGTATTTAACAAAGGATTTGTAAACCTCATCTTATTTCAATCAATCAATATTTGAGCCTTACACTATGAAAGGAATATACTGAAAATGTCGTTCTGACATCATACATGCAAAGCCAGTTACATATATATTATCAAATCAGCAAAAGTAGAAATCAGTTGACAAAAAACTTAGTATAATTTCCTATCAAATGTCTGTTTGCGACGTTTCATCAAAATGCCAGTGGGTCTTTTTAGATTATTTTTGATAACAGAAATCGGAAACGTGGACACAAATTGTTTCGGGTAAAAGGTCATCGCACAGTGCTTCAAGCAAATGACACCAATGAAACCCGAGCTATCTTGGAGCGGTATTCCTAAAATATATATTTTCCTGAAAGTCAATCCTTCAGCGTAATGGGATATCAGTAGGTTTGTGTCATTTTATGTCCCAAACGACGAGTTATTACCTACCAGAAATCTTGTGATTTCATTAGTAGGTAGCTCATTTTTCACAGTGAACAGCTGTATGCTACTTGTGACGCCACGCGATTTACACAACTTTCAACAGGTGACTTCGTATCTGTTCGCCGGAAGTACAAAACAACCTTTATTCGTAGTTTTTCGCTTTTCACTTTCAAGTGAACAATTTTGGCTAATCAGCTCCCGACCAAAGAGGCCGCCGGTTCCAATCCCCCTTGGTGATTCGGCTGTGGCTCTTAGTCAGGGGTATTGTCACGTACATGGCGAAGAGCGGAAGTTAAAGATTTCCATGCATTCCGGTTTTCTCCACCCAAAAATTATATTTATTTGTTTATTTATTTACTCAAGAATATTTCAATTATACGACGGCGGTCAGCTGTAACTATGGTGGGAGAAAGCCGGAGTCCAGGGGAAACTCACGACCATCCGTCGATTGCAGATCTTTCCACGCATAAAGCGCAAAATCCGTGCATCTAACGTAAAATGTTAGTCCTTGAGAAAGTCTGAGATTCTATTTATCGGTGCCTGCGATGAAATGGTTTCAAACTGCTAAAGGGTTATGATCCTTGTCCAGTAGGTGTAACAGTAGTCATGGCTACGCAACAGGCTCTAAACATCGGACACCCAAAAAGCTGCCTTTCGCCGTATTTCAGTATTTTATATATGTATGCACCTTACGATCTTGGTAAAAACAGATTTAGGTGAATAAAATACAGTTATAATGACAAATTATTACAGACATCACGGGATTAAAATTACCTAACAATCTGTGTTATCACGACATCTAAAAAGACTATATTGGAGATTTTAAATCAAAAATAGTTATCTCCAATCAACTTAAACGTTTTATATCTTAGTAAAACGATGCAAAACCTGGACTTAGGCCTATTGAAATTTTTATTACCGACAGTGACTGGCGTCTCTGTTTAAAATGAAGATAAACTTCGTCAAATCTGTAAAGCTACCCAAATAGGCTCAAACCAAAATACTGTCCTGTTTACTGTTAGATTAAATGACGAATTTTGTCGGAAATTCCTCCGTATAATCAAGATGATAAGCACTCACATGGAAACAGTACTTGAGGTAGTTGTCTCCAGGCCATTGGTTCATTCTGAGTGCTTTCTTTTCTCAGTTTTTTTCTAGTTCTGCAGCACAGCAATTAAAAACCAAACAAATTAAATTAAATCAAATCTTCTGGTTACTTACAGGCTCTATAACAACTCTCGGATCTTTAAATGCTTTCTTCCTCATCATTGCCAAGCACCCTGAAGTGGTTAAGACGATTCAGCGAGAGATAGACGCAGTGATTGGCCGAGAAAGACTCTCTAGTCTGAAGGATCGCTCCAACATGCCCTACACCATGGCCGCCATCTTTGAGTTGCTAAGATACATTTCGCACGTTCCTCTTGGCCTGCCACACTTGACGACGGATGACGTCATGCTCAGAGGATACCTTATCCCTGCCAACACTTCGGTAAGTTCGCCCTAAAGAGTATTTGCCTGAAATGATTGTGGCGGTGAGGGTAATGCTGGTTTGACATGGTGCCAATTTGTTTTGTGCACAAATACAAAAGCTGTTGTCATAGAGCCTCAAAACTTGACATAAAAATCTATCAGCAAATGTCAGTCTTTCTTATCTCTATGCTTTTCTTTGGTAAAGCCGAACAGCGCGTCTTTGTTAAGAATACTTTTCGATGGCGTAGCGTATTGAAATTTGTTTTCGGTACATATGCTTTTATCCACGACATTTCGTTCTGTCTTATCTAAAGGAGGAAACGCGTTTTTAACGAGCACAAATGCGAGTTGGCCTACAAGCAGAAAACTGGTTCACAGATTATCAGGGAGATCTTACATATTCCAGTTTAGATTAATTGATCGACTGATTGTACGTCCCATGTTGCATATAAATATTTCGCTTGTACAATGGCGGCAACAGTTTAAAATATATAAAACCGGGGTGCCCGCGGTAAACCGATCTTCGGCAAGTTGGAGACGAGTTCAAGATGCAAACATCCACGTCAGTCGGAGGGAAGACAAATAGAACACTGCAGAAACGACTCTATCCGCGCCGTCGGCGGCCTGTTTTTCACCCAGGCCCCTGATAGGAACAGTGAGGGCGGAAAGGCGCCTGACACAGTAAATGTGAATTGCACGAGAAAACGGTCTCCTAACGAAGTAAGAAGGTAAAAAACAATTTTAATTCTCCTCAAACCCCGTCGTCAAAATTCCGGTAAGCTCTTCTTCATTGTATGGAAACCGCTAGATTATAGGGTATGTCTGTATTACGAGCCACTTGTCTGCTTTATAGTTTCCTTTTAACACCGCTAGGATTAGATCATTGCATGCAGGCTTTTTCTCCAGTGCCGGTGTCCGGAAAATCTTCTTGAGCCGACTCGAACGGTTCCAAGCCTTGATTTTTGACGGCAAGCTGGTGAGAAGTGTCAGATGTTCTGTCAAGAAGGCTAAAGCGAAAGATCACTCAAGTTATGGTTATGGTGGGTGAAAAGCTAATCAAGAACTGTATATAAAAATACATACACTGAAGGTTTTAGATTTTTTTAACGAAATGAAATGTGGTGAGATGTTTTGATTGTATGGTGGGTTATACGGAACATATTGATGGCGTGAATGACCAGTTACGTCACAAAACTTTGTATACTTTTTATACGCCCACTTTCGAAGGAAACGGACGTGTTATTTTATGGCGTTTTCCGTCCGTCTGTCCTCGTCCGGATCATGATTTTTTAACGAAACCTTTGTAGAAACTTATACTTTGCATAAATTTTCATCAGGCCAGGGTGGTGTGTCATGACCTTGATCCAGGGTCCTTTGCTCGAGCTCAAGGTCACCATTGCACATAATTCTAAAATTTTGGTCCGGGCCATAACTTAGAAACGATGCTTTTACAGAAGCCTATACTTTGCAAAAATGTTCCTTATGTCTGGAGGGCGTGTCATGACCTTGATCAGGATCATTTATGTCTACGCGTTATGTCATGACCTCCACTCAAAAGTCTGCCCATGTCTGTTCCCTTGTCCGCATCATGTTCTCCAGGCCATATCTTCTCAGGAACTTATGCTTTCCACAAACATGACAAGTCAAACATGTCTAGGGCTGTATCATAGCCTTTACCTCTTCACTTGGGCCCGTTTACCGGTGCCCTATTTTTATGTTTAGCTCTGAATAAAGTTCTTAAGAAGTTTGCTGCTGTAATTTTTACCTGTGTGTTAAAATGGTAATATGACATTGAATTTCTGCTTTAGGTCCTGAGGAAAGTATGGGTGACGTCACCGGTGAACCACATTATCAATATGGTTCACAAAAACACCACAAAATGAAGACATCTGACCACATATAACTGACTGGTAAAAAGTCTAAAGAAAATTCGGTGAAGATATATTTAGATACAGTTTTTGATTGTCTTTTCACCCTCTATAACTTCATTTTTGTGTGGTCTTTCCCTGTAAGCTTTGACTGGCTATTTGGCGAACAATTATTTTTATTCCTTTTTTACGGTTGGTTTGCTTTAGGTGATGGCTAACATGTGGCTCATCCACCACGACGAGAACACCTGGAGCGCCCCTTGGGAATTTAAACCTGAAAGATTTCTCGATCAGGAGGGACAACTCATCTCGGCCGATAACCCTAAGAGGAAAGCGTAAGTTGTAATGTTACTAGTTGAAACTATGTACAGATTACTGGTAGTGGCCGTTGTCAGGGCAAAAATTTTACATTTTCAATAGTATGCAAGACGAATGTGAGTGACTAGTTGAACTTGTGTATAGATTACTGGTAGTGGCCGTTGTTAGGGGAAAAATTTTACATTTTCAATAGTATGCAAGACGAATGCGACCACTAGTGAGCTCCAGCCGTCTCCATGATATACAAAACGCGAGGCCTTTCTAGAATAGAGCTACTCCCATTTCCTTTGTCGGGCCTATGTATAGATATCAGCCCCATTTTGTCTGCCAGCCTTATGCTGTAAGGCCATTTGATCAAACAGTAAACTGTACTGAGCACCACTGGGTATAGTGGAACCACTTCGTGGTGATCACATTCGTTTTCCCTGCCTGATGTATCGTTTATTTTTCAGTTGCAATTCTTATAAGGGTACTTTGAATCCAGGATTGTGAATTTTTAAATTGGCCACTTTTATATTCGCTGCCCCATTTGTTGACCAGTTTCCATGCGCTACTCCCTCGTATCAGCTCAACAGAGTCGCCAGTAAAAGTTCTGGCGTTCTCGTGAGATTGCAATGGAAATAACCAAAAGACGGCACGAGAGTAACTGAAAAACCGTGCGGTTTTTGTTAACCTGGAACCTAATGTTTGATGTAGGAGTCCAGAACTCAACTTTATTTAAACCGCGGGATTTATTCATTATTCTGGCGATCTCCTATTATTGTGACGTTCTTTTCGCATTCTCCTGTGTTTACGAACGTGAGTTTTGACGCCTAGGTTCTTAATTATTTCTCATGACATTATATGGAAATTAACTTGGAATTCCTGGTAACTGTTATAATACGCTATACATTTTACTTATATGTACACTTTATTACACATCTGTACAGGGCTGTGCTCCATTAGTATCTATATAGTTTGATTTCCTGTGAGTATGGCTCACTTGCACTGGCGGCCATAATGGATTTCTAGCAAAAGACTGATTTCGTACCACATAGCGAAATATAAGACACTACGGCGTGGAGAGTAAAAACAATCGCAACATGTAAGTGTTCATGTAAGAAGGAATAACTTGCACACCCCCTAGCACCATGGCTTAAGCGGAATTTGGTACAAAAATCCAGTGGTGATAAACACAATTTATACGACGTCAGAAGTCTAAAACTGCTTAAAATGGTGTGTTGTCGTCACATTTAATACATAAGACATGAAAGCACGAAATTGTTACTGGGGGAGGTTCAGCGTGGCATTCTCTATACCATGATTTCAGGATTGACTCTTGCATATTCGGTTGGTAATTCCAGCTCAGTTCAAGAACATTCGACCCATAAAATGTCAGAGCGAAAGGGATAATGTGACCAATGAAAGTGTTTCTCTTAAATGTGTACAACAGACTTGAACAAAACACACAGATGAAGATTTGATTATTTATTTGAATGGTGTTTTACCTCTGACTTAAGAATATTTCACTTATGGGACGGCGGCCAGAATTGTGGTGGGAGGAAACCGGGCAGAGCCCGGGGAAAACCCAAGACCATCCCTGTATAGCTGACGCTTGTGCTTTGTGGTCTCTCCAACAGCCTCATGCCGTTCGGGGTAGGACGCCGCTCCTGTGTCGGCGAGACCTTCGCCAGATCCCGGATCTTCCTCTACATAACGACACTGTTACAGACGTTCAACTTCAGCGCTGACCCCAACTCTCCTCTTCCTTCCAGTGACCCCCGGGATTTCAAGCCGGGTCTGGTCATCAAGCCCTGGCCATACAGACTTAGGGTCACCGAAAGGGAATAGCCACTACTTGTCATTCTGCCAAGTGGTGTGGAAGTAAAACTAATAGATTTTTAAAAATATAAATACCAACAACCTCAGGCTTCCTAGCAACGTTGTTTGGTAAACAAATCATCAACAACTTGAAGTTGAAGGACATGGCTTTAGTAAATAATCACCAGCAAACTCAAGCTTTGAAGGGCATGGCTTTGGTAAATAATTACCAGAAACCTCAAGCTTTGAAGGGCATGGCTTTGGTAAATAATTACCAAAAACCTCAAGCTTTGAAGGGCATGGCTTTGGTAAATAATCACCAAAAACCTCAAGCTTTGAAGGACATGGTTTTGGTAAATAATCACCGAAAACCTCAAGCTTTGAAGGCCATGGTTTTGGTAAATAATCACCAGCAAACTCAAGCTTTGAAGGGCATGGCTTTGGTAAATAATCACCAAAAACCTCAAGCTTTGAAGGGCATGGATTTTGGTAAATAATCACCAAAAACCTCAAGCTTTGAAGGGCATGGCTTTGGTAAATAATCACCAAAAACCTCAAGCTTTGAAGGGCATGGCTTTGGTAAATAATCACCAAAAACCTCAAGCTTTGAAGGGCATGGCTTTGGTAAATAATCACCGAAAACCTCAAGCTTTGAAGGACATGGTTTTGGTAAATAATCACCGAAAACCTCAAGCTTTGAAGGGCATGGTTTTGGTAAATAATCACCGAAAACCTCAAGCTTTGAAGGGCATGGTTTTGGTAAATAATCACCAAAAACCTCAAGCTTTGAAGGGCATGGCTTTGGTAAATAATCACCAGCAAACTCTTACTCTGGGACACATGCTTTTGCTAAATAAATGATAAACAACGTTTCTTATAGTTATTTCGAATACTAGACGAGCTAGTGCCCTGTGGAATCCTCAGGGGTTCGCAAAGTTCATTTTACACATTGGGTACGAGTGTGCCCAAGAAAAGCAGTCGTTTTAAACATTACTTTAGTTTTATCCCCAGCAGTCTCTTGATTTCAATTATCACCGCCATTTATTTGTCAGTCTGATTGTTCTTTACGCGTTGATATTACATGACACTGAAGTTATTATTACATTACACGGTGGGTGTTACATAACTCGGTGTAACAGACGGTGTAAATACGTACGTTTGGAGAAGAATCCAGCATCAGATGGATTTGACCTCACATAAAACGGTTTCATTTTTCATTTTTGGATTTTTTTTTGGATTTTTTATGTATCCAACTAATTGCAGTTTTTTTCGTGATACATTATTCGCTTGCCACAAACCATACACTCGATGCTACTCTAAGAATAACAACGTTTGGGTTGAAGGTAAAAGCATATATGAGAACGGTGTTTGGCGTCAATCTAATAAATAAGTGAACAGATGAAGTGACGATGCATGCCCACGTGGACTACATTGTCTCTATTTGTGGCAATTTGATAGAGCTGGCTGTGTATTTATTTATTTCGATATTGTTTAACTATACATTTATGAATGGTAATATTCCAGAAAGCCATTGATGTGGTGTATATGTATCTCACCTAATTGCATATGCTAGAGTACAGAAGCCTGTTAACAGAAGGGTGAAAAAAATCCAGAAAAAATGTAGCCCAGTGAAGTTGCCTGGAAAAGGTGGCCGAGAGAAATTGCCTGAAAATTGTGACCTAGATTATTTGCTGAGTGGCGGAGATAAACTCTTGGGGAAGCTTCCAGGAAAGTGGTTTTCAGGCGGCGGTGGCGGTTTGCTAAGTATCAGAGATGAACTCCTGGGGAAGCTTCCAAGGGAGGTAAACGACCTGGGAATAGTGTTCTAGGCATGTTTCCGGGGATTTGAGCTTATCGGTGCCTGAAGATGATTCGCGGCCGGGAGGGACCACCAGGGGGTGATCGGGGGGAAGACGTGCTGGACAATGGTGGCGGTGCGTGATGGCCCGGGAATACGGACGGATTGACGTTGCTACGAATAGGTCCCGGTAAGGAACTACCGTGACCCGGTGGTGGCAGTGAAGAAACCCCCAGCAGTCGTCTGCCTCCGTGGTATCAAATGTGAGAGCGTTTTCGAATGCAGCTCTCTTTGTGTCGGTTGCGGCTCTAAGTAAGGATGTTTGGCAAGTAATTAACAAAGATCTCTGGTTTAATCCGGTTTCTCCCACGAACAAACCCGGCTGCTGTCATATTAGTGAAGAATTCTGAATCTAGGTGTCGAAACCGACATTCATGTACCAACCAAAATGGGCTTTTTGGGTCAATAATGCAACAATGATTTACTGGGTTGTCGCGCAAGAATTTATCACTTTACGGTCAGCTTTATGGGTGAGGCAAAATAACAAAGGAAATGTCTCAGGTGATGCTACGTTCAGATATGCACATCATACTGGTGGGAAACAAGCCTCGCGAACCTAAACGGCCACACCAGCGTAATCGGTACGCCAGGGTCGAAGCCGGATTATTATGACCAGTGAAACGCGATACGACTGGTAAGAATGTAGGAATTTGCAAACTTCCTGTCCATGACTGGATGTTGATAGGCAGGTACCTTAACCACTAAACCATTAGGCGCTCCATATGTAAACAAATAAAAAATGACATAAAAATAAAAATAAATAAATAAATCACAGCTCTTACCCGTGCACCGTTTAGCACCGTGGCCATGAGGAGAAAAAGATAGTACATGGTTGCTTGGAGTCTTCTGGGAGAACACAAGGAATACAAAACGGTTGCATCAACCGAGCTTATAGATACTGACATGTTATGAATAGAGAGGAGGAAAAGGAGATCAGGGGAAGATACTGACCGCCAGCAGCAGTGAACATAATTCCTTTCACAGCTGAAAACACCTGTGTCATCACAACAGCGACAAAAACAGATCGGTGTACAAATCATGCGGTGTAATACCCTGAGGATTCCTGTATTTTGCGGACTGAAGGATGATCAGGACGTATATTGTGGAATTATTCAGCCGTGTGTGTGTACACCAAATAAACAAATATCACCATCTTCTAAGTAACCAGTTCACATATTCTTGACGTAAAAACAAATACTTAACAGTTATTGATTGGTAGATGTTTTTGCGCTCTGCTTTTAAATAAGCATGTGCAATCTTGACCAGTTTTCACACCCTGAAAGGACTGAGCAGTCGGTGCCACGTGCCTGCACAAAGGATATAGCACAATTACGTACTTATAACTACCCATTCTCTTCAAACCAACCACTCTCCTTATGTAAACTGAAATGATACATTTATTTATTTGATTCGTGTTTTACGAAGCACACCAAAATATTTCACTTATAATATAAATAATATTAATCTTAGGGAATAAAACATTTGTAATGTTAACGCTTTTAAAATCTAAAACATATGAAATTCCACAAATTAGAAACTGTGCAGATGATGTTGATGTAATTTAAAACCTTTGTTTTATGATTTAACACGCTTAGGTGTTGTTTTCTGCTTTATAAGCGAAGTGACCTCGTAATTTAGCATTATTTTACAAACCGCAATCATACGCGGTCGTAATTTCCTACATGTTGATGGATCCAGATCTGAAATAAAAGCACTATTATTATTGTTGTTGTTGCTATTATTATCATCATCATCACCATCATCATCATCATCATTATTATTATTATCATTATTATCATTATTATTCCGTTATATATGCATACTGCTTTACCAGTTTCCTGACAAATTGTCACCCCGAAGACAGGAATGAACAACAGAGTACACAGCTTGAACGTGGGTTAGTTTAGGTGGGAAAGGTCCTTGTAGGGTAACCTATAGCCTCTCCAATGTAAACGAAATCTGATAATCGTGTATCACTTGTCAATCAGAATGGGCGTCCCAAGTCACAGAAATATGTTTCCTTTTCATTTTAATTATTCTTTGCATCCTATTGTAAACTGCTTTTATTAGAAATTTATTAGTATTATTACTATTTAAAAAATAGCATAAGTATTTGCCAGAAGGCTCATTCTCAGAAGTGGAGATTCCGCGTGATCCCGTGGTATCATTCAAACTCTAGTGTTCAGTGTGAATGAGAAGTGTAGGTTTCATTGCCCAACCCTTAAACAACCATGTTGAGACCTGTGAAAACACGGACACGATAGTGCCTCACGCCTAAGGGTGTCAAGCCCTACCACTCTACCGACGACGCTGTCTATATAATGGTGTTCATGTATTTCTCGACGACGATTGGAGTTACTTTCGAAACCATGTGCACAGCACCCTGTAGAAACTAAGGCCTTACATGCCTGGGGTGATTAGTTGCTTTATGCATGCAAATATTTACACGTTTCAGTGCCTTGATTGTTCAGTTGGTAGACAATCCAGCCACGTCCGATGCAGTGTTACTTTCACAGCTCTCGACATCGTTAGTTCAGTGTCGGAAATGAAATCCATAAAAACGCACGAGCAAAGCGTGCAATGTATACTTAGTGCACTTAGCCTTTAAAAGTGACTCGCACATAAAGTATTTCGGTTTTTTTAGTAAAAAAATGAACAAACAAGGTGTTTATTAATTTGTAGCTTATGCATTACCTCAGTCATGTAATTTTACAAAAATTTCCTTATTTACCTATTACCTGACTAGAAAAACCGCAGCAGTTTATTTGGATGTCTCTTTTGTATTAAGTACACTGCACTCCATCCCCGTGCCAACTATACATATAAGCAATATATGTATGTTGCTGTAATCTATGACGTGGTCCGAACGAGAGAGATAGTTCACTGCAGTGTTCGCCACTTTCAGATACGTTATGCAACCTTAACTACAAGGCTATCTGTTTGTGTACACAGGGTGTCTGCCTTACGAATGACGGTTCAGAAAGTAGGACACACAACAAAACACTCTTGACCTCGCTATACAAACGAAGGCTCCATGTCCTATCTGCGATTTGATTCTGCCTACAAACAACGTTCCCTGCAAAAATTTCGTGCATCAAGTGTGCTCTGTACTCGCTCTGTACTGGTGTCGGCAGAAGCTCAAACCTGGAATTCGTTTGGCGATGACTCTGGTTCCAGACTGATTTCTCAGGACATCCTCCTCCTCTAAAGATTTATTTATTTATTTTTTTATTATTATTTTTTTTTCAATTTCACGCCGTATACTTTAGAATATTTCACTTGCACCAGGGCTGGGTGCATTATGGATGGAGGAAACAGGGCAGAGCCTGGGGAACGACATGGCCATCCGCAGGTTGCTGGCGGATTTTTCCACGTATGGTGAGGGCGCCAGCATGAGCATGACTTGAATTTACAGCCTGCCCTAATTGACTTTTCCAAATGATTCTTGTTAATAAAATGGACACGCTTCACTCCTTCATACGGCCAAGTTACTTAGACATGCACCATTATGTTCAGAAATGCCTTCATTTATTTATTTATTATATATTTGAGAGTTCTTTAACGCATTACTCAAAATTTACTCAGTTTATGGCGGTCACTTTATGGGGAAACCGGAGTCATCCGGGCATAAACCACCGGAAAATTATAGATGAATTTTCCTACATGTGACGTACAGCTATTCATCTGATATCGGCGGAGAACAAGAGGTACTAAGGTGCACGATCAAATGGCATTAATAGGCACGAGCAAATGGCACTAAGGCTGACAAGGAATGGCACTCGGGTGCACGAGCAAATGACACATTGCACTAAGCGTCGTCCACCTGTTAATGACTTTGTAGCACGGAAATATAGCCAGGAGGAAATGCACCGCGCCGCCTAACACCTTTATTTATTTGACACGTGATATTCTTTGCAGAAATACAAAATACAACACAAGGTGTGTTATCTAAAATTTTATTCTTATCAACTTATAACAAAAATTAAGAGTTTTCATAAATTGCTCTGTCACTTTATCATGTAGGAGTAATTATTGTAACTGAAGTCTCTAGCTACATGTTGGTCACAGCATCATAGTTACTGGTGACCTGGTGTAAACGCAACAGGACCGGGACGCACTTATAGATTTAAAAGATGGGCCGCACAACACGCGTGATTTATTGACCTAGATAGGCGAAATCTCAATAAACCCTGGATACAATCAAAAGCTGTCAGTCAAAAAAAAAATAAAAAAAGGAAATAAGGTCCCTATATCACGCCTGGAGAATGTTCAGTGTTCGCTTGACCCTCGTACTGTGCGCTAAAGCTCTTCCAGCATGGATTTGGTGACTTGGATACTTGTGGCGCTGACACTGGGGTCGGTTTGGTTCATTAGGACACGCTCTTGCCTTAAACTTACCAACCTTCCCCCGGGACCCGGGGGATGGCCAGTCATCGGCAGTGCTTGGGCCGTTCTCCACACTTTTCACATCCTATTCACCGAACTGGCTAGGAAATGGGGCGATGTCTTCCACATCAACATCTTCGGACAGAGCATCGTCGTGCTGAACAGCGTGGAGCTGATGAGGGAAGCGTACGCGTCTCCTTCCATCTCTGACATGTTCTCTGGGAGATCACTGCCGCCCACATCCGGCTTCGGCGAGACGATCCCATTCAGCACGACGTTCCTGCAGCCGTCTCCTCTGTGGGCGAAGCAAAGGAAACTGCTGCATAAAATCCTCAACATGTACGGGGACGGCATCCAATCCAGGGAAAACACGGTGCAAGACGAACTCCAACATGTGGTGGATTTGCTGAAATATCGCCGAGGAGAATCTGTCAACCTGGACGAAGTTTTCCACCCCTCACTTATCAATATTCTAACCATTCTGGTGAGTAGAATTCTTGTAAGGACGTCATTTCGGTGAGGAAAACACGAATATGCTACGTTGTAGTGGCGAAAATATCTGTTTCTTGTTCGGTTGGATATAATGCGTGTAGGGAGCCCATCCTGGTGAGGAGAATACGTGTACATTCTAGTGAGTAAATATTTTTTCAGCTTGTTCTGATCAGTAGAATAGGAAGGTCATCATGTAGAAGAAAAAACGTGTGCGTTACGTTCCAGGGACTAAAATATCTGTAGAGTTTGTTCCGGTGAGTTGAACAGAGAGGTCATCGTGGTGAAGAAAAAACGAAAACGTTACATTCCAGGGACTAAAATATCCGTAAAAATCTGTTCTGTTGAGGAGAATACGTGTAGCGGGAATATCATCGAGCTAGGTGAGGAAAATACTTGCATTAGTATTTCAGTGGGTAGAGTATCTGTACAGCTTATTATGGTGAAGGAAACCGGGCAGAGCCCGGTGGAAACCCACGACCATCCGCAGGCTGCTGGCAGATTTTCCCCCTTTCGACCTAGGAGGAAGCCAGCATGGACTTGACCTCAAAGCGACCGTATTGGTGAGAGGCTTCCGGGTGATTACTCTGCCCCAGCGCACTGGTCAATTGAATCACGGAGACCACCGATAGGCGTTTTACGCCGAACTCAAAAATATTTCACTTACTCGACGGCGGAAAGCATTCTGCTGGGAGAAAACCAGGAGGAGGCCGGGGGAAACCGCCAACCATCCGCAGGTTGCTGGCAGATATACATTTTAACAGATATACACTTGTCCATATACTCGAAAACTCGAAAATATGTTCATTTTCTTGACATATTGCTTTGATTGTTATTGATCGATTGATTTTATTGATTTGCCTGCTTATTTCTTCACCATAATAAGCAATTGTGTATACTCGTTATTTTATGTAGAATGACTTTTGTGTACAGTTGACAGGAAAACGAGAGGAGTATGGCTCCCCAGTATTGAATAACGTGCAGATTATGGACGATTCAATAAGCGAGGGGGCGTCCGCACGCTATGTTCTCTTCTTCACCATATTTCCATTCTTGCAGTAAGCCATTCCTTCAAATATATTTTAAACGATGCTGAAGCATGTATGTGGCATGAACGGTACCCGCTGATGCAACAGCTGTATAATGTATAATGTTTTTGCTGTTTAATGCGATACTTAACTATTTTTTTTCTTACGCGATGGCGGTCAGTTTTATGAGTGGAAGAAACCGGAACGCCCGTGGTAAACCACTGACTAACTACATGTTACTGACGAACTTTCCTACATGTGAAAAACAGATATGTACTCGATATTAGTCTTCAAGCGTCTTGAGAGAAGCGAATTTGCATATTTTATAACAATGGCCCGCTATCAAGCTTCTGGTATTGTATACGTACGTTTTCACTTCCTTACGACCAACATACTTTTCTGGCCGTTGACAAAGAAATTAGCTTCTAATGATTAAAAAAAAAAAGAAAATCACTATTCAGGTAAATAGTTATAGGTTTCGAGCTGAATTTCTGGCATTAACGAGTACACAAATGTTGCTGTTGTGTGTATTGGCAGATACATCCCGTATGGCCCGGGGCGACTGGCCATAGCTGCCCGGAAGTCCACAAAGCAGTTCTTCAAGAATTATTTTGACGCCTCAAAGGTAGGTTGCGAAGACGTGGCCCGCACGGAATCAGATTTAATAGGTATCAGTGTTTGAAGTCAGTAAATGAACGGTTAGAATCATACATGAGTTAATTAACCGCAAGTTTTGATGACATTTTCACTCTCCCATAACGAGTGTGGGGTTGCGAAGCTCTTGTTAAATCTATTCAAACAAGTAAAACTTCATACAGACTGATCAATTCGTGGAAGATGAAATGTCATTGTGGCTGAACGTCTTATAGAATCTGAAACGTAATAGTCGCTGAAAGTCTTCTACAGGCTGAAACTTAGTAATGGATGAAAGTCTTCTAGGGGCTGAAACTTTGTAGTGGTGAACGTCTTATAGAGAGTGAGACTTTGTAGTGGATGAATGTATTCTAGAGGCTGAAACGTTGCAGTGGTGAACGTCTTTTAGAGGCTGGGACTCTGTAGTGGACGAACGTATTCTAGAGGCTGAAATGTTGTAGTGGCTGAACATCTTCCAAAAGCTGGAACTCTTCTAGAAATTTTTCTAGAGGCTGAAACGTAGCAGTTGAATCATCGCATGCTATGACACGCCATAGTGACGAATCCGTAGTAGCGGCTGAAACATCTGATGTCGTAGTCTCTGATACGAAAGCCCAGATCGAGGATGAGGATCATTTCCTGTCTGAAACTCAAAGCCGTAGAAAAACACACCCTTTTCTGCTGTTACGCTGCAGTGGTTGTGATTTACGTATTTGGTTTACGAACACAGCTGTACAAAGACTGTGACGTATTACACAGAAGAAAAAAGAGCTTGTGTTGTCCATTGTCCGACATGGCAATAACCGCACAGAGTTGATCATATTTTTGTGCAGCTCTTTTACTTTAGCGTCCTAGCAAGTTTATCTCTACAATGCAAGATTGAAGCCAGGAAAAATCATCATCGCGGCAATTGTAGAGGAACTTTTATATGTCACTGAAGATGCATTAAAGATAGCCCACTATAAACACAACCAACAAGGAAAGATGTCCTATATATGAGCGGGCACAAGCTGTCACGCATGTGCATTTCCAAAGTGCAACAGCATCAACAACGACCCCTTACCTACAGCATCTCGTCGTAGTTAAACCACCAACATCAACAGGAAAAAACAACAAACACATACAGGAAAACAACAAGTATTGCCATGAAAAGTAACTGGTCAGATTATGAACCAAAGCATGATTCAAGTAGGGAAGCATATTCTTTTAAAATATTAATATATTAAATTTCTAATGAAGACTGACTGATTGGTGTTTGTCGACCCAATTTTGAATGTGTAATTCTTATCAGCTAGCATAGTATATATTGAGGGACGAAACCGGAGTGCCCAGAGTAATCCAGCAACCATCTGACAAACTTTATTTCTCCCCGTGTGACACACACGGATTTTCACCCATGAGCAGTTGGGGTTCGGTGCGTGTGTACTGTAAAAGGCAATGGGAAACATGGATCACCTATTACAGCTACACACAAGTGAACCATTTTGCTCTTTTCTGTGATATAAATCACAGGTTCTGTGTAGTTGTGCGCGTGACAGCCGAGCATGATGTGCTTCTACACAAAGTGTGGGAAATATCCCCTCATTAAGCGAACCTCAAGTAAGATCATATCATCCACCCAACAAGACCTACCAGAGCCACTCAGATCCGAGAACACTGGAGGGAAGTGGAATGGCGAGGACTCTAAGCCCGTGGTTTACAGTGAAATAACAACTCGTGTATCCCAGTGATGGAGAGACAAGAGCTTTAACCACTCAGTCAAGACTCGCCTCCTTTTATAGGGAAGGGGTAAAAGTTCGCGTGTTCTTACGTTAAGATTGCTACATTCCAACATTAGGGTTCAAACCTAACATTCTCGAATGGTCAGCTGAGTGTTTTCCACCACTTGTTGTCAACAACCATGCCGAGGTCTAAGAACAGCGGGTATTTAAGGGCTTAACACTGCTGTATTCGTTGCGTCACTCGATACCGCTGAACCTTGTTTGTTCCTAGTCAAATCCCGAGAATGCACAGATTTGGCGAAGTACGAAACAATGTTCAGCGGTATCCGGTTACACCACAAGTATGAAGACGAAGGTGTTAAAATCTCGTCACCCCCCAAAACTGAAGAAAATGTGAAAAAAACGGCATATTTTATGCTGTCGATCTCTTTTACTCTCTTTGCAGGGTTGATGAATTTTAGAGCAATCAACGGCCACTCGATTTGACCTAGATATATAAATGGCGCTGTGTCTATCACGTCTTGGCTCATTGTTGCGTGACATCCGAATGTAAAAGTTTACTATACATATATTGTGACGCCATATCACTGAGCTCAGAATAGAACGTTATAAAACAATGTGTTTCTTTTTCCGACGTGATGGCGTTTCGGTCTGAAGCAGTAATACGTAATCACAGAAGTAAAATGTATGTATTATGTGAAATAACACTTTCATGACTGAAGACAATTCAGATATTTAACTTCTGTATAAATTACAAAAACGATAAAAGCAAATCTACAGAGTATACACGTTCAAATCTTTTTATTTGTGGAAATAAACACCGTGACAGAATATTATTCGGGAAGGTGAGCGAACCAGCCGGTATTTTGCGTGAAAAACTCGATGTTGTTTGAAAGGTCATCTCTATTTAAGATGTATATTTGCACACCGCCCGCATTTGACAGCGGGGAGGGGGGAGGAGGGGGGGGCCTCCGTGGCTGATTTGGTTAGAACGTTATCGCACCACAATGACCCGAAGCCTCCCACCAATGCGGCCGCTTTGAGTTCAAGCCCAGCTCATGCTGCCTTCCTCTCCGGCCTTGCATGGGAAGGTCTGCCAGCAACCTGCGGATGGTCGTGGGTTTTCCCCGGTTTGCACGGTTTCCTTCCATAATAATGCTGGCCGCCATCGTATAAGTGAAATATTCTTGAGCATGGCGTAAAACACCAAACAAATAAATAAATCAATCAAATCTGACTGCAGGATAAGATGTACACTGCTATCCAATTACCAGTGTGTTATTGAATGCTCTAGGCCACCTATGACCCGAACGTGACCCGAGGGATGATAGATTACTTACTACACTACCAGGAAGAACTCCGGGGTTCGGGGGAAGGGGCGTGGTTGGAGGACGTGTCCGTTAAGGCCCTGATCCAGGAAGTTGTTGGGGCAGGTAAGAGATACAAGTTTACCTTGAACTTTAAAGAAAAATTAATTAATTAATGTATTTATTTGACTGGTGTTTTAAGCCGCACTAAAGAAAATTTTTACTCATACGACGGCAGCCAACATTATGGTGGGAGGAAACCAGGCAGAGCCCAGGGGAAAGGAAGCAATATTGTTTTGTATTCAAATAAATATTGGGTACGAAATAAATCAGGTTTCATAAATCTTTCAAAAGAACATTCCACCTTTAAATAAAGTACACATTACCTAAAGGGCCATTTCGTGCTTAATACAAATATGGTCTTCATTATATTTTGGATTTTTTTTTTACCATAATTAAAATGCAAATAAGGATTGAATTGATAAGGTTCACTTTTTGGGCCAGATTGAACAGACTGAAACACTGTGACGTCACAGAATTCCTTCGCTGCGAAACATGCTGTAACTGTTATGTTTTCAATTAAGGCGCCGGTGTAGTACGGTGTCACATGTATAGTCACGTAGAACGTAGACATGTAGCCACCAGAAGATGTTTTGCAGCTAAGAAAAATCTGTGAGATCACTGTGCTTAAACCTAATAAGTATGGTCTGAAATGTCCACCGTGGCACGTCAATGTTTATTTCCATTTTAATCAGTACCGAATAAATCTGCCAAATTAATAACAACAGCATATTTAGAACCAGCAGGGAATGGTCTTCTAGATGATGGTTACTTTCTTTAAACGTGGTCTGTTCTTTAAAGCCTCCGTCACACGGCATAATTTGTGGAAAAAAACTTGCCACATGCTTTAAAATACAGTTTTGTAATATGCAGTCAAAATCGACAGCTGGCTGTGGCCGAGTGAGTAAAGAGTTTGCATTTCAGTCGCTATAAGACAGACAAAATGTGGGTTCTAACTCGGTCTTGGACAGGAAATTTATAGATTACATTGACAGTTGTCACTATTCTTGGAGCCTTGGTAACAAGTACGGGTGTCCGACCCGCGTATAGCTGTTTTGCGCAGTCTCTTTTCTTTGAAGGCCACTTGTCTCCCACCAGTGCTGTGTGTACATTTGTTTGTCACACGTGGAAAACAGTCAGTTAATACCATAGGTCAGTGGTTAAATCGGGCAAATCCATTACATACAGAGCACAGTTACATAAAATTTCTTAAACATGACGCTAAACAATCGAATAGATAAATAAATAAATTTATAATCGAAATGTCAATTCACGCGTTAAAATATGTGGAATTACACCCTATAAATCGGCGCATCGACTGGCACCATATATACATGGTAAGGGATTTAGAGGCTTTAGACGCATGTGCTAAGGTGTCAAATTATCTAGCAAATAACAAGCTTTTAGGTTTATGTAATTGCGCCGATGTTCGACGGCTGGTATATGTAGGGTACAGGGAATATGAAGACCAAATTTCGTGGCGGACTCATTGCTGAGGATAAGCTCCAATACAAGACTTCATTCTTGTGATAATCACGGATTGAAGCAGAAGAATCCCCTGGGAGAACTTAATCGGCTATTACATTTACTTGGGTATATAGCTGAAAACTCACAGTGTACTCTCGTGTGACACAATGAAACATGTGGGAATGTCATTGGATTGTCCGAAATGCGAGAGGAAAGACGGACGATATCCCTAGTGGGGAACGAAAATTGCAGAGCTATCTGGACTTCCTGGGTTCATACCAGTATGGGTGAGGATATACTTGAAATATTGAAATCTGCGCGACGAGCCTATTCATGCAGTGAAATCTAAGACCGCCATTTTTTCAGACAAAGATGACGAAGTAGTAATGCCCTGATTCCACAAAACTTCTTATGGACATGTCCCAATGATGAGGTGTTTGGCCACTGGTTAGAAAGAAGTTGTTTGACGAGTTAAGATACTTTCCATGAACCGTGTATTACCAAACTTTCATAAGTATAAGTACATTATACGTTTCATAACCAACAGTCCCTCTTAATTTAATTATACACAGGTTACATTCGGCTGAACATAAGGGGTATTTATGACATCATTCGGCCATCACCATACTTTATCATCTCTGCAGGATTCGTAAACCTCCGAACTCTTATCTTAATCAATCAATATTTGAGCCTTACACTCTAAAAGGAATATACTGAGAATGTCGTTCTGACATCATACATGCAAAGCCAGCTACATATATATTATCAAATCAAAAAACGTAGAAATTAATTTATAAAAACTTAATATAATTTTCTACAAAATGTCTGTTTGCGACGTTTCATCAAAATGCCAGTGGGTCTCTTTAGATTATTTTTGATAACAGAAATCGGAAACGTGGACACAAATTGTCACCGCACAGTGCTTCAAGCAAATGACACCAATGGCACCCGAGATATCGTTGAGCGATATTAATAAAATATATATTTTCCTGAAAAATGATTCCTGATAAATACTCACGTGGAAACAGTACGTGAGGTGGTTGTCAAAGGCCAGTGGTTTATTCTAGGTACTTTCTTTTCTCAGTTTTTTTTTAGTTCTTCAGCATAGCAATTAAAAACCAAACAAATTAAATTAAAATAAATCTTCTGGTTACTTACAGGCTCTGTAACAACTCTCGGGTCTTTAAATGCTTTCTTCCTGATCATTGCCAAGCACCCTGAAGTGGTTAAGACGATTCAGCGAGAGATAGACGCAGTGATTGGTCGAGAAAGACTCTCTAGTCTGAAGGATCGCTCCAACATGCCCTACACCATGGCCGCCATCTTTGAGTTGCTAAGATACATTTCGCACGTTCCTCTTGGCGTGCCACACTTGACGACGGATGACGTCATGCTCAGAGGATACCTTATCCCTGCCAACACTTCGGTAAGTTCGCCCTAAAGAGTATTTGCCTGAAATGATTGTGGCGGTGAGGGTAATGGTGGTTTGACATGGTGTCAATTTGTTTTGTGCACAAATACAAAAGCTGTTGTCATAGAGCCTCAAAACTTGACATAAAAATCTATCAGCAAATGTCAGCCTTTCTTATCTCTATGCTTTTATTTGGGAAAGCCGAACAGCGCGTCTTTGTTAAGAATACTTTTCGATGGCGTAGCGTATTGATATTTGTTTTCGGTACATATGCTTTTATCCACGACATTTCGTTCCGTGTTATCTAAAGGAGGAAACGCGTTTTTAACGAGCACAAATGCGCGTTGGCCTACAAGCAGAAAACTGGTTCACAGATTATCAGGGAGATCTTATATATTCCAGTTTAGATTAATTGATCGACTGATTGTACGTCCCATGTTTCATGTAAAAATTTCGCTTGTACAATGGCGGCAACAGTTTAAAATATATAAAACCGGGGTGCCCATGGTAAACCGATCTTTGGCAGCCAGGGGACGAGCTCAACATACAAACATCCACGTCATTCGGAGGGAAGACATATAGAACACTGCAGAAACGACTCTATCCGCGCCGTCGGCGGCCTGTTTTTCACCAAGGCCCCTGATAGGAACAGTGAGGGCGGAAAGGCGCCTGACACAGTAAATGTGAATTGCACGAGAAAACGGTCTCCTAACGAAGTAAGAAGGTAAACAACAATTTTAAACAATTTTACAAATATGTATATATTTACCCCGTTGTCAAAATTCCGGTAAGCTCTTCTTCATTGTATGGAAACCGCTAGATTGTAGAGTATGTCTGTATTACGAGCCACTTGTCTGCTTTATAGTTTCCTTTTAACACCGCTAGGATTAGATCATTGCATGCAGGCTTTTTCTCCAGTGCCGGTGTCCGGAAAATCTTCTTGAGCGAACGCGAACGGTTCCAAACCTTGATTTTTGACCTCAAGCTGGTGAGAAGTGTCAGATGTTTTGTCAAGAAGGCTAAAGCGAACGATCACTCAAGTTATGGTTATGGTGGGTGAAAAGCTCATTAAAAACTGTATATAAAGATACATGCACTGAAGGTTTTAGATTTTTTTTTAACGAAATGAAATGTGGTGAGATGCTTTGATTGTATGGCGGGTTATACGGAACATATTGATGGCGTGAATGACCAGTGACGTCACAAAACTTTGTACACTTTTTATACGCCCACTTTCGAAGAAAGCGGACGTGTTATTTTATGGCTTTCCGTCCGTCTGTCCGTCTGTCCTTGTCCGGACCATGATTTTTTAACGAAAACTTTGTGGAAACTTATACTTTGCATAAATTTTCATCAGGCTAGGATGGTGTGTCATGACCTTGATCCAGAGTCCTTTGCTCGAGCTCAAGGTCACCATTGCACATAATTCTAAAATTTTGGTCCGGGCCATAACTTAGAAACGATGGCTTTACAGAAGCTTATGCTTTGCAAAAATGGTCTGGATGGTGTGAAATTGATCCAAGGTCATTTATGTCTACGGGTTATGTCATGACCTCCACTCAAAAGTCTGCTCATGTCTGTTCCCTTGTCCGCATCATGTTCTCCAGGCCATATCCTCTCAGAAACTTCTGGTTTCCACAAACATAGCAAGTGTTCTTTACGTATAGGGCCTGTATCATAGCCTTTACCTCTTCACTTGCACTCGTTTACTGGTGCCCTATTTTTATGTTTAGCTCCGAATAAAGTTCTTGAGAAGTGTGTTGCTGTAATTTTTAGCTGTGTGTTAAAATGGTAATATGACATTGAATTTCTGCATCAGAGCCAGAGAAAAGTAGGCATGACGTCACTGGTAAACCACATTATCAATAAAGAAAATTTGAAGATATTTTTAGATACAGCTTTTGATGGTCTTTTCACCCACTATAACTTCATTTTTGTGTGGTCTTTCCGTTATAGCTTTGACTGGCTATTTGCCGAACAAGTATTTTTATTCCTTTATTACGTTCGGTTTGTTTCAGGTGATGACTAACATGTGGCTCATCCACCACGACGAGAACACCTGGAGCGCCCCATGGGAGTTTAAACCTGAAAGATTTCTCGATCAGGAGGGACAACTCATCTCGGCCGATAACCCTAAAAGGAAAGCGTAAGTTGCCATGTTACCAGTTGAAATTATGTATAGATTACTGGTAGTGGTCGTTGTTAGGGGAAAATAAAATTTTACATTTTCAATAGTATGCAAGACGAATGCGACCACTAGTGTGCTCCAGCCGTCTCTGTTAGCCTGCTGCGTGATAGACAAAACGCGAGGCCTTTCTAGAATAGACCTGATCCCATTTCCTTCGTCGGCAAAGGAAGGTCGCCAAAAGACGGCACACGAGTAACTGAAAAAACCTTGTGGTTTTTGTTAACCTCGAATCTAATGTTTGATGTAGGAGTCGAGAACTCAACATTATTTAAACCGCGGGATTTATTCATTATTCTGGCGATCTTCTATTATTGTGACGCTCTTTTCGCATTCTCCTGTGTTTGCGAACGTGGGTTTTGACGACTAGGTTCTTAATTATTTCTCATGACATTATATGGAAATTGACTTGGAATTCCTGGTCATATGTTATAATACACTATACATTTTACTTATATGTACACTTTATTACACATCTGTACAGGGCTATGCTTCAATAGCATCTATATAGTTTGATTTCCTGTGAGTATGGCTGACTTGCACAGGCGGCCATAATGGATTTCTAGCAAAAGACGAAGTATAAGACACTACGGCATGGAGAGTAAAACCATAGCAACATGTAAGTGTTCATGTAAGAAGGAATAACTTACACCACCCCTAGCACCATGGCTTAAGCTGAATCAGATACAAAAATCCAGTGGTGATAAACGCAATTTATACGACGTCAGAAGTCTAAAACTGCTTAAAATGGTGTGTTGTCGTCATATTTAATACATAAGACACACCCCAGGCCAATGAAAGCACGAAATTCTTATTGAGGGAGATTCAGCATGGCATTTTCTCTATACCGTGATTTCAGGACTGACTCTTGCATATTCGGTTGGTAATTCCAGCTCAGTTCAAGAACATTCGACCAATGAAATGCCAGAGAGGAAGAAATAATGTGACCAATGAAAGTGTCTTTCTTTAATGTGCACCACAGACTTGAACAAAACACACAGATGAAGATTTATTTATTTATTTGAATGATGTTTTACCCCTGACTTAAGAATATTTCACTTATAGGACGGCGGCAAGCATTGTGGTGAAAGGAAACCGGGCAGAGCCCGAGAGAAACCCACGACCATCCCTGTATAGCTGACGCTTGTGCTCAGAAATGGCGATGGATGACGCCGTTAAGGCTAATTTGTATACTAGGCAGCCCTGCCTGCAGTTTCCAACATAGCCGCAGGGAAAAATCATCTCAAATTGCTCACGTCGTTTTGATTTGTGGTTCCTCCAACAGCCTCATGCCGTTCGGGGTAGGACGCCGCTCCTGTGTCGGCGAGACCTTCGCCAGATCCCGGATCTTCCTCTACATAACGACACTGTTACAGACGTTCAACTTCAGCGCTGACCCCAACTCTCCTCTTCCTTCCAGTGACCCCCGGGATTTCAAGCCGGGTCTGGTCATCAAGCCCTGGCCATACAGGCTTAGGGTCACCGAAAGGGAATAGCTACTACTTGTCATTAGGCCATGTGGTGTGGAACTTTAGTAAATAATCACAAGTAAACTCAAGCTTTGAGGCTCATGGTTTTGGTAACTAAATGATGAACAATGTTAAGCCTTCAAGCACACAGTTTGGTAAACAAGTTATACACAACCTTAAGCTTTGAGGTCCATTATTTTGTACATGGAACACAGCAGGGAAAAATTTACGCATTGCCTAAGTGATATTAGTATAAAGTAGCTTTACCAGAAAGCTTAATATCCTTAACTAATTTGCTTTCTGCTCAGAATTCGATCGAACATTATGGCGCCTATCCTAAAACTGAACCGACGCTTCTGTGTTCGTTGACACGATGGCGCTAACAGATTACACCGCGAGCATATTTTACCATACAAGATTCTGTCTGTCACAGGTTCAGTGAAATGACCCTATATTTCATTGGCTACACCCTTGTAGCGCAGACTAATCCTTTAAATTGCTTCGTTTATTCTCTTCTCTTATCTTTCTACAATCCTCCCACAGCATGTTTTATCCCAAAAGAACTTCTCCTCATCTTGCAAGTTCCCACCGTCACAAGCATAGAAATTCTCACCACGGTGGTCATCAGAATAGAACAAGTTTAGCATTAATTACCTCCATCTGATCCGATAGGCGTACAGACGAGGCTGACATTTTGTCAAAAATAATTATTTTGGATATCCCAAAATAAAAGTAAACATTCGTTTGGATCTGCCAACATTGCTTTTATTTTGGCCAGAAATCTCCAGTATAATCTCATAAAGTGCTCTTACTCTTGAATTCTGTTCTCCATGGTTCAACTGCGGCCTTTCGTCAGGGAATGTATCTCTTACATACTTACGTGCTGTGATTTCCATCTGGTCGGTTACATATACATGTACCAATATAAACCGAAGTGATGAGCACCGCCCACGGTTTGGGAAAATAGTCTTGACTCACTGAACACTAGAAAACACTTTCTGAATACACATGTGTTGTGGCATGTCCGAAGTCAAGCTTCTGTTTGTCGCATCATTTCGATTTATTTATTTGGATGATCGGTACTCGAGAGTATTTCAGTTATGCTAAGACGACCAGCATTGTGGGGAGAGGAAACAGGGCAGAGCCTGAGGGAAACCGATCCCCAGGTTGCTGGCAGGCCCTGTTACACGTCTTTATGTAATAATACACAAGTAATGTAGAACTCACCAAACATTTTAGTGATATGTACTATCACCACGTAATGTAATAAAATTTGACGTATCATGTAATAAATCCAGTTGATGAGAATTGTAATAAAAAATTCGGAGCAATGTAATAACATGCATAACAACAGCTATATGCATTATCCTGCACTTATACAAGTACTTGAGGGAATGTGTGCGTTTCTTGTAGTTATTTCGAACAGGAGACGCGGTATTGCCCTGTGGAATCCTCAAACCCGCGCAAAGTTCAAAGTACACATTGAAACGTACGAGTGTGCCCAAGGAAAGCAGTCGTTTTAAACATTACTTTAGTTTTATCCCCAGCAGTCTCTTGATTTCAATTATCACCGCCATTTATTTGTCAGTCTGATTTTTCTTTACGCGTCGATATTCCATGACATGGAAGTTATTATTACATTACACGGTGTGTTACATTACACGGTGTAACAGACGTGTGTGACTATGTACGATTGGAGAAGAATCCAGCATCAGATGGTTTTGACCTCACACAAAACGGTTTCATTTTCATTTTTGCAGATTTTTTATGTATCTAACTGATTGCAGTGTTTTTCGTGGTGCATTGTTCGCTTGCCACAAACCATTCACTCGACGCTGCTCTAAGAAGAACAACGTTTGGGTTGAATCTAAAGCAAAAATCAATACCTCCCATAAATGAACTAATATAACTTACTATAAATTAAGTAAGAAATGACTTTGACAAATTGTCTCTGTAAGAATGTGACAAATTGTTTACTTGGTTACATTTATTCAGCACGCGACACGCAAAACAATGATTTTCTTCATTTCATACTTTATAAATAATTCTCAGTGATAAACCTTGTTTTTATGCTGTAGACAGCAAAGGCATGCATATTGTGATGTAACTACTGCATTCAGTATGCATGATGAAAGACGGTGCGAGGTGGTTCAGCTGCTGCTTGAATCTCGCCGGCGGGCGGGGGGGGGGGGTTAGTCAAGGATCTGGGGTTAACTGTGGCTTATCCAGGATCTTTCCATCCATTAACCCATCACGCTAATGTAATAAATAAATAAACAAATAAACCCCATTTCCACCACCACGTAGGCTACATCGTGTATTCGATATTTTTAACTATACCTTTATGGATGGTAATATTCCAGAACACCGTTGATGTGTTATATGTGTGTCTCGCCTAGTTGCAGATACTACAGTACGGAAATCCGTTAGCGCCAGGCTTAATAAATCCAGAAAAAATGTTATAATTACGAGAAAAAAATCTCGTAATTACGAAGAACATATTCTCGTAAGTACGGACAAAAATTAAGTAATTTCGATATTTTTTGTAATTACACGATTTTTGTCTGTTTCTTTTTACTTTGATGCTAACAGGCTCCCGTACTAGAGCGTGTACTAACATCGTCGATTTCAATGTACATCACAAAACATTGTTACTTGAAACTCAAAGCTTTACGCCTCAAACTAAGGTCTTAGCTGGGCTAGGAGTCACAGCACCACATTGTGGCAGCACGCTAACCACCTTGGCAAAAGAAGCCCCAGCTAGCCGTGTAACAGCGTGTATGTGATAGTGTGCAACCTTCAATTAAAAAATCCTCCTATTTTTCACGGTGGCATGCAGCCCTGTAACCGTGTGGATTTTCTAGAATGGCTGCATTCTTAGATTAAGATACAAGACTCCTCAGGTGTGTTTGTGCAGTGAGAGTGTGATAGCCACAAATAATATCGTGCCATTTATCATCTTTGGGCAAAATCCTCCAATGGATGTGGCTGAAATACTACCGATGTGGCATAAAGCCAGAATCTCTCATTCCCATCGTAGCGAAAGTATTTGTCGCATAGCAGAGTGGGACATCGTCGTAGTGCGAAATGCCAGAGTGTTGTAAACATGCTGTACTGTAAGTCGGCCTTGTGGACTTCAAGCCCATTCCATACTGTGTCGATTTTTAGGAACAGACCGTGAACTTGCTGTTAAGAACGCTTGCCTTTCAATTGCTCAGATAAATGAAGTGTGGTGAGGAAATTGTTAGGTTTCTCTCATCACTGTCTTTGGGATCTTGACAACGAGCCGTCGACAAGGACACCCTTGTGGCCATCTGTGACCGTTTGAACACCACTTGTCTTCCAGCAGTATGGTGTGTATATCTGTCCAAGGATATTTACCATGATGTCACAAGGCTTCGTTACGCTTTTTGAACATTAATCTCTTCACATAAAGCTTCACATTCATCTCCTCGTGATTTTTTTTTATCACTGATCGTAGTGACACCGTGTCGGCTTTTGGAAGCTCCTGCTGTATCGTACTAGAATCGTATCAAAATCATTCAGGATATTGAAATTTAGCACAGATTCTTTGTGTGGCAGTACTGTTATATTTTTTTATTTATTTGATTTGTGGTTTACGCTTCCGTCAAGGGTATTTCACTTATACGACAGCGACCAGCATTATGGTGGGAGGAAACCGGGCAGAGCCCGGCACAGGCCCACGACCATCTCCAGGTTGCTGGCCGATGTTCCCACATATGGCCGGAGAGGAAGCCAGCATGGAAAACTCCTGGGTCATTGCGCTGCGATAACGCGCTAACCGACTGAGCCAGGGAGGCGCCCAGTACTATTGTATAGCCCTTGCTAATATAGTGATCAGTCTTTGTACGGCGTATTATAATCCTGAGAAAGTCGTGTTGGCGGAGTCGTACGATACCCTTATCACCATCTAAGTAGATGTTATTAAATCTGACAAGTTTTGCAGGAATCTTTCCGCAATCTTGTTGAACAGGTACACACTCGCGAATACTTAGTTCACTCTAGTGCAGGAGATACCGGGACACCGCCACCTGGAATTCAAATAACTCTCGACCGAAATCGAAAGGGTTGAAACATTTCGTACGCGTATTCCGATCAAACAAGATTAGTCGAGAATCACCAAGCAGTACTTGCCTCAGGACGGGTTTCTACGAATGCCCGAGGTTTTCATGACTCAGTAAATCGTGGTAAAACATCGAGAAGACTTAGAGGTTCAACAGACACACCGCACGAATTGTGCCATGAATTACACTTAAGTGTGACGATTTCGTGTCGCAGCTCACTCCTCCTTTGATTGATTGAATGATCAAGCTAATTTTTCGTTGTTGTTTAACACGATATACTCAAGAATATTTTACTTATACCATGGCAGCCAGTTTTATTGCCGCAGGAAAACGGGAATACTGGGAAGTTACTGACGAACTTGTTCAAGTGTAACGTGAAAATGTGCACATCATACTGTTAGAAGACAAGTGGTCAAGAGAGCGTCGTCGACCGGTTAAGACTAATTCACACAGTTACGGCCATGTACGACATGTCTGCCTAATCTTATGACCCCAAACCGTACGTCAGAAATTCTGAACATGACCATCGAGTTTGCTGCGATTGATTTTGCAGGGGCGATCACCAGTGATCTTTTGCGTCCACTCGTACGATCTCTCTTCGACAGGCCCGGGGTTCCAAGTTTTTTTCAGTCACAGCTAAGTCGTTACCTACACGTTGTCACTAGGTAGGCTTTAAGTTGAGGTTGTAGGAAACATTGCCGATTGGTCGTATCTGAGTCAAATGGCTACCAGTCACTCAATTCATAGACCGTTCCATGCGGAGTTATTAAGGTTTTACAGGTATCAAAAGCTCCACTAACAGTGAGTGCGGGAAGAACGTGCAAATTTCCGGTCTGTACAAGGCATGAATCCGTCCTTCCCGTCTTCTGGAGGTTTGAAAGACAAGCACCTCTAACCACCACAGAGCAAGAACCATCCCCTATACCTTACTAAGGCCATCTGCCACTCTGACACAGAGAAACGAATCCCGGTCAAACTAAGATGACGGATTAGTCTCTCGGTAGTAATTACTCGTGTAGCCGTGTCAGTAAAGGTAGATTTGTAAAACGAGTGAAGACCAGGTGGCAAGACTTGTCTGGACATTTATTTGTACTAAATGGCATAAAATCTGCTACAATTAAAGCACTACCGCCACAACTGATTGACTTTAGATTCTATAAGCCAGTACGCCATGGTACATGGTTAATGTACGTGTAAGACTGAGAGAAGAGTGATAAAAAACCTACGTTTGCAGGTAGGATTGTTTATAAAATCGCGTTCTTGTTTTGTTTTGTTTTGTTTCTTTTTTGATCGCCTATGTCCCCTTTTGTCCTCACAACAGTATGACCCCATTAGTAGAACGCTGGTCTTGTACATCATGACAAAGATGAGAGGGTTATGTTCCATTATTTTACCAAAACCTAAATAAAGTAAAAGAATTCCACCTACATTTCTGATTTGTTTGAAGAGAAGTCAAAATTTGATACCTTTGTGAAAATGCCTTAGATATATGCAAGAAAAACGGAGAGACCGATTGTCTGAGGACGATGCCGCAGGTATGTCTTAAGTGCAAGTCAAGCATGAGCTGTTGTCCTGCACGCAGGGATGATTCTTACATCTTCCTGTACAAAAAAGTGTATACCTAACTCTTAGCTCTTACTGGTTGGATTCACCTGGCAGTTGTCACCTACAGTGCTTTTTAGTCCTAGAAAGACATTTCTGAGTACAGTAAGGCAAAATTAGGATGTTGAGTGCACTTGAAAAGAGAGTAGGGGACGAAACAAGCGCTGTGAGGAGTTTTGAAAGTGTAGTGGTTCACTGTGTGCGTCATTCTCACTGATCATAGCCCCGAATACCGCTGTTTTAGCAAAACCAGCTAGACGCACTTATTATTCAATCTTTTCCACAAAACAACCAGTATATGAAAGTTTTACATTTGGATAAGGAAAATAAACCAGCTTTTACGACCTGTGACAGAAATAATCATTACCTGTTGCCTCTTCCATTAAAGAGAAAGGTCTGTTATCAATGGCCGTGTGTCCCCCCCCCCGCCTCCGCCCTGCCCGATTTTCTTCCAACGTAATGTTAGTGGTCGAGGTAAAAGTGTATTACATTTTATTACGGCGTAAAGGCTCAATCAAATAAATCAGCATTTTTCTTGTTATACAACGAAGGCATGTTACCGTGCAGATATTTTTCCTTAGCCCACGGGTAAGCCATGAGCAAAATTTCATTAAAATATGAAAATTTTCCGTAGAGTCGTTGACAGACCCAGGGGAAAACTTAAATACCGACTTCGCGGATGAAATGAATAAATAATTCAAAATTTAAATTTTGATAACAACATAGCCTCCTACATTTGTGTTAAGCCCATTGGTTTATTCGGTAATTTTACGGCATTAAATGCCTTATGCTAATTCCTACATTTAAATCAATTTAATCTGTGTGAAATTTTATTCATATACTGAACATGGAATTTCCATGGTTATCGGTGCCCATTACATCTGATGCAGTATTGTACAGGTCTAGAAGTAACCAGCGGATGGTCGTGCGTCCCCCCCCCCCCACTCCCATGGTTCTGCCCGGTTTCCTCCCACCACAGTGCTATTCGTAATCATGAGTACCACGTAAAACAAATATCAAATAAATCTAGAACCTGCCGGCTTACCAGAGGTCTGGTTATTGCGTGATGCAATTGCACGATCATAGGACATGTGATGGCCTTAGGACGGACAGGGGATTGTTTACAATTCTGTTTGTCAAACAGCATGTGAATGCAAGCATTTTGGAAGCATAGTAAAAAGAATACGTTTGTTGTTGGTTTGAGCTATCAGAATAATAGGTGGATCAGCATGTACAGCTGAATGGAAACAGAAATAACTTTGTTCAGCATGGACGAATTTGTACCAAATCTTACTACAAAAGAGGTGAAAAACAAATAGTACAAAACGGCCATAATTTGTGGGCCATGGACGAAACGGCTCGAGACCCAAACTTAATCTGTAAGTCATTATGGGAAAGTTATGTCCTAAGTTTCAATTCAGTGTACTACAGCCTTCTGGAAATGTCTGCAAATGTCCAGATCTGGACAAAAACAGCCGTCACTTGATCTGTAATGGCTCACGTTGAAACCATGCATTAGGCCTAATGATATAAAATCAATTTCAATTCAATAAGATAAAAAGTTTAAACGTCCGGAAAACGTTTGTGACAGAATGACATAGAGGTTGAGTCTACATTTCTCTGGATGTCCTACACGAGATTGTGCGGGTACAAATTTAAATACAAGTCAGGTGAGACAACCATCTCTAACATAGTGGTAGTTCATCATTTTGGCGTAATCACATGCATCATAGGTCCACGAGGACACAAAATAGGGTTCACGTATTTCAATTCAAAGGCGCTTTTATTCTGTATAGCTGGTATCTCCGACCAAACAATAAAAATAGTTAGGACAAACAAACGCAATTACACACTGTATGGAAAATCCTGAATTCATTCATAAATCTTGTGCACCAGATCTGCTTAAATGTACATGGTTTGTCATACCTGAATATGACAAGTGTGAAAAATGGATTCCTTTGAAATACATGCAGGTCTATCACCAGCATCATACTGCAACAATTTTTAACATTGTATCAGCGCAAGGTTACAGTCCTTTTCTATGCTCACTCTGAACTTCCTTAGAGCTCAGAGTCCCGTGTCGGTATCTGACAAATGCCTTCTACATATAATTGTTCAATCTATTGGATGTCCATCCTCTTACTGACATCGTGGGGAAAAATTCAAAACAAATACCAAATGGCTGACAAGCAACCCCTCACCCGTCCTATGAGATCACTTCCTTCAAATCACAGATAACGAATGTTATCCTAAGATCATCAAGGCCAACACTGACAAAGTGGAAAGAAAACGACGAGTGTGTATACTGAATGGAAAAAGATTATCTTCTTGCACCAGTGAGAGTAAATCTACAAAGCTGAGCTTAATTATGGTAAATCGGAGGACCGTAGTGGTTTGCGTTGGGTCAGGTTTATTGATTTACGGAAAATGAAAAAAAAATCCTCAGATTTCTTGAAAAAAGTTTGACCCAAATTACCGGGATGATCGGGTTACCAGCAACAGACCTTTTTCTTTCATTCATGGCCTGACCTTGCCAATGGAAATGCGAACATGTTGTATCAGGCAGCAAAAGGGTCCCAGCAGACAAGACAAAATTTTATGATAAACAAGCAATTTGAGACGTATTTAATGGCTTAAATATGGGCTGCTTCACGCTGACAATGCTCTAATTGAGTTTACGTGCCGAAATACAAGCCAGCCTTTCAAGGATGCTAAAACACACCGCGGCAGGACAGGCTAAAACTGGGACTACTTCAGTAAATCAGTAGACATTTTCACATCAGAAATACCCTCATAAGTTTCTGTTCACTCTTGGGCTGTCACCAATATCTCGTCACTAGCTCCCTTGTTTCATTTTCAGCCACCCGTGTGGCCAGGACGAAGATAAGGCGACTGTGTCACGTGATGCAAAACGATCTGAAGCTTTCTGGTGGTGAACTTTGAGCGATGCTGGTTTTCTCCAGCCATAAATCTGACTGCCATTGTATAAGTGAACAATGCTTGTTTGTGGAGTTATTCAACAACTTCCAAAAAATACCTATGCAGAATTCCGGTCCGCATTGTGCACACATCTATGTACTTGTCGTTTTTTTTATGAAAATCAGGCTCCGGGATTATGAATCTTCATAATATTTAACTCAGACATTGTCTTAATTTGTGATAATATTTCTGAACACAGATCTTAATCGCTAATTTTCCATCTTGTGATGAAAGTGTTCCCACCATTTCAGCGGAGCAGAATTTTGAAGTTGATCCTAATTCTGACGTCCTACAGACTAAAACCGCGTTGCAACCCCAAGGCCTGGAGCTTGTGTGCCATGGAGACACTCCCCTATTTGCATGAATTCACATGACTTGACTGTGGTGAAATTGTAAACTATTTAACGGTCTTTGTCGCTGCATTGGTAACCGGTTTAAGCACTCATCTTGGCTATATGGCATTCTGGGATACAATGAGTAAAATACTAACATGAATTAAAACCTTTCTAATTCAGAAAATCCCCCAGGAACGGAATTATGAAGATAAAAGGACAATGCAAGATATATTTTTCTAAAATCGGTATTATAAATATGCAACAAAGACCGCCAGCTCGTGTAAGGATCGAACTATTGTAATGGTACAATGTTTTACAGGATGAAAGTCGATAGATTGCGGGAAGTTGACGTCGCCATGCAGCGTATCAAGGGGTACAACTCTTGCAACACATCGATTACCTTTTCTCGTTCCAAACGTTTGTCTCACGGGAATTAAAGACACAAGTGAACTATTGTCACGTGTGAGAATGCAAAGTTACATAAAGAACTGGTCATATTACTCGAAAAAATTGTTTGAGAGGAGTGGTGGTGAAGAGTTGGGGGGGGGGGGGGGGAGAGGGGAAGAGGCACTTGCCTTACACCCATCCGTTGTGCTAATATTACCCGAATCTGTGTCTCTGTCTAGGTACACCAGTCACATGACCTCTTCAGTTTTTTTGGCGACACATTTCGGTCGCGTGGTTCTCGGAGCGTGCCAGCGATGCACGTGGTCAGACGCCGTACAAGTGGTGTTGATGAAGCAGAGTGGGTCATGTAAAATGCTAACCCTATAGGTCTACCTGGTCAACTTTGACGGAATGCAAGGCTAACAGTCCTTAGAGACACCTGATTGCCACCTGGGAGCTGGGGGACTCGGTCGGTCAGGTGACTCGGTCAGATGTGTATTACAGCCAGCCACAAAATGAAGACCACACTTCCGCCCGACCTGAGAGAACCTGCTGGTTTTTCATAATGTAAGCATGATCTCGATTAAACCTCCCGCCAGTAGCACGTGTACTTTAGACTTTGTTCACTTTTCCAGACTCTATTAATGAGTAACATTAACCGACTATTGTTTTTTTTCTTTTAACTTGTCACCTATATTCAACTCTCTGTAAACATTGCCTATAGTTACTGGAATGTAACACCAAAAGCTTCACAAAAATGATGACTCCCCTGTTATTGCCCGGAAAATGCAGTTAGAATACTCTTTTGCTAATTCATAATGTTCATTTCCATTTTATTTCCAAGGATATGGATGTCGGGCTGTAGGAAACAGAGAAAGGCTTTGTTTGCCTTTGACATTAATGCAGTGGTAATCGGTTTCTACTAAACAGGGACACAATCATGAATGATAACATTATTCCAGTTAAATCTCTGAGGGAAACAGGGAGTAGAGAAATCTGAAGTGTATACGTCCTCTTGCGGTAGCAGTGTTTCAGCGTTTTGTTCCACAGTAAGACGTTCTGTGGTCTGAGGAATCCACATAGAGTTGACGCCTGAATATTTTGAACTTGCACATTGCCCTTTTTTCAAAATGACTGTACTTCTTGCAATGACGTAGTTAAAAGGGTAGATACAACTTTGGTGGTCTAGCTTCCTCATCCTACAATACAGAGAGTTTGGCAAGCGACATTGTGTACATTGGAATTTAGTAAAGTTGTTATGCATCGGTATGACGGAAATGTACTGGCAAACTCCTTTCTTTAAGAAAGGCTTGGTCGTTTTAAAAAAAACTTCCATAAAGAGTGTATCCTGTGATAGCATACGTTGATCAAGAGGCAGCAGTTGCAGCTGTCTTTAGCTCCTTTGTATCTGAGGTTGCCAGTCATGACGTGCTTACATTTATCGGAAATAAACGTCGACGACTCAATCACTGATGTAACAACCATAATTGCATGTATTCATCTGAAGTGAAAATCCTTAACTGTTTTTGAGTAATTGAAAACAGTATATGTCTTGGCACACGGATCACATGACGTGGTACAGAAATTGTAAATGTGGATGTGACGCCTAATGCCTCTTTGAGTATTATTTAAACGGAATTGCATAAAAACGCACAACGTTTGAGACATGCGTCGTGTATAGTTATGTAAAGCAGTTCTACCTATGTTTTCAGTGATTCAGGGAAATAGGGATCTCCAGAGAGGGATCCTGTTGTATCCAAATTATTAAATGGAGGTAAAACAATCCGTTTGTCTCGAGCCTCTGGTGCAACAGTAAAATAATGGCTAAATAAATAAATGACTAAATTAATAAATAAATGACTAAATTAATAAATAAATGACTATAGAAATAAATAAAATAAAGAGGGGATTTATTCTGTAAAGAAAGAGGCTAATGTCACCTACTTCATCCTTGTGCGACATTGGTCATTTCACACTGAGGAAAGTAGAAAGAAACAAACCACAGCAGTCATACAGTGCACGATGATTTGGTTTTCTTCACTATACTCTCCATGTTTCCTCACAAAATTTATGTCCCGACAAAACGATGAATTGTATGTTGGGAGGTAATGAAGCAAGGTGGACAACATTGAGGCTCTGTCTATTACGTACCCCATTTGTACCTCATCTCTCCCGCCCCCCTTATCAGCCCCATGGGATGTGCCATTACACAGTGATAACTGACATAATGTGTCTTGCCGAATTTTATTCTTCTTCTTTTGTTATAATTTAGTTACGAAATGAAGCGGGAATTCTGCCATAAGGTGTACAGTTTTAAATGAAGAAATACGACAAATTTTTATCGCCAAATAATGGCTGATTTATGGTGTTTGTTATTTTGTTTGACAAATTCAGGAGTATATATCAGGCACATGAATGGAAATGACTGGCTCCAGTTTCTTTTGTACATCAAATTATAGTCCACCTTTATAAAGGTTTTTCAGATTTTTCTTAGACTTATGACATCTTTACTACAGGAAGTCTTCAGCCTGACATAAAAAAAATCGTAAAACCCTCAGCAAACCTTTTAATTTCCAGTAGCTTTGGCTCAGGGATTTGTGGCAAACACCGTAAAATACATCGCATATACGGTAAACACTGTAATCACTGGGAAGATTGGCTGCATAAAAATCCAAACTACTTATTTTTATTGTACGTGATAAGAGTAAATAAAGAGTTCGATATAGAATCCTCTCTCAGTATACTTGTGAAGTTATGAAACCACTAAATGTATTTTCAGGCTTCTCACATAAGTAACTCTTATCTCGGAAATTTGTGAACTTTATAACTTAGTGTTGCACTACGTGTATAGTTTTATCATAAAAGAGTTCGTTTTATTTATGATGGACGAGTCATAATTCGTATTTTGCTAAACGCCAAACAGCCGCCTTGAGGCGTATAATCTATAGCCACTAATTTGAATTGAATTTTATTCTTTCATGAAGACAGAGAACTTTCGCAGACGTTTATCTTGCCTTTGTTTGTTGCTCATCTGTCTCAAGCGGGCGTATGTCAACGCATTGTAACCGGCCAGCAGTCAGCATACTTCGTTCATTTTAACAGTATCTAAGTCCTTGTGACATCCCCGTCTGCCAGAAACCTACGGATGTTCGTGAGTTTCCCCCGCGCACTGCTCAGTTTCCTCACACCATAATGCTGGCCGTCGTCGTATAAGTGAAGCATTCTTGTGTACGGCGTGAAACACCAACTAAATAAATAAATAAATTGTGACACCCAAGACTTTACATGAACTCAAGCATAGTTTACACCCAATCAACCAGCATTCCTAAATGTCCCCATTAGTCTTCTCCCCCGCAATGGCGGCTCGAGTGGAAACTGAACTGTTCCCTTGTAATGCATGAGTAATACCTTATCAGTTTGCCTATCAAACGTCATCACAAAGGCAGAGATGGACAATATCCAGACTGCTTAGGCCGGAATGACTGCTTAGACGGAAACGGTGTCGCAGGCATTTGTAAATGTAAGGTAAACAAATGTCCACGCGTGAGTAAACCTTGTCTACCTAATGGTGAAAGAGTCACGTGACTTTGTTTACTTTCCGTCCCAAACACAGTGAACTCTTGCATGAAAATGAAGCGCTCGGCAAGGAAAATGAAAAATCACCTCATATATTTATTTGTTATGTTCCACACTGTATTATATAACATTTTACATTTTACCCGTTGTCAGGGGTATATCATCTTGTAACCACGCAGTACTGATTGTAGTAATCGGACCTGGCGTCTACTTAGCATCGAACGAATCAACCAAGAGCCGCTGACCAATGCGGTAGCTGTGAGGTCATGTCCAGCTCAGGGTGGCTTCATGTCCAGTGCGACGTGGACAAATCTGTCCTATTTCCTCCCACGATAATGTTGGCCGCGGTAACTGGTTGAAATATTCTTGAGTACCGCGCAAATACATTAAATAAATACAGTCATTAAATAAATGATGTACAGAAAGTACCCAGATTGCTGATTTAAGAGATTAAAAAGAATAGTTAGATCAGCCGTAACGAAAGTTAAATCCTGTTCTTCTGTGTGACGGAGTGGATGTGCCCACTACACGATCATAACGGTTTGATTTCTTGGACAATGAAATCAACACCTGTCAGTTTGTCCCGTTTCGATATCGGATCCTCTCTCAGTATACTTGTGAAACTCTCATGAAGCGACTAAAAGTATTTTCAGACTTCTCACGTTAGTGCACCTAGAACAATGCTTTAATTATGCTGTGAGAAAACAAATTCCATTCATATCCATCCCTTAAAACTGTTAGGTCTACCTACATGCATATACGTAAATAAACCGGACTTGCGGCTGCATGCTGTTGACACTCAAACCTTTATCCATCTCATGTTTATTTGACCACAGTTTCAACCAGGTTTGGTTTCCGGACACAAAATTACAAAATCAGTTCAACCCAGTATAGTATCACCTGGTTTGGTGACATTTAGGAACGTGTGAATATCATATTCCAAACGACGAACGATCGTTTACGCCCAGGTGTCGTGTGAGAATTGCGCCGAGACGCTGACTCTACACTTTATCAAGTTCTACTTTCTCAGTAAAGGCGACATTTCACGTCGATACTAGCACATGCACTAGGGACTATATTCCTGAGGAGGAAGCGGGCCGGGATCCAGTGGATAAAGGGGATTGCATTTAAACTGGCAGCTACCGCAGGGGTCGGGTCATACCAAAGACTTTAAAAACGGTACTTGTTGCTGACTCACTGGGCGGTCAGCATTTAGAGGTTAGAGCGAGGAAACAGGACTGGTCAACCCGTTTTCAGTATAATGACCGAGTGGGGTGTCATGTATGGGGTCTTCCGCATGATGCTCCATTGGCGGCACCACTTTGGCGCCATCTACTCGCCTTGCCACAAGAAGACACACTATATATGCACACACCAAAATGACTCCTCGTCGTCATATGAGTGAAACACTGTTAAGTGCGACGTTAATCCCCAAGCTCTCATTCACTCACACGTGAGAAAATTTGCCATTAACATACTAAAGGTTGGTAGTTTTGGTAGCTTTGCAATTTTCTTTAGCACGGCGTTTAAAAATAATCAAATAAAATTATTCATTTATTTACTTGTTTGGTGATTTACGGCGTATACTCAAGAACACTTCACTTATAGGACGTCGACCAGCATTATGGTGGAGAAAAAAGGCTGAACCCAGGTGTAAGGGTACCTATATTTAAGAGGAACAGTGATAAACAAATGACTTGGTCACCTCTCAGACAGCGATAGGCCTTTCACAAGAGGCTTGAATAAGTTCAATACATATATTTGAACAAAATGCACAAATAGTACAACTGACAATAATACACAAAACAATACAGATAAAAAATGTGTAGTTTCTAACTGGTGACAGATTCCAAATCCAGATGGATTATTCCGGCTTCCAAAGGCAAGTCAGTCCTCATAAATATAGAATCCATAGTTCTTAAAAATTCTCGAGCGGAGGGATTGACAATAGCGTCCGTGACGCCGAGCTGGCGTTGTATGTTTCCCATTGGAAATATACACAAAGTCGCCTTTAGGGTACACTAGGGTGAAATGTACGTAATCGAACAAAGATACAATGAGCGATACAAGCTCCAAAAGAACGTCTCAAAGAAAATAGCAAATGGCGAAAACAGAATATAAAATCACGTATGTCGAATGGCATGAAAGCCGATATCTCCAAATCCAACAAAGTCATTCTATGTCGACGAGAGTAAATATGACTGCTGTCAAATGAACTTGAGTAAATGACAGTTCTCAAGTGGACACAAGTAAAATGACTGCGAGCTTTACCACATGTTTATAAACTAACGTAGAAAAAATTCTGGAGAGTTTGATCGCAAACCTGTTTACAACATAGGTACAACTTTCCAGAATGTACGCTACAATGACACGAAACTCATGACCACAGAAGCCTCGAGAACACGCGACTGCATTCCAGTGCAGACCACAGGGTACACAGAGGCGAAAATGTAGCTCAGACACTGATCCGGTTAGCAAAAAGACAAATAAAAAAATATAATACAATATTTTACAGACGGGGTTCGTAACACCCTTCCCCCGCCCCCAAGGAAAAGATTACTGTACAGAAGTACGGTGATCTTTACAATCATTGAATATAAAACATATTTACAATGGTGAGAAGATGACGTTACTAGGAATAAAATTTGATAAACATACAAATGCTCATTGAGCTGTGGATAACATGTCAGCCACAATATTATCTTTACCAGCGATAGGTACAATCTCCATAACATCAGGCTGTAAGGTAAAGCCCCACAGCAAAAATCTCTGATATCTCTTCTTAAATTTCTTTAAGAACACCAAAGGATTGTGATCCGTATACATCGTGACATAACGAGAACAACTTGTCAAATACACTTCAAAATGCTGTACAGCCAGCACATGGCCTAATGCCTTCTCTATGGTAGAAAAATTCTTCGGATGTTTATTTAACTTCCTAGAGAAGTAACTCAGAGGCTGTTTTATCCCATCCTCTCCCACAGACAAAGTATTAACAACTTCTACAGTTACTAAACCAGTAACCAAATCAGAAGTAAGGGTAACATCCAGTAAAGGAACAGATATAAATTTCCCATTAATACTCTTGTTCAAAACATAACTGTTGGGTTTATCAGAATGGGCTGCAATCACATCTGCCAACATCAAAGACTGATTAGCCCCTGTATCCCGAAGTGTACGAACAGGGTAGGTAACTGCATTACTAGTAACCACACCATGCGACACGAAGCCTAAGTGTGTCTCTGGAGTTTGAACTACTTCCTTAACTCGTGGTTTAACGAAAGGATCAACACTACCTATCTCTACCTGTGATCTTACTGGTTTACAACTGGAGTTAACAAAAGCTACTGACTTTCGTTCCTCTTTTCTTTTTAGTACTGTGCTTTTACATTTTGTGACAAGAAGGTAGACTTGTATCTTGAGGTTTGGACTGAAATGTCTTCTTGTCAGAAGAGACACCCACATTTGACTTAGGTTTCTCACCTGTCTGCCTGTCAGCACTAAAGTTTAAAGTCTTCTTATCAGAACTCCCATTTCTTTTAAAATTTAGGCTGGAATTTTTGTCCATTAGTCTTATGATCTAACTCATATTCATCAGCCAAACTGGTTGCGATCTTGACGTCCTTGATTTTTTGTTCACCTTAATAAGCCCTCACCTCACTAGGAACGCTGTTCTTAAATTCCTCCAGAAGGAAAACAACCTCCCTCAAATTCTCAAAAGAAGGATCTTACTTCAGAGCTCTGTACCAACTTTGAAACAGCGTTTCTTTACCAGGGCAAACTACAAATAAGTTTCACCAGACTGTTTCCTTAACTCTCTGAACTTCTGTCTATAGACAACCGGTACAAGCCCATAAGCAGACAAGACCACTGCCTTAACGGTTTTGTAATCTGTAGACTGATCTGCGGACAAAGCAGAATAGACACTTGCAAATTTATGTTCAGATTACTTTGCAGTAACATAGTCCAAAGCCTTTCAGGCCACTCCAAGCTGACACCCACTTTCTCAAAGGATAGGAAGAACTTTTCTACATCCTTGTCATTAAATTTACACACTAATCAAATGTTTCGAGTCAAATCAAATCAATGGTGACTAACAGCTTCATTATCACTACCTTTAAGCTGGAGTTTCTTCAGTTTGAACTCCTGTTTTAACTCTAACTTTCTTAGTTCCATATATCTTTCTTTTTTTCTGTCTTTCTTTCTCTCTGTGCTCTTTTTCTAATCTTAACTTTTCTAACTCAAATTCCCTTTCTCGTTCTCTTTCCTTTTCTGTTTCTTTCTTTTCCAGCTTAAACTTTTCCTTCTCAAACTGAAGCTTAGCCAATTCAATCTCACCACCTTGAGTCTTAACAGGTAAAGTATTACCGAAGCTCAAGTGTTTGCTAATAGCATCCACCATTTCACTGTTCCTAAAACCATGGCTTAAGTCTAATTGTCAGCTATTTTTCTCAAATCTGCCTTTTATAAACAAGTTAAACACTGACAAATCTTCGCTATCACGGAATGAATCTATATCAAGTTGCTCGACCTTAATGACACAATAAAGTGTACAAAGAAACTATATAAACAGTTGTACTAAATGCGAATCTCTGTTTGACCCAAAACAGGAACGAAAACACCGCTACGCAAGTTGAAAATTAACGGGCTACAATCTAGCAGGAGCAGGTTTTAGTTTCCGGGCGAGCCCGAGAGCGATTGACCTTACACAAGATCAAAGAAAGAAACAAAGACGCTAGAATAAGTTCAATACATATATTTGCGCAAAATAGACAAATATTACAACTGACAATAATATACCAAACAATAGCGATAATTGCCAAAATATGGTTTCTCACTGGTGACAGCGTTCAAATCCGGATGGAATATTCCCCCTTCCAAAGGCAAGTCAGTCGACGTAAATATAGAATCCGCAGTCCTTGGGAATTCTCGCATCGAAGGATGACAGTTCTGTAGTGACAAACAGCAGTAGGTACGGTACAACCACGATGATATATATCCAATTCCCAAACAAGGTGCAACTTTCCTGGGCGGACAGGTCAACAACAGCGTCCGTGATGACGACATGGCGATGTATGTTTCACTCCTCGGAAATGCACACAAAGTCACTTTCAGGGTAAACTGGGATGAAATGTACGTAATTCCACAAAAACACAAGTGGAGTACAAAAAGGTCGAATGGCATGAAAGCCGATACCTCCAAATCCCACAAAATTCTTTTAAATAAATGAGAGTAAATATGACTGCTCTCAAATGGACTTGGATAAATGACTGCTCTCAAGTGGACAGAAGTAAAATGACAGCGAGCTTTACTACTTTGTCGCTTATATTTATAGGCTAACGTAGAAAAAAATCTATCGAGTTTGATCGAAAAACATGTTTACAACAAGGGTAAATGCTTCCAGAATGTACGCTCTATACGTAATGACAGGAAACTTATAAACACCGAAGCAGGTCACAACGTACACATTTGGGAAGAACGTAGGCCAGACACTGACCCGGTTAGCGCAAAGACAAATAAAAAAACCATAATACAGTATTTTAAAGACGGAGTTCGTAACAATTGTGTCTTCATGTCGCCAAGCCCGGGGCTAGGGGCCATATATTCATCGTGTTGAGTGTTGTCGCCACGCTGGATATATGAACAGTTTCAATCAAAGCGCAACGGTAACACATATTTTGTTTTTCCATAACTTACAAAATAATTTGGATACTGGTTTAAGTGATTCAACTAGAACATTCCTTGTGTCTTTTCCTTCTCCCTGAAATCTGTCGACTGCTACTGTGTACATGAATTTTTCTTAATGTTTGACTATGTATATTTTATAATTTCCTTCTAGTAGGCTGTGTTGAATGCGTTTTGGAAACAGTTCTTGAGATTTTTGGCCCTAAAGGAACCTTTTGGTTGACGACTTGCATGCGAATATCTGTTTCTGTGGTTACATTCCTCACTGGTTTTCCTACTCCAAAGTTATTACACCTATCTGATATATTGTTTCTCCGAAGATGTTCAGAACTACAGAAACAAGAATTAAATCATGGCTTGAATCAAGAAGTAAATATATCAGGGTTAGGTCTGGCAACAACGTACTTGGCCGCATGATGACATCAATGCCTGTTGTCATTTTTTCTTACCCGTGTAATAAAATTTTTTCCTAAATGTCAAAGTAACCCGTTTCCTCTCGCTTTAAACAAAAAATACACTCATCAACAGGAACGGCTACAGTCTAGAGAGTTAATACCGAAGCTGCGATGACATGCAGTGTAATGGTCCGGAAATGGTCAGACGTTACAGGAGAAATGCGGCCTCTTGTCAGTTTACTCCAGCTAGGGTTTTATTCCACCTGTTCGTGTAATTGCTTAAATAGAAGCAACTTGCACACACCCGAGCACACGACTGAAGTAGAATTGGGTAAAAATTGTGGTGATGTTACCTGAAATTTCTTAGGCTTCACAGGTGCACCATTACTCAGTATGCTGTGTTGTTGCCACATTTCTTACACAATCATACGGAGAACCACACAGTTCACCTGTTTCATGTCGTTGTTGCACTCTGTGAACTCATTAGTTAAATTAGCATAATAGTATGTTTTCTAAGGAATGCTAGGATAAATTATGTTGATTCAGCATTATATTATGGACAAGTCATGGACCCAGTATACACACACACAAAATCATTCTGTTAAATCAACAGAACAAACCTGTCAGAATAAGAACACACTAAAGAAAACACAGTATTTTGTCAATTTAACCGGTTATTACTAGTGTGTAATGTTCCTCAGCAGTACCGTGGTATATACACATATATATTCTCATATATGTTCGTGCACGCTGCGATGTGGCTGAATTGCAATCAGTATGGAGTATGGCCCTCACCATTCGTTCCCATGTGCAGTTTGTATCTTACCAACCATGGAGAACGAGACAAAATCGTGACTTGTCCTGGGGAAATGCATAGAAACAATGATGTGGGAAGATATGGGCCTTTGTACTAGTGCCTTCCGTATTTCTACCTCCTCAAAACATGTCATCACATATGAATTCCCTACATTTATATCCAAATGGTGCTCTCTGAGTCGCGCTGATGTAGTGTCAAGCTTCTATTTACCTTCAGTTATGCCTTCTAGCAAGGTTATGGGAAAAGTGTGTTCTCTAGCAGCGGGTTCATCTTGATAATAACAACATCCTACCTGTAGAGGTTTTTGCTAGGACAAATTAACTGTTCTCTCAGGCTGTTTGAATGCCCTACATATATCATTTTCACCTGTACTGAAGCTGGGAGTATGAAGTATAGCTCTCCATTTATCAGCTATCCGATATACCGTTATTCTGGTACAGTCATTTTGAACAGGTGTATTGCCATGTACTTTGGATTCAAACTTTTTTATGTTTATCACGACCGCAGAACATGGACACAGATTGTGTCGGCAGGGTGAAACAAAATGTACATGGAAATCGGGATTGAACACCTGTTCTTGTTTTAGAAATATAACATTTTATAATTTTTGTCTGTCAGCTTACACTCCAAAGGCTGGATTTCACGGGTTATATACAGGTGAGCATTTGTCAAATATCACACCTTCGTCGCTGCTCTTGTTTTTCTCTGCGTTAACGAATTTTAGCTTTTGAAATATGTTATCTGTTTATTGGTTTTGTGTTGGTTTTTTTTTTTTTTTTTTTTTGAAATGCATATGTCCCATTCAGGACATACATACGCAGGCCAAATAAACTAAAAAAAATAAGGTATTCGAAAATGTGGGACTCATTCCTCCACCTGTGAAACACAGGTGTCAGAGTGTATGGGAACTGAATGAAGCTTATGAATGGCAGATAAACTTCAAGAGACTATATATACCAGACATGTTTGGCAAAACATCGCTCTAGGCAGAATAGCTCAACAAATTACCGTTCACTAAACACCAGCCGCCTCTGTGTAAGTGTTACTGTAACTGCTAATGAAGTCAATCGGGGTTGACTAGTATTCAATATAATGACAGGTGTTGCATGCAGACGTCAGACCGAAAAAGCCCGTAGAATCGGGTCCTCTGTGGCAAACGTTTGGTCGCTGGGTTACTCCCATCAGAGTATCGCCTGGATATCCAAAACTACAGACCGTTTTCACATAACAATTACATGGCTGTGTTCCGTGGTAATTTGTCTTTACACTGGTGTATAATACACATAGATGGTCAAGTGTTGGTACACCAAAACGGCCACAAATCTCTTTTTCACTTCTCAACACGGATAACCAGCGTGACCCAAGTCTCATTTGCATGCAAATCCAAATGTGACGTGTGGGGTCAATGGAATGACCTGTTACTCGCTGACATAAACAATGATCAGAGACATCAGTCATCTCATCGAGTGCATTTTCCTTCGAGCCATCCAGCAACGGATAAAGCAGCAAATGAAATTTTGCACAAAACTGGTCTTATTAACATCAAACCGAAGCTACTTGAATATTTTCAATGTTGAAGCAGTCCGATCCCTTTTATGTATTAACTTGATACTGCACTCATCCACTCCTCCATTATTATAGGACTCGGTAGAGCTTCATCCTGCGCATCACATTGGCTGGTTTCATGTCCTATACGAGAAAAACCGCGACAACTGGTTACAGCTATCGTGCGTTCAACTTCAGAATGAAAATTGGACCATGTGATCCTCCACAGATTTCAAAGCTTTTGATCACATAAATATCGACTGAGGTATTTATCTGCAAGTGTTTACAGATGCATCAAATGTCCCTAGACTGGAAAAACTGTTGCTACATTCAGTGTCCCAGAGCTAAGTTATTGCAAGAGATTTAAATTTTCTGATAATATATCTGTATTTGTAGGTGAGCTTTCAGCCATCCTCTTTTCCCTGCACATGTTGTTAGATCTTAGACCATGCAGGACTGTAATTTTTCCACACTCATTAAATGCTCTGCAAGGACTGGTTATCTTTTATCTCTGAGATATTACATCTTCTCACTATTTTCTACTATCAAGATGTCAATGTCAGCTTTCATTGGGTACCTGCACCTGTGGATATATATGGGAATGAACTGGCAAGATAAGCTCGCTAAAGAAGCTTTGGTTTTTAGCAATGTAAACTGTGACCTACCTCTGTCTATCACACAAGCACTAAGTGCAATTAAACCATACATTATAATGTTGTGACTGAGTGATTGGGAGTCATCTATTAACGGTGGATTTTATTTTAGTTTTAACCCTACAGTTATTTCCCCTGAAGTAAAATTATCCTCACGCCGTGCAGAAGTGTTACAAATGAACCACATCCCGCTTAATTCCTATCTACACAGGTTTAACCTACATGGTTCTGGCCTTTGTGACAATTGTCAGGAGGAATCGTTTTCTCAGATTGTATTTCATTGTATCAAGTTCAGAGCCCAGAAAGCTGAGTTATACTCTAATGTACTTTGTGCAGGTGTCTCTGATCCTACCTTGGCTGCCCTATTAAAACCGGTGAGACATCCAAAGAAAGCTTTCCAAGCTCGAATCAAGCTTGTTTTTAAAAGCAGCAGATTTTAACTTGTTATTTGCCGCATGATATTTTCTTTTGAATGTTTGTTGTCCTGACCTGCGTGCTGTCCTGTCTGCATAATATATCCTAGCTGCACGTTTGTTTTAACATCTGTGTGATGTCACTACCTGCATGATAATTTTAGCTGCATGAAGTTACTATCTGTATGATGTTCATATCTGTTCTTGCATGTGTACAGCATGTGAAGTGTGAAGGCAAATTATCAAGGAACACAATGTCAATGTTATATGAAAACGGTCTGTGGTTTTGGAGATTTAAACGACAGAAGGGAAAGACTACACCAGAGGGCAAGCGGTCGCCACAGAGCCCCCAATTCTACGGGCCTATGCGGTCTTACGTCTGTATGCAATACCCGTTAGTATATTAAATACGCATACAGATGCAGATCATGTCAGACTAAGGCTTGACCAGTTCACCGCGACTTCATTCTTGATTGCTTATCAGCCCTGCATGGAAATTTTCGATGGTTAAAAAGCCCGACAACTTCGCGTTTCACGCAATTCTTATTTATATCATCTGATTGCTGTTTAGCGCACAGCTCGCGGAGGTTTTCACTTACAAGATGGCAGTGGCATTTATGGGGGAAGAAATTCCCCGGAATATCCAGGATATAACACAAACCTTTGTCATGTTATACTAACGAACTTTTCCACGTTTGACCTGTAAAAATGCGCATTAACGAACGTTAGACCGAGCAAAGGGTCACACGAGCCTACACCACCCTCTGTATTGTGCACAAGATGCTATAAACAATGATAGTGGGAGCGGGTTGCCTATCCTATTCTGGGTTTGAACTCCCACCGTATGTGTTCTAGTGCTTGAAATTAAGGCATGAAGGTTTAATCACCATACCACAGTCCACTCCTGATTTGCACATGATTTGTCCCATTGATATCATACGAAAGTCGGCTCGGACGAACTTGTGGACAGAGATTCAAGCTCTTATCATGTCTACATTCATCGGGAGCAGTTGGTTTTGTGACTCAGGTTTTTATACAGATAATTCAAGAATAATGTTGTAATGTGTGTTAGGGTCTATAAAAATAAGCTGCCTAGGTTATTCTGTGCTTTTGTCGTATATGGGATTTAACCCAGGTGAGAAGAACCATTATGATGTATGATGTATTTGAATGTCAGGATACAACGCATTATGCTACCATTACAAAGTACATATTGACTGCTTGAAAGCTTGGGCTTGTGCAAGTCAGAAGTAAGTTTATGTTGTCAACTGGTTTACCGTTAGCAATCGCTTGCAGGAAAACGCATTCGTTATTAATTTCAGTGTCTAGGAAACCTGTGGCGCAGGCTACGTTTACCCTCCAGACGACCTTGATCAAGTTCCCTGACGTGCAAGGAAATCTTCTGTTTTTTTTTTTATTATTACGTAACAGCAGGGAAGCAAACACTGATTTAGCTATTTAATTGTATAACTGCCGCATGACGTCCTCACAACGGAAACGCCTCATATACCGCTCATGTTATAGCATCAACGTTGATACAAAGCTTTTGATGTTATGGTGTCTTACGTAAACATTTATTTACATGATTGTTGCTTGAAACCATAATAAAGAATTATTCACTTAAACAATGACGGTGGCATCTATTTGGGAATGAAAACGAAAAGTCGGATGAGAAACGTCGAACTTTGGCAAATTACTGACGAACTAATCCATGTGTGACATGCAGCTGTAGATGTGTGTTATATTTCCGTATGAGATTCATTAGAACTTTTGATCCTATAGATATGGGATACCACGGGTAAGCCTCGACGCAGTTGTCTCCATGTTCTTCCTTGTAGGCTTGACGTCGTCATAAAAAGTGAGGTAGATTCCCGGAAATAAATTAACAAGGAAGAAAGCCGACTCGGCGCAGATGGCCTCACGTCGTCAATAAATCAGGAAATGATGGCGACTGACAAAAATTCCTGTAGACAACTATTCATAGCGATTGTTTCTGCCCTGAACCATAGCAAGAATTGTTTCAGTGTTTGAAATATATAGCAAATGTCACTTGATCCATTCCTGGATGAATAAATAGAATTTTCCATAATATCTGATCAATATTAGTAATATTTTTGAACATATTTTTATAACTCAGTTTTATAAACGAATTGGATTCATGCATAAAACGGACATCCAGGAAGGCGTGATCTCTCTACGTTTAAAAACTTTCTTTACATAACTTTGGACGTTCGTGTAGGCCTATGGATGCTATTTTCTGAACCATCCGTTTATCAGTCTACATCCAGATTCTGTGCACATGCGGGCGTAAACGTTTTCCCCCTAAATTCAACTTTTGTCAAGAATTCGAGATGGGCCTGAGCCGTTTTTCTCTCCACAATAAGCGAACACAGATCTAAAGAAACTGGATTTAAGCTAAATTTAGTTCTGGAATTGACTGGTATCTAGAACGTGGATCTATAGGAAGGAAGAATAGCTATGAATGTTAAATAGTGTCAAAGTTCCCAAACGTAAATGAAAGGCGTCCTCTGATTAGTTATGGTAGTTTTCCTCACAGGTCCGGACAATGAAAGCGTATTTCATCTATTGCGTACTTACACCTTGATATATTCAATTTTCCATACCTCATCCATTTAAAATCATGTTTCTAGATAAAAGCAATCATTTAAGCGTCTTTATGAGTATATTTGTATACATTTACACAAAAATTACCATTGTATTTCAAGTAAATACGGTATCTTCCTAATGTCTTTTCGCTTTTCATATTTGATGAATTTGTTTTGAGTTTTGAAAACTGTATCGTCTCCCCTGCGCAGCTGAGCCTCCATCCAAAAAACAAATGGTGTCCGCATGTGATGGCAATCAGCACGTGATTAACGAGACATGCGCGAACACTAAGCAATAGGCACATGACATAGGCGAACATTAATCCAAGCTCTGCGTGAACAAGACCTTTACAGATTCCCCGCATATTAGCACACTTTGTAAAAACCTGTTTGACAATACACGTGGGAGACAAGGCTCGTAGTACTCTTTGCACAGCCTAACGTCCGATGACAACCACTTGTCTTTCACGAATATGGTGTACAAGACTTATGTAATATGTGGGGCAGTTCGGCCGTAATTTGTTTGAGGTCGGCGGCATAAGCCCGCTTTCCTCTGCACTTAAAAATGACAGCTTTCTCAGAGGAAAAATATAATTTATTTCTTTATTCATTTATTCCCACTATAATGCTGGTCGCTGTCGTATAAGTGAAATATTCCTGGTATAAGTGAAATATTCCTATTTATTCATTTGATTGTTACTTATTCCCTGTTTATAATATGTATGATGACGGTCAGTTTTATTGGTGGAAGAAAACAGTGTGCTCAGCGTAAACCACCGACCTTTGGCCACTTAGTAACGAACTTTCCCACACGTAAAATCTAAATATGCACACTATATAGTCAATTTGATGGAAGAGAATTTCTCTTTAAGAAATGTTAGACTACGGTCACGTCATCGCCCACAAAGCAGTAGTCCAAATCCTTTAAAGGAGAACACCGCGGGAGTATAACGTAAATTGTAGTGGGAAGAGTAAGGCCGTAAATATTAGACGTTCTCCAAGAAACACGTGCCTCATCGCCCTAAGCTTACATGGCTTTCAGAAGAGGTCGACATGTTCCGACCTGATACTGGCTGATTGACGTGAATCGGACCCTTCAATCTCTAGGGATATCAAGCCCGTCTCTAGTCGACGTGCTCTTTGTGCAGCCAAAATCTGCACACTGGCATCCTGCCAACTCTTCGTTCTTGTGTGTGCACTACCAGAACAAAGGGCAAGAGGCAATTCTTTGTAATCGAGTTGAATTCGCATCCGTTTAACCTATAAGAGTAGTGTTATGTACATTCAAAAGATAAATCGGTAATGATTTCAAGGACCGATTCATGTCATATCCGCTAATCGGGATTTACATAACCCTGCTTTCTGATCGATCAAAATTACTTTTATAGTTACGTCCCCTTTGACATGGAGGTATTTATTATTCGTGATTGAGTATGTGTTATGACCTACCGTAAAATTCGTCAGCCTCCGAACTAAAAAAGTCTAAAAAAATTTTATGGTCTTTTTTACTATATAAACAACACTCTTTCACCACAAATATCCCAACACTTCCTCGATCCAGGGCACGAAGATATCGGGATCGGAGAAGTGTGAGCTTATAGGGTGGGCGAAGCTTGGGTGGAGGTGTTGGCACGGGGTTTTGAGGCTGAAAGCTTGTTTAAAGGCAGTGAGCGGTAGAGTGAGTTCAATCTCGTCCGTGATCCGAACCGGGTGAAACGCCTTTTGTATTCAATTTTTTCCATTTGTGCACATTATTTTATGAGTGTATTTCTAACTGGAAAACCCGCCCGGATAGCGCAGTTGGCTGGGCCTCCGCTTTCGGACGGGGAGATCTGGGTTCAAACCTGGGTCGGGTCATACCAAAGACTTTAAAAAATGGTACATTCTGCTTCCTCGCTAGGCGCTCAGCAATAAGAGGATAGAGGGTGGACTGGTCGGCCCAGTGTCAGTATAATGTGACTGGGTGAGGGGGCTTGTTGGGTGTCTTCGGCAAGTCGTCTCGGTGAGGCAGCACCAGATAAAAGATACGGTGGAAATCCGTCCTGCACCAAGGAGACACCGCCTTCGTATAAGTGAAATATTCTTGAGTAGGGCGTTAAACAATAAGCATTCATTCATTCATTCTAACTGAAAATACATTTTGATAATGAATATATTATGGCAGAACTGTAAAGTGTTAATATTAATGTTCAGGAATGCAATATCAGTAGTCACAGCCGGGGTGGTTAACAATACATGTGGCATATGGCAGATGAGCAGTCGATATAATAGATTCCGCGTTATATCGGGACTGCCAGGCTCACGAGGCGATATGATACATTGTGAGCCATGCAAAAGCTGGGCGGCTGACGATCCGATATAACACGTTGTAAGCCATTCGAAGGTTCGGCGGCTGACGAGCCCGATATAATGCATTAAATGCTTGATAATGTTGAATATGTAATGTAAACGGGATATTGAATCCTTGTAACCATGATTCTACATGAAGCATGAAATGCGTGTATGGTAGTAGAGTGTATTGCCTTGGGCTAAGCAGCCATTACGATACTATAGACCTTGTACTCTAAGACGAATGTAGCATCGATAATGTGAGTTTGTCATATGTAGGATATCCAGAAATGAACATACGTATCATTGTAAAGCTTAACATCATGTAATAAAACCCTTAACGTGACACATGGCTTGTGACGCACGGAGCAAGCAAATGAAGTATTGTCTTGATCGATATACGGAGTGCGTATGTGAATGCTGGAGAATTTTTCACACCATTGAGTGCTGTTGGTGTGTTTTGAAACGTATTCGAAGGCGACTGCGCCGAAAACATGAACAAAGCGCCAAGATATTGATAAAGAATGTTGTGGACTAATGTTTTGACAGTAATGCCTACCGGTTACACTACACCAACATCATCAGGAGACATTTTGTAGATCCCACTAACAAACCTGCGCGCTGCGGAATGCAGGTAACGAGAGATCGGCGTATTTTTCCGAGACTAATAACGAACTGGATTGACAGGCAACAGTCCAGCCGCGAAGTATTGCTGGTTAAGGAGTTACATGTCACGCGTATTAGACCTACAGGATGTCCGTAATGAACTCGTCTGGAGGAGATCCATCTCCGAATAGAGTTATCGTGGCCGGTCCGTCGGCTGGGACAGCGGCGGGGAACAAGATAGTGAATTCACGGGTTGACTGGATTACATGTCGACTAATGTGCTAGAGAGCATCATCTCTCGCGAAACCCATCCACAACCCCCAACTGCGAGCTTTCCCATCCTTCTTCATTATTTAGACAAGTAGTCATTTAGTGACATGTTCTTTTGGACAACTCCGGCATTTTTAGATATGTATAAGTTTGCTAAAATACCTTGTGCTTGATGGAGTTTCGTCATTGATTCAAGGTCCCCAAATATAAGCTGAATTCGTTTGTAAGTAGATAAAGGAATATCAGTACGTTGCTACTGAGGGATATAAGTGGGGTTTAACGAGGGAAAGTATGTTGGAAAGTAAGGTTATCAACAGTGTGCAAGTAAGTGAGTCTCAATGAAAGAGTGTAGTTGAGAGATCATTGATAACACGTTCCAGACAAGTGAGGTTTGGTGGCAGAGTTTAGGTATGGAAGGCTTCGTCGTAGACTTATTGGTAGCGTGCAGGTAAATCAGGATTAATGGTAGTGTAAAGATATATGAAGGGTAGGTAAGTGAGGATTAATGGTAGTGTGCAGGTAAATGAGAGGGGGTAAGTGAGGATTAACGGTTATACACAAGGAAGTAGGGATTAATGCTAATGTGCGGGTGTATGAGAGGAGGTAAGTGAAGATCAATGGTGGTACGCAGGTAAGTGGGGATTAAGGCTATTGTGTGGCTAAGTGAGGATTAATGACTATGCGCGAATAAGTGAGGATTAGTGCCAGGTTTTGGCCGAGTCAGGATTAATGGCAATGTGCAGGTAAATGAGGAGTAATGGTAGTGAGCGGGTATGTGAAGATCAATTGCAGTGGGAAGGTAAGTGAGGGTTAATGATAGTGGGCAGGTAAGTTAAGATTACAGGACGAGGCCAATGAGTTTATCTGGTATTCACCTCTTTCTAGATCATTTCTGCTAAACATAAAAATGAATATAAGACCCGCGCCTATTTAAATACGCCTACAAACAATGTCACAAGAACGCATCACTAATGTCAGCATACACTTCTGCCGATGTCCCATAGGTGTGTTGTGCCTAAATGCCAATATATACGCATATAGCATTTCCGGTTTTGAAGCGCAGTGTTTATTAGTCTGTATATCGCATCAAAACAATTCTTCTCAAAACAGCAAGAGCATAATTTAGAGTGATTGTTCTGTTCGAAATGGTCACGTCGCGAGGCAATTGTTCAGGTTCTTCCCTTGGAAGGGTCTGATTGGAAGGCAGGAAAACTCATCCCTTCGTAATTCAGTGTGTGATTAGCACAGTTGATTGCTGCACCAAACGGCTAACCGCCACTATGACGTTATACACTATTGGACATCAAGGACAGATAAGTGTGTAGAGAATAAAAACCTACACGAAACTCAGCCTATCGGTCTTGAAAAGGAAAATTTTAAAAAATGTAGCGACTTTTATTCTTTAAATCACATCGGCTCTGTGTTTCAGATACCTGTAGGATATACTGAACCAATTTTTCGCGAAAAAATTGATCAAACAGGACAATTCATCTTTAACAATAATTTTTTTCTGGGGCCGGTGGCATATCATTGAGTCAGTTTAGAAGACCGATTATGTTTGAAATGTTCACATTCCATGATATGCTAATGGTTTTCACTTTTGCCTTAATATATGTTGTAGCATAGCGTTTCAGAGCGAAAAATTTCAACCAGGTGGTAAGGTCTTCACTTGTGGTTCAAGCGGGTTGTTTGTTGTCTTATTCTTATTTGTATATGTATCTAATTGATAGCATCCTTGAGGAGTCGACAATGAACAAATGTGGCCTAGTTTCTTTATGCAAAGAATTCCGGCTGGAATGAATTTTGGGGATGATTCCCGCATCCATGTACTTAGTTGGGAATTTGACAGTCAACTCAGCCTCGGTTTTCTGTAGCTGTTATGGAGATACACTGTCTTTTGATGAAGATTGGGGTCAGTGTTGGTGAGAATCAGGTTGAGCCACTGAATAGCTTATCACAGTAAATAAGCAAAGTAAAGAAGATATTCACTCTGACGCTTTCAGTATTTCGACTTTCATTATTAAAGTTATCCACATGAGAAATGTACCATCTGAGACACGTTACAGAGATATATACCAACGTATAGCAGGTACCCAGCAAAACATCACCAAATGATCTGATAAGGATACGGGTGTTGATAAACATTTATGGTGTAGTTTTAGAGTAAGCTGAATTATGGGCTTTGACAGTATAGGCAAAGTTTTATACATGGTGTGTATGATGACATAACCAGACGTCTCCTCACATGCAGTAACTCTTGGAGGTTAATAAAGGAACCCTGCGTGCTTAAGAGACTTTTAACATCTAGCTAAATAATGGAACGTGAACATTTCAAACATATTAAGGATTTAATCGACCTTCCAAACAGGCTCAATGATGTGCCACATTCCCCAATACACACACTATTGTTAAGTAGCACTCAGACTGTTAACAACTCACCCAACTGGAAGGAGGTGTTATTTGAAGAAGCAGTAGCGATCAAGGATATCAGACCCATGCTAAATCATTGAGTCATGGCTTTTGAGGATCTGTAACTGTCCGAGTAAACTATTTGTGTTTGAAAATTTCATTTCTCGTCCTTAAAATATACAGAATAATTGTCACCTAGATACTGCTTTCATGAAATGGTATCCTCCATTATAGATGCCTTCTATAAATGTTTATTGTCTGCATATAGATGTGCTTGTATAAATTCCGCATGTGTATTATATTGTTCCCTAACAAACTTGTAATCTATTCTTAATTCATTTTTTGGACCTTCTTCTTCTGAACGATTATTACGTACTTTATTGACATGTAACTGCTGCGCGATACCGTGAAGAGGCCACTGGTTGTGTTTTATATGTATAGTCCTCTGTTTATACTGTCAAACCCACTCAGTGGACTCTAAAGCAACAGCATAAATGTTCATCACCATTCTTTGCCCTATATGACATTTTTACTGCGCTTTTCTGGGAGCCTGCTGTATGTTTTTATTTATGTACCTATGACGTCCTTCACATCACACGTCTTCTGATGATGGCTTCATTAAAGTCGCTAAATAATGAGAACGCCCAAATGAATCTCTTAATTGGCTTATTTATTTGAGTATTATAGCTTTTGACAACATTTAGCAAGAAATCATCCTGTAGATCGATCACTGCCCCGATGAGTCAGTATGCCCCAATCTGGGATGCTTTCCTTCCAATAATTCGCCAGTACGCCAGTCGGACAACGGCTGGGAAGTTTAAATAACCTCACTGTATGATTCGAGTTCGCACCAAGCCAGCTGTGTTGCTTCTTAAATTATTTACGGGAAATGTCTGAAAGCCCTGTTTATGATCAGAGAACACTGCCTCGGTAAACTCCTAAAAGGTTATTATGAAAAATGATTGCAGTCACACGTTCTGCTGACATTTCGCCCTTCGAATGGATTTATGGTTTTCGTCGAAACAAAGTCTACTTCTCGCAGGTCAACACTTCTGGTAGGTATCTGATTAGTGGTGTTGTTGTTCCAGACTGCTGACAAACTGAAATCCTGTCCGACCTTGTGGTGTGACATTTCCAGTGAGTATTTTTCCTCTTACTCAAAGACAATGCTGATTTCCTTCAGCTCATACATACTGTTTCTCTCCAATTCCGTAACACTGTTGCCCCAAATCGTACAAAAATCCGACAAATCTCGATGCCTATGCCTGTCACTTTTCATGCCCATTCGGTTTTATCTGTCAAACACACATTTATTCAAAATATTTTTTAGACTTTGATACACCATGACCATCATTTAATGGATACTGGACAGCTTTCGTCACTGCTTAAGCATCCCTGGTGACATAGTTATAAACTGGCAACACGTTTGAACGTGCATGGCTGAATTTTTGTGGTGCCAAGCGCCTAGGAAGTGTCCAAAATGGCTTATTTTAGGGATGCACTTGTATACATGCGACTGTTTGAGCGCTGTTTCACGTTTAGAATCAGAATCATTGTAACCAATAAAATGACGCATGAGAATTAAATTCCAGCAATGAAAAAAAGTTTGAATAGTTATGAATTTAAGAGGGTTACCTCTTTTTTTTTTGTCTTCTTCCCCTTTTTTTCTTCTTGTCACTATTATAGTTTTTCCCACCTATGTATTGTTTTTTATTTATTTGACTGATATTTTACACCGTTTTCAAAGATATTTCACGTTGTGCGACACAGGCCGGGGGACGCCCAGTGGGAGGGCTAGACTTATCCGCCGCAGTACGGCCGGAGAGGAAGCCAGTCAGGGCGCGATGCATTGTATGGTGGCTATGAGGTCATATACATAACGTATAGTCTGGTTTGACTGAAGTCGAAAAGAAAGGCTATGTGTATTCCAGCAATCCAAACTATTTGATATTTGACTGCATTTGTGTCACGACATGACATGTCAACTACTGTTATTTCCACTTTTTCATTGTGTAATTGGTTGAAAATGACACGGTCTTAAATTAATTATCCCCTTTTGAGCAAAAGGTGAAAATTGAGCGCTTTAAATATTGCGATCAAGTGGTAATATCATGAAACCTTGGCATATGTATCTGCCAGACACATTTTTAATGTCACCAGCCGGCCTTGGAAAATCAAGGCTTCCGCAGCGCATATTGTTAGCCGGGCCTTGGTGACAATAAATCGGTCAACAAGGCTCATGCTCTTGTTTGTGCTGTCTTACATGTTCATTGATTTGGACAGCTTCCACCAATACAGCACGGTGGTGTCGATCAAAGTACTAAGTCAGCCTACATAAAACTTCCTTCACTGTTATCGCATCCATTTTTGCCCGGCAAACGTCCTAATGTGAACGGACAGATATCAAAAGGGCGTTGTTATAGAAATCGTTTTCTGCCAGGTGAAAATTTCAAACACGATTTTACAGTTTGGAGGATATTTTGGGCCCTTGAAATTTGACAGATTTTGACAACACAGATATTCAAACTGCTTGCTAGCATCAGATCCTTGACCACTTAGGTCGCGTGTTCAATTCCATTTCCTGCTGTTTCGGCTGCGGATTTAAGTCGCAAAGTTTATCAGATGCCTGGTGAAGGTAGGTGGTTTACTACCAGACTATGGTGACGGATTCCTTGACCCGTAAACCTTATACTGCCATCGCAGGAGAGAGGACTTCTTTGAAAGTCCTAAACTAAACACTAACGAATCAATGGGTCAAATGTTTCTATTTAAGTGACAGTTGGCAAGCTCAATAGCGGCAGTGTACTGATTATATATTCAGGATGGATGTTCTTCGATGAGTACAGCCGGTCGTTCAGACGGTCCCAGATGTGCGGACCTTCGTAATCAACGGCTTCGGATTGAGCGACTGGCGAAACCAATAATAATGTCCCAGTTTTTCACAAGGTTATTTCATTGTCTTCAGTAAGTTAGTCCAGTCTACCGAACACCTGACTCTATATTAGTCGTCTTAAAAGATATTATCTCGAATATTCTTCAAGGATGAGTTTCAAGGACTGTTTTCATGACAACACGATTAAACATTTACTAGAACAGTTAGAATGAATTAATGTTAACTGAGGTAAACTGACAAGAGGCTGTGTTCGACCTATTATACCTTGAACCACTGTCCAAAGACCACACTGTCATAGAGGTTTGTTTATTTGCTTTTAGGCTGCCATCTGCTAGATTCAAGGAGAATTGTCAAGGATGTTTTATTGGTAATAAAAATACTTGAAAACAACTTTGTTTTGGGAGGGTTTTTTTGTCTTTGTTTCAGAGGGCATTGTCCAAAATAAAGTGACAACGGAACGCAGACACTGACTAACATTTACGAACGATCAATGCAGATTTCCTGATATTGTTAGAGCTGAAGTCCAGGACACTACCACTAAGAGAAGTGAAAAGATGGTGGATCCAAGATTTTGCATTGGCCAGTAAGTACATTTTAATGGGACTTTTCGATATCCCGTTCCATTTGAGTGAGTGAGTGAGTGCATGGGGTTTAACGGCGTATTTAATAATGTTTCAGCCATATGGTGTGTGCATATAGCGTGTCTTCTTGTGGCAGGACGAGTCCATGCACCCAAAGTGCTGCCGCCACTGGAACATCATGCCGAACACACCAGACACCCAACCCAGTCATATTATACTCACCGGGCCGACCAGTCCTGTTTTCTTGCTCTAATCTCTTAATGCTGAGCGCGAAACGAGGCAGCAACTAGTGCCATTTTTAAAGTCTTTGGTATGACCCGGTCCTGAGTTGAATCTGGATCTCCCGACCACGATGCTGACGTTCTAACCACCAGCCCACTTTGGCGGTCAATAACATCTGAATGAGGCGCACTGAGTTACTTAGACTTTTTGATTTAATATGACTTAAAACGTGTAAAAAATCATAATGTCAATGGAAATTTGTGTTGTGTGTCAGATTTGTGTGTCAGATTTGAGTTGTGTGAGTAAATGTGCTGAAATTAATGGTGTGAGCGAAAAGGCCATCAGATTTTTGTCAGAGTAAATGCATCTGCACATCCAGTCAAATTCATAATGGGAACGTACATGAGGTAAAATGCCTGCTGTGATGGAAAATGTTGCCATATTCATAAATTGGGAGTAAAGACAATCAAATTCACCATGTGAGTATATTTTATTAAATTACACAGTCATATACCTATAACTTCACTCTGGGGGCAAGACCTCCAAATTTAGTGATACAAATTCATTTATTTCATCTATTGGAGGTTGTGGCTGTTTTGGAATTTAGCCATGTCGCAGGCAATCGATGCCAAAGACGACACTTAACCCCATGCGAATTGGGACGATTGCTTGATTTGAAAATTCTTAATTTATTCTGTTAGGTTTCATCAAATATCCAACTACCGCAAATAGTGACAACAAATCTCTTCTGATTTAAGGTGGCTATATGTTCATCCTAGTAATTATATTAATTGTTGGGAAATAAAATTAAATTCCGGCTTAGTTGCCGATATCACACATTTTAGACAAATAACAATGTAACTTGTTACGACAAAAGCTCAGGGATCTTGTAGATTAGCCCCCTCTCATTTCGTGTAGGGCCTAGGTGACTCTGTGGCCGTTTGCGCAGTTTATGTTTATTTGAAGGCCATCGGTCTTCGCCAGTAGGGGCGAGTACCTGTACTCATATGAGGATAAGTTTCGCAATAACTTTCCATATAGTCTCAGTACGGAATATATCGAGACAAATAAAAATTATATTTACCCGATATCTATACCCCAGCCCATCCGTCATGCGTAATTTACATATATCATCTGAAATCTAATGAGGAGGCCATGAACTACAGCAGACATAGTAAATGCCAACTGGTTTATCAAACTGAAGCAGATACCTACGCCCTCGTGGGGTAGGCGCAATTGTTTGTCGGTAACATCTGTTACGAACCAGGTCCATAAGATAGTGTAGGATATTTTTTTATTTGTCACTGAGCTGACCAGGTCAGTATCTGACCTACAATTTTCCCTCTGTGTACGTTGTGGCCTGCACTGGAATTCAGTCTCGAGGCTTCTATGTTTATCAGTTTCTTGTTATTGTACATAGAGCGTACATTCTGGAAAGATGTACCCATGTTGTAAACATATTTAGGATCAAACCATCCACAATTTTCTTTACGTTAATCTATAAATATAAGGGAAGAAGTTGTATAGTTTGCAGTCTTTTACTCATGTCCATTTGACAGCAGTCTTTTACTCAACTTCATTTGAGAGCAGTCATATTGACTTTCGTCCATATATCAATATGTACTCCATTTTTCAGTGCGCACCCATTTGTGAGCTTGTGTTTCGACATTTGCTATTTTGTTTGAGACCTTATTTTGGAGCTTTTATCTCTCATCGTCTCTTTGTGAGATTACGTACATTTCATGCCAGTGTACCTTGAAGGTGACTTTGTGTATATTTCTGAGGAGTGAAGCATACATCGAATGCTCGTGCATCACGGACGCTATTGTCAACTCGTTGCCCTGGAAAGTTGCACCTTGCCGGGAAGTTGGATATATACCATAGTCGGCGTACCATGGCCACCGTTGTTTGTCACTTACAGGACCTGTCATCCTTCGATTTGAGAATTCTCAAGGACAGTGGATTCTGTATTTAGGTGGATTGACTTGCCCTGAGCGGCCAGAATATTCCATTTGGATTTGGATGCTCTCATCAGTAAGAAACTATATATATATATTTTTTGTAATTATCTGTGTTGTTTTAGTATATTATTGTCAGTTGTACGATTTGTCTACTTGGTCGAATATATGTATTGAACTTAGTCAAGCGACTTTGTGTTTCTTTGTTTGGTCTTGTGTAAAGCCTATCTCTGTCTGGGAGTTGAACAAGCCATTTGTTTAATATTTTCCTTTGCCATAGTGTTACCATTACGAATCCTACTGCGTCAGGTCGTCGGGTCGTCGGGATATAGCGTTAAATTGATTCCAATGTCGACATGTCAGGGCCTAACCTCTTGGATTTGCCGTAAAATTGCCAATTTTGAGTTTACGGGAACATAGCATGTAGCACAATCCTAGAAAATGCAGTCACTTGTAACAAATTGCAGTAAACATCACTACATTATTTTTTGTTACCTTATTCTCTTTTGCCTATATTTTACCAGGGGGGGATGTAAGTTGATACTATTTGTGCATTTAAATGACCAGCCAGAATAAAGGCAATGGAGAACAGGGTATGATTGGAGGAAAGGGGAAATTCCTCGAGTAATACACCGTCCTTCACCAAGCACTCGACAAACCTAACTGAATTTGAGTTATCTATATCTTTGGTTGTCGTCTGATGTCATACTCAGAGGAAATTTCCATTTGTTCTGTGGCAGACAGTTATATTTGCAGGGAACGCACAGGACAAACTGTAGGCCTTGGACAAGTTATATTGGCCATGATGTCATGATGGTGTCAGCTAGGGAACGAATCTCCAGCTAGCTTTGTGTGAAAAACAAAAAGGGGGACGTATTGCCACAAAACCCCCAAGCAAAGTAGAGGCAGGAGAATGTTAAAAACACCCTGTCACATCCAGCATATTATTGAACCCTCGAATGGTGAGGCCCATAGGTTGAAAGCTTAACCATTCGACTACGACAAGCGTTCACCGATTTTGGTGTCCCAGCTCCTTCATCAACAAACGTCCTAAGCTTTCTGGGTAAGCGTGTTTTGCGTAAAACAATATAATATTATACTTATTTATTGTTCGGCTAAAACTGGTGTCTCTAGAAACACACCACATTGGGGTCCAATATACTGAATTTTCGTGAAAATTAACACTTAGTCATGACCTAACCCCAGCCAGGAGCTAACCCAAGCATGACTTAACACCAGACAGGAGCTAACCATGACCCAATTCTAGATATTATCTAATTTCATATAAAATGTAACAAAAGGAGTAAGCCAAAATTGTCTGACATATGAAATCTAATGAGACTCCCCCAGTATAAAGGACCAAAGCGCCGAGAGTACAACCATAGCATCGACTCCTGGGGCCGTGCGTGGGAAGGTCTGCCAGCAACCCGCGGACAGGATGTTTCCTGCTATGGCGCTGCAGTGCTTGTGTACTGCCTAGGTGCTTTATGAGAACACATGAACCGACAAGTGTGAAGTATTCCAGGACATAGCTTTGGAAATCGTCATGAAAGACGAGGAGTAGTATTACGAGATCCCCATGTAGCAACTTACCTCACCCCGACCAAGGCATGAGCAGAGCAAGGTAGAAAAATGCGGTGACGTTAAATGCCATTTATTAAATATCATAGGTTTAGAATAGTTCAAATGCAATGGTTTCTTCACATTTAATACACAATAACATTAAAGCAATCAAAATGGATCCGGAGAGCCCATCATCGGAATCCTGGCATGAATGAGGCTCGTGGCTGGCGAACCCGTAACGTGACAGATTGTCAACACTTAATCAGTGAATATGGCAGTGCTAGTTAGCTTTCTGCTTCCTGATGGTTGTGCTGTTGTTATGGACACTGCACGCCTGCAGGTTTGTTCTGTCTCACGCGAGGTGCCACAGTTATGATTTTGGGAGGCTTTTCCCTTCTAACCTCTACCTATGCAATACATTACAGTGTGGCCTAAAACTACAAACAAGCAAGAAAATAAATAAATGATTAAACTAAAATATGTATTTATTTGTTTATTGTTTAAAGTCATCCTGAAGAAATGTGTCACCTTTGAGTAAGTTAAGGAAAAAACGTTCCGTGGTAAACCATCAACCCTTTGGCAAGTTACTGAGGGCCTTTCACGCTATATTATTGGAAGACAAGTGATTTTCAATGAGCCTAAGGCCACTCCACACGAGCGGGCTACAGTAATAAGAAATGAACGTATATAACTCACAGCTCGTATGCCTCGAGACGGAGAGGAGCGTGCCGTTTTCCGCTGAGCCAGGGGCTGCGTATTTGTTTTGTCTTTTTTCGATATTTATTATTGTCCTATTCTGACTGGCATATTGTGTTGATCTGTGTGTCATTTTCTCATTTTCTGTATTCATTGCAGTTACGACAGTACGTGACTTACACATACAGGCGCTTTGTGAAAGACACTAGCATGGAGAGGAAAATCAGAGCAGCTATAACAGTATAATAGTTCACATGTGGTCACAGGTAACTGGACAGGGTTTCACCCTAAGGCTTTGGTAAGGAAAGGCAGTTTACAGGCCCCATACAACCACAGTTAATGCAGAATTAAGGAAAAAAAGCCTCCAACATGGCTAATGGCAATTTATTAACAGCCACTGGTCTAGATTTACTCCAAATGTTGGGTTGTCATAACAATGAATAGATAATAGTGTTCAAACAATGCAATAACATGATGTATAAACCACTGAGATGCAGTGTACAAAATTCCAGAGTAGATAAACAATGGTGAAAGGGATTCTCATTTTAATGCTGACAATGCTGATCACTGTTTACACCGTACCACTCTAAATTAAGTCAAGTGTGATTTAATTTCCAGTTACGCCATTGCTTCGTGCAACTTATCAATTACTTATCGATAATTAAAGTAATTCGTCACATACTTCGTCTAATTTAGCTAGAAGCGGGACAAGAAAGCAATATCATACACACGTGCGTTGGTCCCAAGGTAACTTTTTGATTAGTATTTAATGATGCGGATTTGTAGATATCCCTCTCCCACACACACAACCCAAACCTCACCCCCCAAATGCACTCTCCCTCACGGTTTGTGAGGCTTTTGTGACAATAGAACATTCGGACGACGCAGAGGTGTTCTTCTGCACAGTCTTACGTTCCTTGAAGACCATTAGTCTTTCATCAATATGACTTGCATACCTGAAGCTAACATGGAGGAAAGTGTCTAATTCGCGTGCATTGATGAGCATCTTCCCGCTTTCGCCTACTTTTTTCTCGACTAAAATTCTTACAAACCATTAACCTACGCATAGCCATTTTTTTTCCTCGAGGCTTTGATGCAATATGCTATCAACGAAGTTTTAATTTGATTACAACCTTTTGAAAACTTATTTTATCTCCTCGTCCCCCTCCCCGCCTCCTTGGTAAACATGGATTACACCAACATGGAATAAATTTCTCAGCAAAGACCATTTAAAACTGCCTTGGAAAGTGGTTCGTTTTATTTGTTTTAGAATTTTTACCGCTTGAAACAGTGGATTCTAGGTCAGTCCAGTTCCGTTACATGAGTTTTTTTTGTCACTTTATGCAGGTTTCTACATTTAAGTATTCAAAATACATCTTGATTTTGAGCCATAAATGCGTTCGCTAAATGGGCCTTAAAACAAACTTATTCCAAGCAAAAACTACGGATGTTACGCCATTGATACCCACTAGAACTCAACAGATCACCAAGATATCCTATGTTTTAAAAAATTTCACTCAAATGGAAAAAGAATTAAAAAATCAGAAATTGTTCCTAATTAAAAATCGATCTGTTTTCTGGTGTATGGAATTATTAGGCCATTTGTGCGAAAACAGTATGATTAGAAGATTTAATAATGGTAATCAATTTTTTCTTTAGATATTTTTAGTACCGAGACAACAAATTTCAAGTTTAATCACAACACACCCTCAATTGCGAACAATAAATATCACCATGTAAAAGAAGACGTAGATGTGAAAATAATTTTGACCAATTTAAACACGGGAATATATCAAGCCGGATCATCAGATATGGTATAAAATGGGCCGGTAAGTCATTACCATTCTATGTCCTTATTGTATGCAGTGCTACTCTTATAAATACGAAATCAACTCGATTATTAACGGTTGGCTTTCGGGTTGGTGAAATGTTGGTGTGTTCTGACAGCTATGAGAGCTTACAGCGAAAAAGCATATATTTTTTAAAGAACGTCTAAAAATTATCGGATTGTGTTTTTCAAATCTTCAAACCATACTTTATTTTACTTATACTTCCACGGTTTTTTTCCATTCAACTTTTGCCTTGTTATATCTTTTTGGGTTTTGCTTCTTAGGTCTTCTGTAAAAGATATAAATCCACCTTCGCTGGTTTTAAAGGAAACTGCAGATTCTTCAGATGGTACATGATATCTGGATTTGTACCTGTACAAAGACGACAATGGTTTCTTGTCACGATGACTTTACGACAAGAGAGATCGTTTCGATTTTGATATTGTGAATTACCCCTACTTGGACAACAGTAAACCGAATGGTCCTGCATATGGCGTATACATATCTTGCCATGTAGCATTTGATAGATCCTGTGTGCTGTATGATGATGTCAATCAACGTCACAAGTTATCACTGCAAAAACTACTGTGTCAAGCATATTATATCAAACGCCTTCACTCTTAAATTTCATAGTGAGTACACCTGTCGTATTTTTATATGCGGACGGCGTGTTTAGAATCTCTGAGGCTCTGCTTTATAACTGTGTCTAATTCCGGTTAACCCGTGGCTACGGGCAGTATGATCACCGTGTTGAGTGTGGTCGCTACGTTGGCTATACGGACAGTAGCATTCAAAGCTCAACGAAGACAACATGTTTGACTTATCGACACCATATATGATAAATGGTACACGATTCGGAAACAGATTTCATTCATCCTCCTAGAACATTCATTTCGTCTTTTCGTCATCACTGAAAATGGTTGGTGTCTTCTCTTTGCATGAACCCGTCCTAATTATTATATCTTATATATTTTCTTAGTTCTTTAGTGGTTTGTGTTATTTGTCGTTTTTGGAAACTGGTCTTGCGATTATTGACCGCCCATTTTTGTTGACGGCTGGTATGCGAATGTTGGTTTTGACGCCTAGGTTCCAAAGTCATAGGCCTCAGATGTCACCATTGGTTTCTTTGAGCACCACGTAACATGCTATTGAACTGACATCTCTTGGTCTCGCTGTAAAACATCGAACACCTTGTTCGTTGAGCCATATGTACATCCAGCTTTCAGCGGTTCTAAAAAGTAGCAACATGAGGACTTGCAAACATCTATATCCATTACAATAAACTAAAAGTTTGCATTCAGATATTGAAATATATGGCTTCTTGCTATCATCAACGGCGTTCCCACGATCACCACTCAGCAAAGGACGTAAACTAAGTTCGCTTTTGCTCATGTTGAAATGGAATTTCTATTTGCCGCTGACAATTTACCTATCAATAATGCATCCCTTGATCCATTACTGTCAGCTGGGAAACATTGCTTTGTATCGGGCGTTTATCAACCGGATTCCCTATAAATGCAAAGTACAAGTAAATCTCGTGTACAGTGGAATAAACGAATAGTTTATTTAATTGTCCTTTTATATAAGACAAATGGAATGGACCAGGTGATTAATTTGGTGGTTTTCACTTAATTATGTAATTGACTCCAGCAGAACAGTTCTGTTGCCACTGATATAGCAAGTCTAATGAAATGAGCTGGGTTGCTTCAGGTTTAGGCTGATCAAGAAATCCCGACGGTTGGGGCAATAAATATCCCCTACTCTAACAGTTCACGTTCTTACACAACGTAAGACAAGAGCTGCTCATGTAGCTGTAAGTCACAGGAATTATACAACAGCAGTTTAATAACCTATGATAGATAGTGACGTGACAGATCCTACACAGAAAAAAATGCATTTTATGTGAATTGTACGTGACACGTCTGTTCCGTACGTGGTTGGCATGTGATTCGCGCATGGGTTTCAGGCATGGGCTTTTACATATGTTGCACGTTTGAAAACAACCACATATGTGAAACATATGTATTCCACCTATGTAAAAAGCATGTTCATTTTACAGTATGTGACACATACGTAATTCACACACATAACACGTGAGAATAGATCTCATTATGTGTGATACATGAGTAATTCAGAAACCAAATGATGACCACATAAGTATATATTAAGGCCAGTGTATTATACGCATGTTACTATCAAGCCCGTGGCATTATTCTCCACTTAGGCGGGCCTAACCAAAGTGAAATGAAATAGTTTTAGGCCTACGCAGGAGAAAGCTTCATATATTAGGGCTATGTTTATTTGCTACAGGTATTTTAATACCACTCCAGTTATGAAACATCTTCAGATCTAGGCTGAGGATTACACAGCTTCTGTAAGCAGAGGCCTAAGCTGTCTTCTTACCGAAGAAAACAACTAAATTCAACTCAGTAGAAGCAGCAAAATAAAAATGATTTGCATGAATATTTTGAAAATGTACAAGTCATCTCCTTGAGTATCCGATAGTAAAATTTCCGTGTGAGTTTATGTTTTAAAGCTGAGAGGCGTCTGTTTTATAAACAGACCATCAGGTGTACCGGTACGAATTAAGTACAGGTACATTGCTAGACTGCCGGTGAACTGCACTCATAGGGGAATACAAGCATATGCTACACCTGAATTCCACCCAGTTTTATTTGAAATTGCAAAAACTACACGTGGTAGTTGAACTACATACGTACATTTGATAAAGCACATATTTTGTAATATGTTTGCAATATTTGCCTGTGTATGACAGCCGTTGTTGACGTTACAGATCCTTTGATAACAGTTAGTGACGTTACTGAACCTTTTGCAGCCGTTGTTGGCGCTGATGAACGTATAACAGCAGTTGTTGATATTACTGAACCTATGTCAGCAGGTATTGACGTTACTGAACCTATGACAGCAATTTGGACGTCACTGAACTTTCGGAAGCCGTTGGGGACGATACTGACCCTATAACAGCCGTTGTTGATATTACTGAACCTATAGTAGGCGGTATTGACATTACTGAACTTATGGCAGCAGTTGACATTACTGAAACTATGAAGCCGTTGCTGACGTTACTGAACCTAAATGACAGCAGCTGTTGACGTCACTGAACCTATGACAGCCGTTGCTGACGTTACTGAACCTTTGGCAGCAGGCACTGACATTACTGAACCTATGACACAGTTGGTAACATTACAGATTCCATTACAACAGAATTGACCACACAGAACCTATCACAGCCATTGTCGAAGTTTTGGAACCTACGGCATCGATCAGGGACATTAATAAACATATGACCGAGGTTATGGAAGTAGAATTTGATGCAGACAAACAAACAAACGCCACCGTGTTCATATACGGTTGAGAGATTCGCAAAAAATATTTTGCTTTTTATATAAAAACTAAAAGATCCTTTCCAGGCCTCTTTATAGCTGGCCGAACTTAATGGCAACTATATGCTTTAGACATACCTCACTCCAATGCCATGCTGATAAAACCAGATACGGAACATCATCCAGCAAAACATAATCCGCATAGCGCCGAGCAACCAAACTTGTTAATGTTAAAGTGCTTGAACCCAGCCCGTTTCTTAAATCATTTCGGTCATTTCTCCACAGTCTCCAGATTAGATCTCATATGCCAAGCTGCTGGTGTCTAGCTGCACCGAACCATCATCCGTTAGTAATGATAAGTAAGAATGACCATCCCACCTGATCTCGTTTTGAACTCGTCATTATTGACATTCTCGTGTTTCGTTTCTTTGTTCGATAATAACGTCATTAAGGCTGGTACCTTGGTCACCAGACGTCATGGAAGCGGGTAGAAGTGTGCAGAGTGTCTCTGTATGATTAACACAACCGTCTGGCTCCGGACAACCAGCCGCTATGATCAATATATGATGTTCACCTCCTGTAAAGACAAAGGTTGTTTTCTTCTTAATAGTCTTCATCCCGAGTTGTTAGCGTCCTAGCGAAGAGAGATGATTCAGGAGCCTCTCACCAATGAGGTCGTTGTGAGTTCACATCTTGCTCATGCTCGCTGTAAGACGGAGCACAATTTCTACCTATCAGAATACCCATATACTGTTGATAAATGGTTTCCCTAAACTTCACATAAATATTAATGAGAAATTCAAGCAACTCAATAAACAACGAGTCATTCCATAAACCCTGGTATGTAGTGGAACTGAAGAACACTTCGTTGCCAGGAAACGGTTCTAATCAGTGGAAGCTTGCAGAGGTGATATCCTTGTTTCCAAAAGGGAGCAGGAAGGATCCTGACAACTACCAACGTACAAGCACGTTGCCACTGCTTTCAAAGGTGCCCAAGAGACATGCACAAACCAATCTTAGTGAATGAATGTATCTGGAATATAATAATCTAATGCACGGAAAACCGCTGGGTTTTCGTTCTGTTCACGCTTGTCAGACTGCGTTAACAGCATGAATTGACTTTGACCTGCTCATATCGCTTTTGATGATCTTATTTCTTTAGTATTTATTGACTTACGTAAGGCATTAAACATGGTTAACCACAGCGTTGTGTTGGAAAAGCTTACAGTTTATGGATTTCATGACAATGCTCTTAACTTCTCTGATTCTTATCTGCTTTCTGGGAAGCAAAGTTTTAGTTTTAGTGGAAGTGTTTCTTCCAAACTTGACTGTAGCTTAGGTGTTACCCAAGGTTCTGTCAGTTTCTTTTCCTATTAGATAGAAGATAGTCACATGGCTGCAAAATCAGCGGGAGTAATAGAGACCAGTCTTAACAACGACATGGGCGCCTCGTGTGAATATAATTACATATGGGTAAACATTCACAAAAATAAATGTGAGCCGTCAAACACCAGCGATAAACGAATGCACCACGACCTTTCACTTCACTTTAAAGGACACCAAATCAACAACATGGAAAGTGAAAAGCTTCTAGGCCTGCAACTACAGCACGATCTGAACTGGTCATTACATGTTGAATACGATGATAACATCAAAGGGCACATCTCACCATGCTTTTCGCTATTACTCGCTGATAAACGCAGTTGGATCTTCGGCATAGGTCAACTTGGGGAATTCCCCGCAATACGAATGTTTACAATATCTGTCAAACAATGAAACCCTGGTACGCATTCCCGCTGAACGAAGAATGTTTACCTAGACAGTAGTAATTAAACATCCCTTGACTAAAATCTGCATCACGCTTAATGCTGGAAAACCATTGGCAGTCAGATAGTCCTGCTGTGTGCTGAAAAGAGAGCGATAGGCTGGTGTTGTACGGACACTTTAACGTGCACATGTTGCCGTCAATGAGTGAATGCCTATGTCGGAGGAAGAGGCAAGCAGCCTTAAACAAGGCTGGGTCAGGTGATCAGGGTAGGAATATAACTGGTGTAAATTTAAAAAAAAGTACATATACTTTCCATAAGTAGTGAGTAAAATAAAATGAATAATACATCATCTTGTACCTTATATCTACAGAAGAAAAAAAATGAAGCGGGATATGGGCTGGATGCTGAGGTTGCATAGTGAAATAGGAAATAATGATTCTTTATCTAGTCACTTTTGCTCGTTTTACCAGAGTGAATGAGGAAGAGATGAAATTTTAGAACTCGGCGTCCTGGAGCTATGGTAATCCATGTTACATGTAACAGGCTCCCGTCGGAACGTTATGTAGACTACGGTGCCCACTTTTCCCGCGTTGTTGTGGCATCCCACAGCCACTCAGTCGGGAATGTTGGTTGCCTACGTCTGGAAAAATAGTTGAACTTTCACTATTTTAAGTTAACTTTAAACTGTGCAAATATCGCAAAGCAACTTTGAAAATCGCTGAATTAACCCATAGTTAAATAGCAGCTTATATTGTCTTAGATATGCGTATTGCTGCTCATCGTTGATTGGTTACCGGCTGACACACTTCCAGGATATATCAAACATGGAGGCTGTCACTTGTTAAATAAAGACCGATCTACCGATTTCGATTTACCATTGCAAAGTGTAAAAAATAATTTTTTGGAACACTGTATTGCCATGGATGACATCCGATAGAGCTGAAATTTAAAACGCAGACACAATACATCTGCACAAATTACGTGTGCAAAAATCATTTTCATGTCTTGAAAACTAGAGAAATGCACTAATTACTGATGTTGTCACGTGACCAAATGTTTCGGAATTTAAATGGTTTAAGTATGCTATCTGATGTAGTTTGACGCCCTGATCACGAAACTTATCTTATTTTTTGCCTGCGATGTACACTTTTGACGCAAATTACGATCAAAGTTTGAAAAAATGCAATTTTCTCCATATTTGGAGGACGTAATGTTGTAATGCTGAGAATTGGGGAATGCAAAGAACCAGATATGTACTATATAAAGTGCGAAAAGCAAACTTTGCGCACATTTAGAGGTTACGTGATAGAAAGCCGTTATAATTGTAAAGCTGAACATCGCTGAGTGCAGTTCACTATGAGAATGGAGATTTTCTTTGCTACACTGTATCCTTTGTGTCTTTCGTTTTGAGCTATGGGCAAAGGATCAAAGCTGAACTACTTCCACACTGGTTTTTAGTAGTTTGGCAGTAATGGGTTCAAATCCAGTTCATCCTTTTTCATTTTTTTTTCTCTTTTTTTATTACCATGAAGTCATCAGGGGACTACTAGATGTGATAGATAGGTAACAGTGTGGTCCCTGGCAAGGCTGTTGGATAAGAGCCTTAACTTGCCTTTGATGCCAACTGAACGCTGACCGGTTTTATCAAACACGGAAACAGTTAATGATGAAGTTAGAAGATCCACCATATTCTTTAGATTGTATGTATAATAGGATAGTATGAAACACATCTATCGATCTGTACCATTGCCTTTGTCCGTATTTGGAATTCAGGTTTTCTTGCTTTTCTTGATGTAATGTAAAGGGTATAAAAGTACTTGGTTTTATGCAAAAAAATCGTTCATTGTTCACAAGTACGATGATAGCGTTAACATGAACTCAGAAGTGAGTAACGGGGTAGAAGTGTATAGACACTAAAGCCATTTGTGCTAAACTCCTATTGTGAATAAAACTCACCCAGATATTCCTTTTTTTCAATTATACACTACTGTTTGAAATGACAAAATTGAAACAAAACGGTAGCCAGCTTTGAAAACTGCAGTTCAAAATACGTCAGATTTTACTGCCAGAATATCGTGTTTCAAAGCATACAGAATGCATATTTAACTCACAAAACACACTAGAAGATGTTATTGCTGATACGATTTAGCGTTCCAGATCATAAACAACGCCAGGATGTACTGATGAAGGCACAAACAAATTGATTCAAAGCCAAATTTAATGCATTAACATGAAGAGTGCATGTATGTCCGATGACCATCCATTACTCTCAAGGTGAAAGGTTCGATTTATTGTATAAACATTTTTCTACTCACGTAAACTTGGGACTCTGCTGTGGCAGTTTGGGATTAGTGGTTCGGGATCATCGTTGACGGATGAGGAATGCATCATAAAGTCAAATACAGTAATCGTGCATCACTCAGATAGCAAGTTAGCTGACACCCGCAAGAATTTATCCTAATCATTAACACGGAAAACACCTGAAAGGTTATTAGGCCGTGCACATAAAAGAGCGGGCCACAGATTTCAATGACCTTATGAAATATTTTTCTGATTTTAGTCTTCTGATAGTTCGGGTCGAAAACCAAACTTACATTTAAAATTCCGGAGAACAGACAAGGTCAAAAACGATTAAGTCCATCTGACTTAAACCGAAAACAGGTGTTGTAAGCGCCATGCAAGATTTATAAACGTTAATCGTGATATACCCGGTCAGCATAAACAGAGATCGGTTAGCGCGCTATCGCAGCACAGTGACCCGAAGCCTCCCACAAATGCGGTCGCTGTGAGTTCAAGACCAGCCCATGCTGGCTTCCTCTCCGGCCGTACATGGGAAGGTCTGCCAGCAACCTGCGGATGGCCATGGGTTCTCCCCGGGCTCTGCCCGGTTTCCTCCCACCATTACGCTGGCCGCCGTCGTAGAAGTGAAATATTCTTGAGTACGACATGAAAAACCCAACAAATAAATAAATAAATAAATAAATAAACAAAGATTACTTGTGAGAGCATTGATGGTCATTTTAGCATAAGCACAGAGAAGTTTGAAAAGCACGGATACTGATAACCCAACATAGTGGAAGTTTAAATGCAATGAAGCTGGCTCAAAATATTTATTTGTTATTTTAATTGATGTATTTGTGTGCACGTTTGTTGTTTTAAGCCATGCTCAAGGATATTCAGAAGGATAAAGATTATTGATACTCGTAACACTCGAAAGCTCCAAGCAGAGGATTAAAGTGTAAAGTCTATGCCCAGTTTTTTCTCAAGAAATTTCTGGTCGCCTTTGTATATGTGAAATATTCTTCAGTACGGCGTAAAGGACCATTTAAATAAATCAAAATGTTAAAATATATTGATGCTGACACTACAATAAGCTATAAGGAGTGGTAATGCTGATTAGACTGTGGACACCAAATAGGGGGTGGAAATGTTAATGCTGATAAGCTCTTTAAGAGAATTTGGGCACAGTCATAGCCCACAAATACGAAACAAGAATATTGTACACGTTGTGTAATTTAAGAAATTTAAGAAACAAAACCCTCAAGATGACACAACAATGTCGATACAGAACCAGGTCATAACAGCGCCATAATTATACTGTGAAATGAACATATACAATGGCCACTAATAGAAAACACTAGAGCATGGAGAATAATACCAGTGCAAATGGTCATATCTAACAGGTGAAACAATTTATTTATTTATTTATTTATTTATTTATTTGATTGGTGTTTTACGTCGTACTTAAGAATGTTTCACTTATACAACGGCGGTCACCATTATGGTGGGAGGATATCGGCTGGCTTTTCTCATCTAAAACGGCTTCTTTTGTCAGTGTACTGAAATTCTCTCATAGACAAGACAGACGTCAATGGAGGTGTGTTAAATTTTTATGACATTCTATATGCCTTAATCCCTAACTCTGTTCCAACTCTGTTCTAATTCGTGGGTGCAAGTTTCTGCCTTGGTTTGATCAAGACCTACTAGCTGTGCTCAAGGACAAGGCACAGTCTTACAACATCTGTAAAGACGACAAAAGTTACATTAATTATTCTAATTTCGCTGATTTGGATTAACATTCAAAAAGTTAAAACGGGAAAAATATAAGGAAAATATTTCAAATGAGGAGTCAGAAACGGAAAACAAAGCGAAACGGTTCTGCGGTTTTGTAAAAGTAAAGCAATCAAAAGGCTCAATTCCAGGCTCTATCAAGTATGAAAATACTGAGATTAATGATATCACCTCTGTCACATAGTTATTCAACGATTTTTTCTGCAGCATTTTCTCCAGACCCCAAACCACGGAAATGCCTCTGCTCTTTATTCACTGTGATGACATAATGGACAATTCTACTCTTAATGCCCATGATATATCCTGTTTACTGAAATCTGTAAAAATCCACAAAGCCTGTGGATATGACAATATTACGGGTCTGCTTTTGAAACAGTGTGCAGAGAAACTAGCAGTTCCACTTTTTCCTAACTCTTTTCCACCTAATTTTCAATGCATCACTTCAAAGTGGGTGCTTCCTAACAGAGTTTAAAAAATTTAATATGATCCCAATTTTCAGAAAAGGCGATCGGACTGACGTTACTTATTATCGTCCTGCATCTTTGTTACCTCTCGAGTAAAATTTCTGAAAAGGCTGTATATGAAACACTGTTTCAACAAGTTCGAAACAAAATAACCTTAAATCATCATGGATTTTTTCGTGACCGTGACACAGTTACAAACCTAGCCTGTTATGTTGATGGTATCACCAAGGCTTTTGATGTAAAGCTGCTGTAAGACCTCTGTAAAGTTTTCGACAGTCTCTCGTGGTATGTTGATACATAAAATGGCTGCTGTCCTGTCTCGAAGTCCATTTGTAAAGAGTTGTCCTACAGGGCGCAGAATCTTCATGGAAACCGTTATTAGCTAGAGTACCGCAAGGGTCTTTAATTGGTCCACTACTGTTTATCTTATATGCCGATGAACCATCTTCTTGGGCTCGTTACCCTGAATTGTCACTGTGTGCAGATGACAGTATACTTTGCAAATGAATTTATATATTGAGCTGAGTTATAATCACTCCATATATATTTTGTCTTCAGAACAATCTTTTAAAAGGTCAGTTAACTCGATTCTTCTTTAACAATTTTTCTCTGAATTTTTACCATTTTTCTAACCTATTTCATGGCCTTAAATCCTTAATGGTTTACACATTTTTTTTTAAATTTCAACAACAACAGTATTATATGTTTACCTATGTTTACACCTAGATTTATACCAGTTCTGTACCAAGAATTACATTATATGATTACCTGTGCTTATAATACCTTTGTACAAAGAATAGTATTTTATATTTACCTGGCTTTACATTTATGTATTATACGCTGCTGTTGATTTGTATCCCTTTTATCGGATCTGTAAGTGGACACCTGGTTTCTTGGCTCTGAATATTAATAAACCATAAACCATAAACCCCGGTGGCTTTCTCTTCGGCCGTATGTGTGAAGGTCTGCCAGCAACCTGCGGATGGCCGCGGGCTTTCACCGAGCTCTGCCGGTTTCCTTCCACCACAATGTTCTTGATTACGGCGTAAACCACCAATCATATAAATAAATTTATGAATTAAACATAAATATGTATTTAGTGGCATACGTCATATTTATGGAAGGCAAGTTGTTTCCAGAGATCTTAAGGTAAGTTCTCAAAAATGGTGTTTTTGTCCGTGGTGCCATTCAAGGGAATTAGGAAAGGGAATCTTTAGAATTTGCTGACCTAAGAATGGTGCTGAACACATGTTTCGGATGACCTAGAGATTGAGAAACGATCACATCAACCATGCGGTCACACTATCTCAAACAGTTTGATGCTCTCACACCGCAAAAACGCCGTCAACAACATAAAGCGCTGACCTATAGCCGTTTGGGCTGTCTACTTCTCGTTGAAGACCACATGTCTTCCACCAATGACGTATACATGCTGAGTCTCCACGTTAAACACTCAAGGACGTTCGGTGTTTCATCCCATTTATTGCCTCCAGCAATGAAAATAATCGGAATGGTATAAGTGAAATATTTCGTAATTTCGTATGAACCAGTTACTCTCATAGAAAAATTATTTATTGACGTAATGGATTCTTGTTTATCGCCTGCGACCAATGGTCTGTATCTAAATAAGATGAAAGTGGATAGCAGTACAGAGAAGGCTTTCTGATAGGAAGGCGAAGGAGAGGAGGACGCGGCCGATGGCAACGAGTTACCGTGTGCCCAAAACTGCCAGCATGCTACAGGTCACATGATAGCCCGATGAATAGACAGGCACGGTTTAGAATATTGTTTGTTCCCTTTTTACCTAAGCCCCGCCGTGCCCATTACCAGCATGCGTCTGTAAAAACAGAATCCATCTACATATCTCCATAGATCAATCCTAATATAAACTGAGCTCCTGTGTATCTGCAGTCTAACTGACAGGAGAAGCATTGACTGTTAGTAACAGACCTTTGAAACCATAATCTCAAACTAAGTGTCAATACCGACATTCATATACCATTAGCAAAGTGTCATTGACTCATTTATTTCACTGGTGTTTTTCACCGTACTCAAGAATATTTCACTTCTATGACAGCGGCCAGGATTATGGTGGAAGCCAGACAGACCTGAGGGGAAACTCACGGTCATCCACAAATAAAATGTGTCAGTTATCATCCATACATGTCTTTTATAGTTGGAAACATAACCTATATACAGCTTTGAAATATATAAACAATAAGACTCGTTTCTTGTCTGGTTTGCTAATTTTCTTCGTAACTCATGTTACTATAAACAATCGATCTCCTGAAGTCAAGTCCCAGCTGGATTGTTTGCCCTGTGAGCTGCATGTGGACTGTCAAGGTCATAGTATCAGCGGGTATACCTCACCATGCTTGATAGTTGCTAGTACCCGCTGATAAAGGTAGTTGCGATCTTTATTATAGGCCAACTTCGGAAATTCCCCGTGACATTCATATTTATAAGGTCTGTCAACCAATGAAACGCGGCTTCACACAGGCTGTTGAACGAAGAATGTTTACCTAACAATAACAGTCGCAATAACATCCCTGACTAAATTCCGCAACACACTTCCTGCTGGGAATCTATTGGCAGTAAGTTTATTCTCTTATAAATTGAAGAGACTGAATATATAATATCGATTTACTTTCCATCATGGATTTCAGACGCATTGGTTAATCGGCATTGATTTGACAGAGTCAACGCGAGCGCACTGAAGTACACTGACTTTCCCCTGCCCGTCGGCACTCCATGGACAAGTTTATTTTATTTCAATGTCACCGCATTTGCCAAACCAGCTTTCTGAAAAGTTTAATGGGTCACTAATGTTAATTGTTTTTAATCTGCTTCACAGATTGTCTTCTCTTGTCCCACTCACACCTCGAGTCGGTCATGTTGTTAAAGCTTAAATTGGACCACATGACGAGAAGCATTCAATAATATTTTATAGATGGATTTTCCCTGTCTGAGAGGCATTTCTGTACCATGATTGGCTTGCTAATAAGTAGGCCATCAGATTGTTTTAACGAATATCGCAGCCATCAAATTTCGTGTCTACAAGCCTGCATTGTACCCAGAGTCGTGAACTTTCCAGTTACACGTAGGAATGACTCCTCTTTCTCACGGAGCGTCATTCCTCTCCCACAGACCATTTGCGCTCATAATATTCACGAGTATACCTCACCATGCTTTTTACTATTACCCGCTGAAGCAGTTCGGCTTTGTGGTTGATTGTCTGATAATTAGGTCATCAGACTGTTTTAGCGAAGATCGCAACTATCTACATCAGCGGGTATGCTACTGAAAAGCGTGGTGAGGTAAAGTCGCTGATATTATGAGCGTACAGAGCATTATGCTGCAGGGACTCGAAGTAACTGAAAAAGGAACAGACCGAGCTCAAGTGGTTTCAATCGCTGGAACAGATGGAGCGCGGGTTCAAAGGAAGGGAATGTGTCGTGGGGCCGTATCCGCTATCTAACTATATGGTCTGTATAAAAGTTCACCAGTAACTTGTCAAAGGCCAATGATTTCACAAGGTCACGCTGGTTTACTTCACTCATATAAATAAAGAAATTAACATAGCTGAAGCGAAAGCTCTGCATTTGTAAAGTCGAACTTCAATTAGATTTGAAGCTAACTATATGAAGAAAACATTGGCTTACAAGAAGCATTAAGAAAGAATCCAGCCACGAGCTATGGGTTGACATTTCGCATTTCCATAAGAGAAACTGTATTTTTTATCGTACTGAGAAAGTCAAAAACATTACACCGTAAACACACCAGCGTGAAATCAAGCTCCATTCTCTGCACTAACAATGCACCATGCAAAGAGATAGTTACAAACTTGTTATTGTGAGTTAGAGGGATAGTTTCAAGTATGATGGTGTGAAGTATCCTTACTGTGGTAGCAATATACCGAAGGGTCTTGCATACGACATCTCGTCTTTTAAAATTTGTTACCGCAAAGCATAACTAAGATACATATTGTGATTAACGACAATTTATAAACTGGCATGGTACTCATTTGATTCATTCGACTGGAACATTTCTTCCGTCTTTCTGTCATCACGTAAGCACTGAAATTATTGATTATTGACCCTGAATGTACATGATGGCATGTATATGAAGTTGAATATGAGTTTACACTAAAATCTTCCTTCACGGTTTCCCACTATATTATGCGTTTGCCGCCATCGCTAATGAAAAATGCAATGTAAATGTGGCCTGCATATGTTAAGGCATCTGTGATAGCTCATCCAGAACCAACTCACTCAACCACAAATAAACATACCGCGAAGATCATTCAGAAAATTAGTCGTCTGTTTTCTGAGGCTCCTTATATGATCATTTTTGGTTTGGCTCTCAGATGGCTATCACACTGTCGTCGCTGTTCTGGATTTTATTCTGTTCACAGCAGTCGTCTACATGATGAAAAGCCAATAACAATATGACAGGGGTTAATGAACACAATTGCTTGAAAACAAAGACCTCAGGGAAGCCTCAGCTGTGTTCCAATTCTATTAGACTTTTTTCAAATTCACTAATGATGCTCTATACTAAAGAGGACGCATGCATCATAGTCCACATGTTATCGGTAACCACGTCTTAGCAACCGAATAGCTCAACGAAATCCACAATATTAGTTTTAACTTTTTTTGTGAATCCTCTTCTGCAGACTAAAGACTTCGTGTACAAGTCGTGTAATCTGTTGTTCATTAGACAGGTTAAGCAACTCGCAAACGACCTACGACTAACGAGTGACTTCATCGTTATTTGTGTGTGACGTCACCCTTGGCAAATCTAGGTCGTGCCATCTGCGCGCTTTTTACAAACTGGACGGTATTTATTCGCTATGAATTTCCTAGTCAATATTTGGCGATTTTATATGTTTAAATGTGAAATAAAAATGAGACCTATTCCTGAAACATTATTCTATCGTAAGCATAGACTTTTGTTCCCGAAAAGTAGAAATTAAGCCAAGAAAACGTTAATAGGTAGCGGCGTAGGCCTACTATTCGGGGCTGCCGCTTTTATAGGCCTACGCGATTTTACTCCCGTGTTGTAAACATGCAAACAGCGAATTACTGTGCGTCATTCTTGATTTATATCCCTGATGAAAATGAAAAATTAGTTTTGGTTACTTTATGGATTCTACTCGTGTTATTCGACTAGCTTAACAGTTTTTCGTCGCAACGACCCGCATTTGCCTGCCTCACGCGTACGTGTGGTACTGGTAGCTTGTTGAAGATTTGCTTAACCTTTATAATGCTGTCTTTGCGAGGAAGACCTGTGGCGAATTTAGTAACGCAGTGCTCATCCTTTCCAAGCGAACGGTTTCCTATCCCGCTTCGATCCGAGTTGCCTTTGCCCATGAGAATGTAACCATTTATGTTGGAATTTGATGCACGATTTTAGAGTAGGTGCTTGTACTGTATAGTAGTTTATATCGTTAACATCCATAAAGCGTAAAGCTAAAGGCAAAAACTCATCGTGAACTTATCTTTATAAATGAATTGTTATGTTTATGCAAGTTCAATATCGCAATGCAGAATAAACACCAGTTAATATTAGAGAAAAAAGAGAACGATTCAATGGACAACACTGCTTCCTTTTGTAACGGAGTATTGTCAGCAGTTAACCAAATCAGGAGGCAACATGCGCTTGAACTGAGCCGCAATACGCAGTCGTATTACAAAAAGGAAGACTTGTGCATTACTTAAAGTGCCATAGTAAAACATTATTCATTTTTGAGTTAAGTTTTATTCGCTACCGTTTTGGCTTATGCAGAGTAATTATGGAAAAACACATATACGAACATTTGGTTGTTTATCATCTATTTATACGCATGGGCACTATGGCGCTGGTCCCTTTGCATCGTTTTCATGTCATTGTCTATGCATGTGTTAAATGTTCTTACAACACAGCAGCCTTTTACCCTGTGCACTGTAGTCTTTTATACTGGATGTGACTACATATTATGTTCGTTAGTTTTGCACAACTTGTCCTGGATTAAACAAAGCAGACAAATGTTTTACAGTTACTATTTAAATCTGTGAGCAGCAAAAAAGACTCCCCCAGAAAGGCGGTTCTCGACAGCACTAGTTAATGTTGAACATGAAAGAATACAGCATATAGAGTAAAACGACAGTGTGATTGTTGGCAAATGGTCATATGCGACCGGTGAAATGCGGTCGTACCGATACTTTCCTTTACTTCGTTAGAAAGAGTAAAGCATAAGAAAGAAAACCAAGTAATCGAGAAAGAAACCTTTGCATTAGTCCAAGAGGCCGGATTTTAACGTGTGACCGTTTCCCAACTATCACACTGTCGTCGCTGCTCTGGCCTTTCTCTTTAGGCTGTAATCTTTTATATTGTATTCCTGCATAACCGGGGTTTCTACTGGTGGACTAAGTATCCCTCAGGCCTGATCCTTTTGCATTGGTTTCAGTTTATTGTGTACATGTATTACATGTGATGACAACAAAGCATTTGGTTAATTCTAGATCAGGAGAGCTTGGTACATTGCATTTACCAGCGCTGCAATTTTGTTACATAGTCCTGTAGGAAGAGAATAAGTTGTTACCTCTTAAACACCTACAAAAACAGTTGGCATAAAGCACCAACTGAAGTAAATTGACAAGACGCCGGATTTTACCGGTAACGTACGTACATGTGGCCATTTGGCAACTATCATACCCTCCTAACCGCTCTCGTTTTACTCTTTCTGCTGCAGTTTTTTTTATTAAGAATGGTAAAAGCTACCCTTGTTCTCATGTAAGAGACAAATTCTTTCCTACTTTCCACCCACGTAAATACAGACCAATAAAAGGTAAAATGTTTTGATGCGAATTAAGCATCGTGACAATCGGCATCTGATCTCACACACGCTCAATCCGTATCCCGCAGGGTTGCCAGTTCCAAGGTGCTTTCATCGCAACTATATATGTCGAATTCTGTAAACACTGGGTCGAGAAAATCATATATCCCTTGTCTGACATAATACAATTAAAATCTTTGTCAGAACGGTACGGTAAATGCATGACAAAGTAAAGTGAACAACCCCAAAGATTTTGTGCGCATTGCGAATCAATACACAGCACTTTTATGCATTAAAATAACACTGTTTGGAGCATGTTTTGAAGAGCCCATTCAATTGAAGGAAATTCTTGCAGTCAAGGCAACAGATACCTCTTACATACTGTGTCATAAAATCGTGTGCTGATTAGGTTTTCGTCAGTCAGTGACATTTTGCAAAACAGAAATGTGCTTTGGATGAGAATTTAGGGCAGACTATCCCATCGTATATAGAGATAATTCCACGTTTTTGGCCGGTTACTGAGGCCAAACCCACGGTGGTCCGTGTGTCCAATGCAGGATCTCCCTTCAGTGGTAGCAAATCAGCAACCTTGACATACAAACGTCTCTGTCCATCAGAAACACCTACTGTGTTTCACAGAAACACATCAGAAAGGACGAGGGGCTCTTGCGGCCGCAATGTTGATTCACGTGTTAACTTTGTTAACGTTTATTCAAGAAGAGCCCATTCAATTGAAGGAAATACTTGCAGTCAAGGCAACAGATACCTCTTACATACTGTGTCACAAAATCGTGTGCTGATTAGGTTTTCGTCAGTCAGTGACATTTTGCAAAACAGAAATGTGCTTTGGATGAGAATTTAGGGCAGACTATCCCATCGTATATAGAGATAATTCCACGTTTTTGGCCGGTTACTGAGGCCAAATCCACGGTGGTCCGTGTGTTCAATGCAGGATCTCCCGACAGTGGTAGCAAATCAGCAACCTTGACAACAAACGTCTCTGCCCATCAGAAACACCTACTGTGTTTCACAGAAACACATCAGAAAGGACGAGGGGCTCCAGCAGCCGCAATATTGATTCACGTGTTAACTTTGTTAACGTTTATTCAAGATGTACTCAATTTGCCTTGAAAAATACATCCCCCGAGTATTTTGTTGTATGCTTCGCATTAGATGAAAATGTCTGAAGACTGAGTTTCAGTCCACATCCACAGCTGAGTATTAAGACAAGAATACTTTGAGATGTGCAAAAAGCAATGCATGTGGTAGCTCTGAGATCGGTTGGCCGTATTCCCAGTTTAGTTTCCACATTCATCGTTCTCAGTCCATACATTAACAAACCTAAAACTCGCTGTTGTCACCTGTCCTCTGTCAAAGCTTCATCACGCGAAGAAAATATGATTCCCGTGATTTTAATGTAATGTTGAATTCATATCACTTCAATATTGGGAAATAACACGGCATCGAACTTCGTGAGTTGCCATTAAGAAATCACGTGTCTAGAGTGGACTAGTCTGCTCTCCCCAAACGTAAGATTTCTTTCTTCTTCAGAGCTAGTTGCTTACACTTTTTTTAATTCTTATCATAAAGGGGAAAAATAATGTTAAAACTACCAAAGAATTTTCACCCGCGCTTTTGATGATATTCTTGGTTTCTGTCCAAACGTTCTGCGAATTGATCTTTTTTCCACGCGATGCCGAGGTCAACTGACTCGAGTCCAAAGGGCGATTAGCGAAATTTGGTTTGGTGTAGATGTAACCGGTACATTTGTGTTGATTGTGACAACATAGTCTTTAATATTCAAGAATAACTAGATGATATCAGGTCAGAAATACTTTGGGAATAAAGGAAATAGGTTTCTGCAGCTCTCGGCTTCGACATTTTGAGGATATTACATTAGACAACGCCGAGTTCCCTCTCAGTAAATGGAAGAGTACAGATCTGTACTTCTGACAGCTAAGCTTCGGGAAAATAAAACACGTCTCAGATCTGTGGATGGGGCAAAACACAACAATCTCTGAAATTACCAATGATTCAAAATCTCGATGAAGGGCGTTGTATTGAATATGAAAGATTGTATTGGACAACTGCTATAAAGTTTGTTGCTCACGAGGTTTCGGTGTACAGACTAATATTGTTTTTAGACCTGAAAACAAGATGTACTGGTGTGTCAGAATATTCTATCAAACGCCTTCATTCAGTTTTTTAAAGGCCTTAAACGCCCCTCTTGTTAGTAAGGTTACGATCCCCGTCTTTAAAATATTGTATTATATTTTTTATTTTATTTTTTGGCCCTAACTGGGTCAGTGTCTGACCTACATTTTCCACTCTATATACGTTATTGCCTGCACTAGACTTCAGTCGCGTATAATCGAGGCTTCTGTGTTTATCAGTCTCCTGTCAGTGTACATAGAACGTACATTCGGGAAGATGTACCCATATTGTAAACAATCAAGCCATCTGAAATTTTATATACGTTAGTCTATAAGTATAAGCGACGAAGTTATTCAGCTCGCAGTCATTTTACCTATGTCCAGTTGAGAGCAGTCATTTACTCAAGTTCATTTGAGAGCAATCATATTTACTCTCGCCCACTTAGATGGATTTTGTGGGATTTGAAGATATCAACTTTCACCCCATTCGACATACGCCATTTTGTATTCCATTTTTCTGTACGGAGCACTTCGCCTCTTGTCAATTTTCTGAGACGTTCTTTTGGAGCTTGTATCGCTCATTGTCTCTTTGTGCGATTACGTACATTTCATCCCAGTTTACCCCGAAGGTGACTTTATGTATATTTTGCTAGGACTGAAACACAGATGGCCAGCTCGGCATCACGGACGCTATTGTCTACCCGCCCGCTCAGGAAAGTTGCACCTTGCCGGGGAGTTGTATATTAAAACCATCGTCGGCGTACCGTGCCCTTTGCTGTTCGTCACTACAGGACTGTTACCCTTCGATTTGAGAATTCCCAAGAATTGTAGTTTCTATGTTTACGTGGACTGACTTGCCTTTGGATTTGGGCGCTATATAAGAAACTATATGCTAATACTAGTATTCTGTAATTATCTGTATTGTTTTGTATATTATTGTCAGCTGTACTCTTTGTCTATTTTGTTCAAATATAGGTATTGAACTTATTCAAGAGTCCTCGTGTTTGTTTGCCCCCATGGGGTTCCCGGGAGTGAAAAGAATAGGGCCCCAGTTCTCTAGGCAAGCTTGTCGTACGATGCGACTAACCTAGGGCTCTCCCGTGAGGTTTCGGTGAATAGAATAGTTACACAGCCTCCTCGGGCTTGTCGTACAAAGCGACTAAAAGGGGCATCCTGTTTGCCGTGGGTTGCGACCCGTGATGGGGGAGGACGGGATCCTGGTGGCTGAGGGCGGGTTGATCTTGCGAGATCTTCACACCCAACACTCCACTTCGGCCCTTACTTCTCTACTGATGGCCAGCTCCGATCAATCGTCTGGTCATGTCAGTCCAGAGGTCCGGATATCAACCTTCATATATCTCGATTTGGCATAGAGTCATTGCTTCCCATGTTGGAAGTTCTTGAGTAAGATGTTCGGATATCTGGATAGGGTCAATCGAGTAGGCCGTTTCTCATCTATTGGATTCGTCCTGCTCGAGTATGAGCGAAAAATCCATCTGATCGAGGATGGCGTGGAACTCTCGTCTCTCCTTCTGCTGGTTACTAGCAGGAGGGGTTTCGTCGTAAATGTAATGGCACTCCGGGGCGGGTGACAGAAACGGTGCCATGAATCTTCAAACCCTTCCGCTATGTCTATCCCTAATTTCCTTACTCCAAATGTTTCTATGTCACAGCCCTCGACAGTTGTGGGGAAAAAAGGAAAAACGAGATACCACTGGATGTGGAATCTGGAAGTACTTACTTCCCATCCTTTCTGGTGATATCTAATAAAAATTAGAATCAAGTAATGATGAAAATCAATCCCTTTGTGTTGAAAAAAAAAACATTGCAGAGCTACGCAGGAACTTTGAAACAAGTCAAAAAATTTAAGTCTGGAAAATTCTTAGAAAATGTTTTCGGAAACAACAGTACATTAATTTATTCAAAATTCAAAATATTGGGGAGCAAGCTATTTCTGTTACCCCACATAAAACCTTAATCTGCTCTCACGGCATAATTCGAGACAGAGACCAAGATCTATATGACATGACAGAACAAGAAATAACAGAGCAACTGAAGGACCAGGGCGTAATCAACGTCAAACGTTTTGTCATAAAGAGAGACGGTAACCTTATTAAAACAAATAGGTATAACGTAACATTTAATAAGCCGTCTCTCCCAACATCAATATTTATTGGGCCATACAGTGTGCGGGTAGAACTATTTATACCTAACCCGACCAGGTGTTTCTCCTACCAGAGGTTTGGCCATGGCAGGGGTCAATGCCGTAATAAACTGGTCTGTTTCAGATGTGAGGAAGTCACGAGGGCTTCGACTGCACAAACCCGATAAAATGTTGGAATTGTAGCGGAGCACACATGGCCTCTTCCAAAGACTGCCCTGTCTTCAAGAAAGAAAAAGAAATCATAACGCTTAAATGCAAAAATAATATATCATATCAAGAAGCGAAACGTCTGGTCTCTGTCACGGGTGGCCTTACTAAGTCTACATATGCCAATGTTGTCAAGAAACCCTCCGTTACGGTAGGGGTTCAAACATCATTCACTTGGCCCATTGGTATACAGAAGCCACAGAAACTGGTCGTAAAACCCTTGGAAAACACGGCCAGTTCTTAATCATAAACCGATATAAATCTAATTGAAAAACCTGCTATTTCAACTGATTCTCCTGCTATTACTCTATTTCACCACAAACCTTGTGCAAATAAATCAAAATCCTCTAAACCCGTAGAATCTTCACTAAATGCACCGGGTGATAAATATCATAAAAAGATAAACCTAGTGGCTCCACAGAGCGTTCCTCTAAGGCTACTAGGGACCCTATCCGAACTTTCAATAAGTTTGGGTCGTTGCAGGATGTCGGGCCTTCAACGTTGGATGCGGACATGATGGATACATCATCTGGGTCGGGGAGATCTACCAGTAGGTGTCCCAAGAAGGTCGTCCAGGGTCCAAACATAAATCTCCCATACGCCTCCCTCCATAATGACTTCCTTAGACAAAATTATACAGTGGAATTGTAGAGGTCTTAAAATAAATTTTATTGCAATAACACAGTTAGTTCCATCTTTAAATCCAATTGCCCTTTGTCCTCAGGAAACTCACCTGAAGACATCTGACATAGATAAAATATCGCTGAAAAATTATACAATATATAGAGCTAATTCTAATGAGGAAGAGCGAACTTTTGGCGGCTCCTCTATTTTAGTGAATAATACTTTATAATACTTCACTTTATGTTCAGGCCATGTTATTCCTCATTCTCCTTTGTCATTTTGGCAGTTGCATAATTTAAAAGACCAACTGCCAACTCCTTTCATAATTATGGGAGATTTTAATGCGCATAACCTCTATGGGGTAGTAATAATATGAATGATAAGGGCAAAATAGTAGAAGATTTCTTATGTAAAGATGAACTATGTTATTTCAATAATGGTTCTAATACCTACTTACATCCAGGTAATGGTTCATATTCGGCTATCGATCTCACTATCACGGATCCATCACTTCTCCCGGATTTTTCTTGGAAATTGCACGACGATCTTTGTAGTAGTGATCATTTCCCTCTTGTGCTAGAGCATCTCAGCTCTAATTCTTTAGAACGTGTAGCTAGGTGGAAGTTCCATAAAGCAGATTAGATGGCATTTGAGATGTTCTGTGAGGATGACATCACTCCAGACAATCTTCATGCTGCAGATGATCCTTTGCTTACATTTAATGAACTCATATTAACATCAGCCGATAGAACCATCCCTAAGACCTCGACAAATCCAAAATCCAAAAGTAAACCTTGGTATGATAATGACTGTCGTAAGGCCATTGAAGACCGTAAAAAGGCCGTGCGCAGATTTAATGATTGTCCTGATAATAACAATTTAAACCAGGTTCGTATACTTAGAGAGCCCAAGAGACCATCTTTGTTGGCGAAACTTTGTTTCAGGCATTACGTCAAAAACACCTGTGCGTAGTCTGGAACATGGTTCAAAAACTTAAGGGCAAAAAACAGTAGAGCCAAAGTTCAGCACTTAAAGGATGGTGATACCTTATCAACTTCACCACATGATATAGTCAATAAAATAGCTGAAACAATATCCCACAAATCTTCATCTGAGAATTATTCCCCTGAGTTTCAGCATATTAAAAACCAGAAGAAGAAAATCAAATTGCCCTTTTCTTCTAAGAATTTAGATGACTATAATCGTCTATTTTCAATTGAAGAGCTTAAAACTTCTCTAAAAAAGGCACACGATACTGCGTGCAGCCCGGATAATATATACTACAAGCTTCTGAACCATTTACCATCGGAGCTATTGGAGACACTCTTGGACTTACTTAATGATATTTGGATGACTGGTAAATTTCCCCCATCATGGAGAGAAGCGTATATTATCCCGGTCCCTAAACCGGGCAAGAATCATAGTGATCCAAGAAATTAACGTCCCATAGCTCTTACCAGTTGCTTTTGTAAGGCTATGGGACGGATGATAAATGATACACTTGACTGGTTTCTTGAAGCCAACATGCTATCATCAAATATCTAATGTAGTTTTCCTCAAGGTCGTTTCATTATGGATCACCTTGTTCGATTTGAAACTTTCATTCGTGATGGTTTTATTAATAATGAACATGTGGTGTCGATATTTTTCGCTGGCGCTAACATTTACTTTTTTTAACTGCTTTGAAAAAAAAAAGGTTCGTCTGTTGTTTCTTTAAATTTTGAAAGTTCATCCATCATGTCGAATATTATTCAAGGCTTCCTGATTTGAACATGTTCTCGCCACGATATGGCTGAGATATTGCCAATGTGGCGTTAAGCCAAAATCATTCATTCATTCATTCGTGTTTCTTTATTTGATCTTGTGTAAGATTTATCGCTATCTGAGAGTTGAACAAGTTATTTATCAACTATTCTCTCCGATAGTGGTATCTTTACCGTAAGCACGAACGAAATGTTTAGAATTTCTGGGACGATAATTGTGTCTAATTCCGCTTAACCCGGGACTAGGGCCGTGTGTTCATCGTGTTGAGTATGATCGCTAAGCTGAATATATGCACAGTTGCAATCAAAGCGCAACTGAGTTACATATTTGATTATCTACACCATGTCTACTGAAATAGTACACGATTTGAAAACTGATGCTATTAAACCGCATTTGGTCTTTTCGTCATGATTAAAAATTGATGAGTTTCTCTCTGCGCATAAGTCCTCCTTAATTTTCATGTTTTATATGCTTTCTTCCTTCTTTAGTGGATTGTATTGTTTGCCCTTTTTTGAAACTGGTCTAAGGATTATTGACCAGGAACGCCCGATTTGATTGACGGCAGGTATGCGAATGTCGGTTTCGACCCCTAGGTTTATATAATTATAGGCCAACTCTGTGTGCGAGAGAGGGCATGGAAATGAAGACCTGGCTATTGGATAAACTGGAAAACAAGTCAGTAATGAAATATTCGATTAAAACGGCAGACGTTGTTGTAAACACTGTTCAAAGGTTTCACACGACATGAAAGCTGTGGTGTTCCAAGTATTAGCAGGCTATAAGCAGTGTGAATAAAGCGAACCTCGTCACGATTCAATGTCATTTGGATTTTTTAAAATCAGTATGGTTTCCATGAATTTTCTTTGGATGAGGTCATGCCGGTTTAAAGCCAGGAGCTATTTTCACTTGAATGTTTTCGGTGATGTGGTGGAAAACGCTGACTTTCCCTCAAGATTTTCAACAGACAGTTGTGGCTTTTTGTTTGCTTTGGTATATGTATTATAAAGGCATATTTTCTCCATTCTTAAAATTGGAAGCTGTCATTTATTTCAAAAAGTGTGAACTTGTTGCATCTCCGAAAATGCACAACATGATTTTCCAGCCATTTGTTAATGGCTGCTCTAGTTTTACTGTCTATACTTTAGTCTTGTATTGACGTTAAGGTCTGCTGTTGTACTTAAGTAAGAAGCCAATTCTGTCTTTTATCCACCTTAAAGCGCGTCATCCACAACGATGACAAACTTGATGCACTGTCTGATTTAATGGTGTAACGATCGATCCCTTTATCTTCCCTCGAAAGCTCTCTCGTGGCTTAGCTGTATATATCATACCGTGCCTTAAATATCTGAGTGGACATTTAAGTATCTTCAGGAGCTGGAATCAGAAAGCTTGTCTAGACAGACAAATTACCATGACCTCCGAAAGATATCTCATTTCTTAGCAGAACAACATGTGTCAAAGGACAATTTCGACGCAGCATTACACTGGGCAAGGCACACTCTCATTTTTTTGACTTTTATTTTACCAAACCACCTCAAGGATGACCGATGGGTTCCGATTTTTTAGGAATATTTTATAAGGCTTTGCTCCTAATTTCAAACGCACAGGCTTACCGCTACACAGGAGTGAAAACACAGACCGATGAAGGGTGAAATGATTTGGTGAGAAGCATTGTGGCGATCGGCACCTGGTGGCAGATACGCGGCGAAGGAAACTGCGTTGATGTAGCGATGACCGGTGAAACAATACAGTGAAACCCTTTCAATATAATTTCTCCGAAGAATACATTACATTTATTTGGAGTCAAGACGTTCCTATGCTCAGGGCGCAGCCCGTTAGGGCATCGCAATGACCCAGAAACCTCTCACTAATGCGGTCCCTGCTACTTTAAGTTTGCCTCAGGCTAGCTTCCTCTGTGGATGGTCGTGGGTTCATCCCGGGCTCTGCCCGCTTTCCTCCCACCATATTCCCGGTCGCCGTCGTATAAGAGAAATACTCTTGTATATGCCATAAAAGATCAATGAAATAAATAAATATGTTCATGTTCTCGCCCTTGTACGCTGTGATAGCAACCAGTGAGTACTATGTAACCCTCAGTCTGTTTCAGGGTACATGCCCTAAAAGCATGAATAAACCAGGATGATTTTTCTGCATGGACAAAATGATCTCTGCATTCACATGGCGTGTCAAAATGCAGGCCTTAATCCAGCCGGCTAGAACTTCCGATTGCAAGAATCTGAATCATTTTTCATTAAGTAGTCTTGAGATAATCTTTTCATTTATTATGGTCTTAGGCGTTCTATAGGAGAGCGCTTTTGCAGCCGACATTACGACGCGAGTATTTGTAGCCCTTTAACGCCTGCATTTCATTAAGAGTATCGAGATGAGGTTATGATCAAATTATGGGAGAAATAAACGACTGTGAAATAATGCAACCGACATAAAGCTTTGAAGGACAACAGAGAATACGTCATGGAATTATGGGCATTATTGCTTAATATCAGCACAGTCGGCCACTGGATCACAAGACACAGAAGAAGGGTGGTGTGTCTTGTATTGGCAGGCGAACATGACTCAGGTAATACACTTCTCAGTGGACTTTTCATCTACTTTGTATAACCCAATGATTCATCCGAAACACAAATATCTCGTCTTGTACATGAACCTACATGTCGAAACCGACCTTTGTATACCAGCCGTCAATCAAAAAGGGCGTTCCAGATCAATAATCGTAAGACTAGTTTCCAAGAACAACAAATAACACAAACCACCAAAGAACGAAGAAAATGTATAAAATCTAAAACCTTCCACGAATTCATACAAAGAGAAGCAGTCAACAGTTTCCAAAAACCAGAGGGGGCCTCCGTGGCTCAGTCGGTTACCTCGATATCGCAGCACAATGACCGGAAGCCTCCCACCAATGCGGTCGCTGTGAGTTCAAGACCAGCTCATGCTGGCTTCCTCTCCGGCCGCAAATGGGAAGGTCTGCCAGAAACCTGTGGATGGTCGTGGGTTTCACCCGGGCTCTGCCCGGTTTCCTCCCACCATAATGCTGGCCGCCGTCGTAGAAGTGAAATATTCTTGAGTACGGCGTAAAACACCAATCAACTAAATAAATAAATAAAAACCAGAGTTTAGGTTATAAATGGAACATGGCGATAGCGGTGAAATTCAGAGATCGCACCACTTGTATTTAACGCGGTCTTTGTGCTCGGGAGTACTAGGATTTTGCAAGACCTCTGTTGCAAGCGACATGATTGTTTCTTATGTTGTTTTAGTTGTGACTCTCATTTCATGGCATTTTTACCCAGATCAAATGTAACACGGAACGCCTAATACACCAGAGACATCCGGGTCCAACGGTACAAATATAGACTGGCTTGGAGATTTCAACCTTTTTAAGAAACAAAGGTAGAAAGAACCATTTTGTTTAATCTGAAAGCGTAATACAATCGTTGCAATGTAACATACATTTATATTTTACAACATATATTTCACCAACCTGCTGATGGTCGTGGGTTTCCCCATGGCTCTGCCCGGTTACCTCCCACCATAATGCTGGCCGCAGTCGTGTAAGTGAAATATTCTTGAGCACGGCGTAAAACACCATGTCCAGTAGAAAAATAAATATAGATAGATGGCTTAAAGTGGCCACCGGTTGTATTTGTTTTTAAGCATGAATAACGCAGCATGATTATTCTCCACGGACAAAAACATCTCTCCCTTCATGTGAGGTGTCAAAATGGAGGCCTTAATCCAGCGATCTAGATTTCCGGAATACACCAATTTAATTCTAAGTAATTATATGATTTCTAAAAAAAACGTAAAGCTTCCTGTGCCCTTTATAATCGCATAAAACACTGATCTACACAAGGAGCCGCTTAATAATTTATCCAATCTTTTCCTTTGATTCAGGTTATTGCTTCATTTATTAAGGGCTTTGCTATTTTTTCTGTACTACAAGAATGTGAATTTTTGCAATCACGTTGCGCTTTTTAGCAGTCTTTGTGCACCTGCGTGTCATTAAGAGTCCAGAAACGATCACGGTTCTGATCAACTTAGAGGAACAAAAACCCTATGAATTGAAGCAACAGATACAAAGCCCTTGACGTTAAAAGGGGATACGTCTTGGAATTGTAAGGATTATTGCCTAACATCAGCACAGTCGACGAATAGGCCACAAGACACAGGTAATACTCCTCTCTGTGGAATTTTCACCTAGTCATTCATGCGAAAAGTAAATATCTCGAACTCACGATTTTCTCTGTTGCGGTAAGGTTACAAGCAAAGAGGAATCCCGATGTCAATAACACCAAATCAACGACGGCAGGAGAACTTCAATCACGTCACACGTATAAACCAATGAACTATGCCCACTTCACTTTCCTTCCCCAACGACGGTTTTGATCTGCACCTATTATGACAAAGGGCTGAATGTATAAAATTGGAATAAGTGAGATATAGCTTATTCCAGATATAATTTCGCGCTTGTACCACAATTGGGGTAGGTTAATCTGCCAGAGCACAACATGCTGTGCCAGTTAGCATACCTAGCTCTATATCAACGCATCTCGATACCCTGTCCAAATCAGGCGAAGATTTAACTGATCTGAAATCCTCCTGTAGCGATGTAAAATTACATATTAACAAAGATACTGATGCCAACAAGAGCAATTTGCAAATTATTCCTATAAATATAGAGCCATATACCTATTCGAGTCCAGCTACGACTCCGATTCAGACTGTCGTCTGTCTCAGAGACCAGGGTAGCCTGATGATAGCCGTGAATACGGTCTCATCCATGTAGAAACCGCCTGGTTAAGATTAACTTATAGGTGTTGTTTACTACATTTGATGCCTAATGTCTGGGGAAATGTGATTTCGGAAAGTTTCAGTGCTTTATTTCTTTCATTCCAGAGCAAACTGATCCATTAAAATCGAGCCTTCTAGCTTGAAAGCAGTTCGTAGTGGGCCTAAAGGCCCCGGCCCAAACAGAATCAATGCCGTTCTTACATGTTAACAAGGATCTAAGTTTAGTCGCGCATATTAATCACTGCACTCAGCAAAATGAATTTTCAAAAGAATGTTACTAAAGTATAACAGAATATAAACCTTTTCTGTAAATATATTTGTACATCAGATGGACACGAAAATTGGTACCTCTATGAATGTCAAGCAGAGTCTGGTTTCCTTTTCCTTATCATTTACAAATGTTTTCGTAGGCTACTTTAACCACATTTCCACAAAAATTGCCCAGTTTAATGCCAGCCTCGAGGTCGGGAGATCCAGATTCAATTCCGGATCGGGTCAACCAAAGACTTCATAAATGATACTTCTTGGTGTTTCGCTTAACACTCACCACTGAGAGGTTAAAACAAGGGAACAGGACAGGTCCGGGGTCAGTATAATATAACTGAGTAGGGTGTCATGTCTGGTGTCTTCGGTATGATGTTCCAGTGGTGACAGCACTTTGGCGGCATGGACTCGTCCTGCCACAAGAAGACACATTATATGTACACACCAGAAGAACTCCTCGCCGTCATATGATTGAAACATTGCTAAGCATGACGTTAAATCCTAGTCATCCTCTCATTCACTGAAATGTTGGCTAAAATGCACTGTCAGACTTTTGATATTTGTAAGGTGTTTGAATGACGGCGTTCGCTGATAAATGAATAGGAAAAATAAACTGAAGACAGCCGTATTATTGCACGTGACGTATTATTGCATTTTTATCTGTGTTTACATTGAACATAACATCTGTAAATATCAATATCTCGCGAAGTACTGGCTAGTTTTAACGAACAAAAGACCATTTTAATTGAATAGTGTCCTATATTCACTGTACACCAGAAATCTATTCAAAAACCTTCCAAACTGGGAGAGCACACTATGCTATTGTTGTACAATCTTAATCCATCGCGGCAAGTGAGATTGTTCAGCCTCAAATGTTGTGAAAAAATTAAAAATTAAAGTTAACATGGACTAGACAGGGAGCAAGGGGTCTCATTTTTAAAGTTGAATTGGAATTAGCTAAAGTATACTGGAATGATCTGATTTGTTATATGTTTCTTATACAGGTCCATTCTGTACATTCCGATCGCGGCACCTGAACTGTCGTGAGGCGTACAGCTAAAAGAATGCAATTTCTGTCCAACTCTAAAGTTAACTCAATGGGAAAACTTCTTCAGCTTGCTATCCATTTGGCGTTCATGCCTCTTAGGCTGGGCCCGCGATTGTTACAAATGCAGGTTCCCTGTGATCTTAATGTAATGCTCAATTCATAACACTTCATTACGTCGGGCTAAGACAGATCACAATGTCGGGATGATGACAAATATAACCGACACAACCACTCGGACAGCAACCGAGCTTCGCGAACAGCCATTTTCAAATCACTTGTTTTCGTCGCTAAGGTGAACTCGGCTGCTCCAGCCGAACGTAAGATCTGCTGCCTTTCCATGCTACTTGTAAACGGACTATTTTGCATGAAAATATTAAAATCAAGACTACTAAGCAAGTTCTTAATGGCGCTATTAGTGGACTACATATTCTTAGTTCCAATCTAAACTTCACACAAGTTTATATTTTTTGCCGAAAGATTCCCATTGCAGTTACTTCGATTCAGTATGACGATTCGCGACGTTTGGGTTGCTATTGATCCACAGTTCATTTGGTTCGTTTGTGTCAGTTATAGGGTTACGAGGTGGAAAATCAGAAATACTTCCGGATTCAAGGAAACATGTTTTTCTGGCTTACAGCTTCGACATGTCAAAGGGAAAAGTACAGATCTGTATTTCTCAAACCTGCGCAGGGAAGACTGAAACATATCTCTGTGTGTAAGGGTGGTCAACGGCGATCCTCGTAAGATAAAAATTATTCAAAATCTCGTTAAAGGGCATTGAGAACATGAGAGGGTTGTATCACATTAGACAAATTTTAGGAAATTTATTGCGCACGAGATGTGGGTGTAGAGATTAATATCGTTCTGATGTCCACAAACAAGATGGACTTATACAAATTATTACAAATAAAAATTATACACTGTGTGCAAGAGGGAGCATGAAAAATCGGGACTGAGCAATTCCATTAACCGGAAAAATATTCAGAAATTCAATCTAATGATACAGTTAATAACGAAATATTCGGTGAACATAGCAGATGGAATTGAAAACACTGTTTAAAGGTTGCACAGGATGTGAAGCCTGTTGTGATCGGAGTATTAGCAGATCATATGCAATGGGAATAAATTGTCCCTTGTCACGATTCAATGTCACTCGGATTTTCTGTGGATGAGATCATACCGGTTCAAAGACAAGGGCCTTTTTGATTATTTGTCTCTTGAAGGTTTCCGGTAATATGGTTTGAAAAGGCTGATTATCCAGGAAGATTTTCAACAGACGTTTCCTCTTTTCTCCTTGCACTGATGCGCTGTATTTTGAATGCATATTTTTCCATTTTTCAAATTTGAAACTGTCATACATTTCAAAACGCCAGGACCTGTTGTATGTCCGAATGTGCACACTCTGATTTCTAGCACGCTTTTTTACGGTTGTTCTAGTTTTACCCTGTATTCTTCAGCCTTGTATATTTGGAATGTTAAAAGTTAACCCTGTACTTAAGTAGGAAGACAGTTCTGACTTTCATCCACCTTAAAGCGTCACCCACAACGACGGCAAAACTTGATACACTGTGTGATTTAATGGTGTATCACACATCTAAAGCTCCCTGATGACTTATCTGTACATACAACATACTGTGCCTTTTACTGTGTGGGCAATTAAGTACTTCCAGGAACTGGAATCTCAAAGCTTGTGTAGACAGACAAATTACCGTGACAACCGGGAGATGTCTCATTTTCATTGCAGAACAACATGTGTCAGAGAACAATTTCGACGCACGATTCCACTTGGCAAGGAACATTCACATTTTTCTGACCTATATTTTACCAAACCACCTCCACGTTGGTCGAATGGTTCCGATTTCGATTTAACTCTTTGCCCCTTATTCCACTTCACATGCTTACCACTGCACAAGCATATAAACACAGAGCGCTAAAGGGTGAAACGGTTTAATGTGAAGCATCTTGGTGATCAGCATCTAGTTTCACGTACGCTCAAGTCTCACTCCGCAGGGCTGCTAACTGCAAGGTGATTTCGTAACAGCTATATATATATATATATATATATATATATATATATATATATATATATATATATATATATATATATATATATATATATCTAATTCAGCAATTGATAGTTCGAAAAACTCAAACAACTCACTGCATAAGGTCGAGTTACACTTGACGACAGAAAACAGTTGGTTTCCCGGACACTAGAATATTGTCAACACCCAAACAATATGGACGAGGAGATGTCTGATAAATGGTGTAATCTCGGAGGGGAAAGAGGCTTTGTTGTCATTGACGTTGATGTAGCCGTGACCTGTTTCACTAAACACGTCAACAATTTACACAGAAATTCTTTCAATTTAATTTCTCCAAGGAATGCATGCAGGTTTATACAGAGTGGAGACGTTCCTATGTTCAAGGCATCATAGGGCATCGCCATGAACCAGAAGAATCTCACCAATGCCGTTCGGTTGAGGCTAAAGTCTCCTTTGGTGGTCTTCCTTTAATCTGCCGACGGTCGTCGGTTTCCCCTGGGCTCTACCCGCTTTCCTCCCACCATAACGCTGGGCCCCGTCGTATAAGTCTTTTGTACTTCATAAAGATCAATGAAATAAATGAAATGAATAAATGAAAATAAACACGGTAGTCCATGCCCTTCTCCTTGTGCGCCATGATATCAGGGAGTGGGTTGTAGGTGACTCACGATTTTCACTGTTGCGGTTAGGTTACAGGCAAACAGAACGCACGATATCAATATAAAATCCAAATCTACGACGGTATCAGGTAACACGCGTAAACCACTGAACTACGGCCTTTTCACTTTCTTTCTCCTACAACGGCCTTGATCTATAGCTACTTTCAAGAAGAGTTTAAAATGACACACTGAAAATAACTTACAGATCTGAATAAGACAGAGAGCCAAGACCAAAAGGCCAAGTTAAAATATAGCCTCTCGCGTTTAACCTAAGCTTCCTTTCATTAGTCATTTATTTATTTTTTATCCAATTCATTATTTAATTGTTTCACCCCATATCTCAGAATTTCAGCCCAAAGAACGGTTCAGGTCAGTCTGAAGGGTGCAGGAAACCGCCGTATACATTTTCCAAAAGGTGAAGTCAGTGTGTTTTGGCATAGGAAATGTGTGCTGAAAAATTAGAGAACGTTTATAGCTCGAATGACGCGATATCACATTCCGGCTGACTCCTCCGATAATATCAAATAATCACAGCGTAATCATGGCCAAATACTGTATTTCTACTTACTCTTGAATGTACAATGCCACTGAGTGAATGAGTGAGTCCATATGATTACGGGGAGTGGTGTGTACATATAGTATGTCTTCTTGTGGCGGGGCCACTGGAACATCATGCCGAAGACACCTGATATGACACTCAACCCGATCACATTATACTGACACCGGGCCGACCAGTACTGTTTCCTTGCTCTAACTTCTCAATGCTGAGCGCAAAGCCACTTTAAACGTCTTTGGTATTACCCGACCTGGGCTTGAATCTGGATCTCCCGAACTCAAGGCGGACGCTCTAACTAGACTACCGAGGCGGTTACAATGGCACTGGCTACTCTATTTGGTTCGTAGCAAATCAAATACCGTGGATGTCGCTCACATGACGATAGTCGCGTAGACGTCCGTGGATAATGAATGTGTCAAATCATCTCTTGGCCCGATTCCACAAAACTGTCACAGGCGAATTTGATCCTGGCAATGATACCATGGGAAAAACATTTCGATTATTTGCGAGAGATAAGTGGAGCAGTGCCCAAACTTCAAATCTGTTTTATTCTTCCCAGCTTAGATTTCAGAAATACAGATCTGTGCTCTTCTTGTCACTAACCTGGAACACCCCGCTGTTTTCAAAATGCTGAAGATGTATACTATAAAAACACGGTACCTTTTTAGTCCTACAGTAATTCTGACTTCATATCTCGTTATTTTTGAACCATAACGTCACAATTAATACCAGTGTACCTTTTGTCTGGCAGCTCGCAAAGTCCACACGGGTTCGTCGGTGTAATATATTTGATTTATTTGCGATGTTATGGTCTGCATTACTGGTTTGTAAAGAAGGGATATGAATTTAACATTAAGATCACGAGAAACCTATTTTTCTCGAGTATAGCATGGACACTTTGAGTTCCGCACTGGCGACAGAACAGGGCTTAGATTTTTAAATGTAAATATTCTGACCAGATAATGTGCTAGTTAAACTGGGAACATGGCCAACGCTTCTCAGAGTTAATCTACACCTTGTAAACAGAGATAAACATACTGTGAAAAAAATTTCTTTCCACAAAAGTCGAACCTGAGGGTAGCCGGGGGAAAAAAAATGTCTAAACGATTCCAATTTACTGCCATATGAGGCGCAGAAAGTACAATGGTTTAGATCGCCTTCAGTGCCGAAGAGCTATTTGATTGTTTCTACTTTTGCTTCAGCTGGGGTTCTCATTTCTTCACAATTATTACTCCGATCAAAAGTAACATAGAAAACCTAATATACCAGAGACATCTGGGTCCGACGGCACACAGCTGACGTAGACGTAGAAACGTTTCTTAAAAACAAAAGCAGAAAAAATAATTTGTAAGCGTAACACGGTCCTGTCATTGTAACCAAGTTCCATATATAAACGTAGTTGTATATTTAACATTAATAATAAAACTTTACTTAGCGAAACTGAAGTAAATCGGTTCAGAGTTCCTGCCGACTTTGGTTCCTAAGGATTGATGGTATAGATACCGCATCCTCATCGATGCATGTCTCCTGGCGTAAACATGTTCTCAACACGACATTGACGGCAACATTGCCGAAGTCAAGGTAAGACACAATATTTCATTCCTTCGCAGAATATTCCGATTTTCAGAGCTTGTGGTCCCCAAAACTGAACATGGCCATTATATAATGTTATACTCGACTGAGTCTCACTAGTTCACAATGTGTAACACTTACCTGACTGTAAGAAAAATACTGGTTGAGGCCTTCGGTAACTCATTATAACAAAGCGTTTGTATCATCCGGTACCATCATTGACCACTGGCAAATCTAAGCCGCATGCTCAAATCCCGTTTCTGCTAATACAGCGGACATTGGACAAAGATTTCCCCCTCCCGCTCTCACCGCTTATGCCGCCTTGGTGAAAACGAGCTGGTCGACGTCCTTCATGCTTGTGACCATTTACTGAGTCATTCGTTGACGACTTACTTGAGTTCCAACCGTATGATCTGCATTTCTCTAGGTGACAGCTGAAGAAAGTCTTACTATTTTACCACAGGTTGGTCTTCCCAAACGCAGGATTTCTTTTAGACTTCCTCGACAGGTGTTAGTGTAAAGTTTTTTTCTGATTATTATTATAAAAGAAAAAAAAATTAAAAACTATCAAACAAAATCCCATTAGGGCTATTAATGATGTACATCTTCTTGGTTTCAATGTAAATATTCGCGGGAATTGAGCTTATTTTCCAAACTACGCGGAGGGCAGGAGACGCAAGTACAAGCAGTCATAACAAAGTTTGGGTTGCTGTGGATGTACCGGGTACATTTGTGTCATTTGTGACGTTATCACCTTTATTATTCACGAATAACTAGGTCATATCAAGTCACAAATACTTCGGGATAAAAGGAAACAGACTTTTTACCATACGGTTTCGACATTTAAGGGACAGCATATTCGGGGACCCCAAGCCCATTTGAGTAAATGGAATGAATGAATGATTATGGCTTAACGCCATGTCGGCAGTATCCCAGCCATGTCATTGCGAGAACATGTTCAAACCAAGAAGCAGTTAATAGTTTCCAATTATATAAACACCCAAATTCAAACAGAAGAGACGAACGCTTTTAAAACCCGTTGAAAACATTTTAATGTCAGGTAAAAGTCGAAAACCACTTTTTGTATGTATGATCTGAAATATTATAAATATAATGTTGAAGGCTATATCTTATACAGTAAATGAAGGAGTACATCTATACTTCTAAAAGTTAAGCTAGGGAAAATAAAACAGATCTCAGTTCTATGTATAAGGCCAACACACACCATCCTCTTAAGTCACAAATTATTCAGAGTCTTTCCAAAGGACATGGAGAAAATGAGAGGTTGTATTATATTAGACAAATCTCATAAAATTTCCCACACCGTTTGGAAGTCTAAAAACAAGATGTATCTGGTACGAAGTGATATTGAAATGGTTTTGTAAGAATTCTCTTGAAAATCTATTAAAGGCCATTTTCTCGGCGCAGTCTATGGAAGCACATGTTGGCCGCGACCTTTATACATACATTTATTTTATTTTTACCTGTTCGAATATATTCCATTCATACAATGAAACCCTGATGTCCGGGGTAAGCCATCGATCTTTGGTAAATTACCGTTAATTTCTCTTTTGTGTGGCGTACAGAAATGCATATACTACTGGAAAACAAGGCGCCTTCAACGAATGTTAAACTGTCGTGAAAACGGTCTTATATGCACTATCGGTTGCTTAATTTTACCAGAGTCACATAAAAATGCATTGCGAGAAGAGAATCTATAAATTTTCTGTGCAAGCCAAGGATTGTACCTGCATCTTTTGTGTCCCTGAAATTCAGTGGCGGATGGCAAGAAGACAAGCTTTCCCACGGTTTCACTTACACATGCGTTGCACAAGTTAATTATTTCGCCTTTCTGAAATTTCCCTTTTAAAAGGTACAACCTACATTAGACTCCATGTGTCAAAAACCCATTACTGGTCAGCATGAACTCCATGAGAGCAGACTTGTTTATACGTTTAATTGTTTGGCCGGCAGTTCTACAAACCTAACCAAAGCAGGGTGCCACGCTCAAAAACCCAATCTTTTGTGGATCTTTCTCCCTGTGCATTTCTCCCTCTCCGTATCAAACTGGTAGCGAGAGCGTTTTTCTTAAGAAGTAACTCTAAATTAAAGTGCTAACTGCTCAGTACATGTTAAGTTTTTATTTGTTCTGTCCTTGTGGTAAAGCTCTATTTCTTTACCTGAACATTCCTGTTGGAGCTAGTCAAGGAATGCGGACTTCAGGTCCTCCTGATGTCGGCAGTAATTCCAGTTCTCAAGGCGTTACCACAAGTCGTGATAACGCAATGAGTAGGGAAGAGGCCACGCAAAATGATGACATCCAACCGTTGATTATATCTAGGAGTATGGGGAAACAATGTACAGGCGACAAGAGCGCTGTCGAGGTTGCCTGAGCAGAAACTTAACAGAGATATTCCATCCGGCACTAAAGCTATCCCCCTACCGGAAAAAAATTTTCAGGCCAAAGGGATGATGATTTCGAATTCTTTATCACCAGGTTTTCGATGTTCTCCGATGTTCATAATTGGTCAGAGGAATACAAGCTCACGGTCTCCCCTCTGTACTTATCTAGTGGAACAAAGTCATACTACCATAGCCTGAATTTGGAGATTAAAAGTGACTTTGACTTGCTAATCAGATCATTAAGATGCAGGTTTGCAAGTGTCGAGCCTCAGTGATCACGTGACGCGGCGTCGCAATTTAGACAACAGCTCCTGAATGAACCGCTGGAGCAATACCTTGCTGACACTTTGGAATTATGCGGGCGGGCATGCAAAAGTGACAGGAAATTCTTTTCATATTTATGCTAGGCCTAAATTCGTTTCTCAAGGCACACATGATCTTCCAGCGACCAAAAGACTTCGAAGATGCGCTGAACAAGGCAAGACTGGCAGAAAATGCCTACCCAAGCGTCATTTCGATCGCCGCTCTTCAGGCCTCATCACAGCAGGTAACCAACACAGAGGCGCCAAATTCAAATCCAACTCCTCATCCCGCAAACAAGTTCGATGTGGATCACTCCTGTCTGTAAATCGTGTCATCGACTCGGTTAGACGGCCAGATATTGTCCAGGAAAGAATGTGGGCATCGGCCTTTCTGTGCCTATTGTCTGAAGCTTGGCCATGGTCTTGCCTACTGCCGTAAGTTGTCAGTATCGGAATTCGAACTGGCCTTCTGATGAACATTATGAGTGGCGGAAAACACAAAGCCACGGTTATCGTCATCAACCTCCCCCATCTTAAAATTATGGTTATCAGTCCATACAGTTTGGACATTTTAACTAATAGGAGTTCACTTTAAAAGAGAGCATGGTGGTAAGAAAGGGATGAGTTGCTCGAATTTGTTGGGGGGTTCTTTAAATCATTTCAGTCTGAGCAAAGTAGTTTCCCAGAAAATAGATATGGAAATTTATGTCTTCGGACAGAAACTTTTCAAACAGAAGTTGAGAATCACCCTTCATTTAGCACTGATCAGTTAACTCTTGCCGAGAAAGCCGACAAAGTGCAAGCCGTTGAAATAAAGCCGATCACCGGCCATACATGTAATTCTCCACATGTAAATGGTTCTTATGCAGGCGCCCCCCCCCCCCCATGTCTTATTGCCGCCACCCAGACTTTGTCTCCAGCAGTTCCTCCAACTAAGACAAGGCTGCGGGAACAGAAGATCCCCTTCCATTGCATCACACTATAAGCTTTGGTGTGACTGACAAAGGCAATTTACAAGCCAGTCAGCCAGACACAAGTTTAACTAACTTTCCAGATCACAAGGTAATCCTCGCTTGAGTTACTAGTTCAGTGCCTGTCAAAATTCACTCTATGTCTGTACCTGGTCTTATTAATAGCGAAGCCGGTATCAGTATTATTAAGCATTCGCTCAGGCTTGAAAATTCATATTTAGCCCGACAAGTTTTGTCCCCTACAGAGATGCCAACTTGTTGTTGCTGCCAATGGTTCACAAATCAATGTACTAGAATCAGTTATGTTACCATTAGACTTAGGAAACTTACACGAAGTGTATGTTGTTAAAAATTTTACCTGTGAAGTCATACTTGGTACAGATCTTTTAATTGTTATTGAAGATGAAATAAATTTTAACGACGCCACCCTTCAAGTGAAAGGTTCCGATATATTGAGGCTTTAGACACATGTTAATCTTCTTACCGATTCTGCGGTTTGTGCTTTTCAGATAGAATCCAATTCTCAGACTCTGTTTATGGCTAAAGTACATGAAGATATTTCGCATGGCACGTTTCGTTGCTCATTGACTGTCTCAATCATTTCCGTGGGTGTGTTAAACCCATCCTGTGAATCTGTGCAAGTTAAAGGTCTTATGAATTTGGGTTCATTTTCATTGAGGGAATTCCATTTTTTAACTTCTCTAGAGGATGATATTGTTGGCACAACTACCTCTGGTTCACCAAGCATATGTCCCATCAACACGGATGTGTGCCCCTCTGATCCTCCGCTGTTGATTTGAGTGATTCTAAATTGAGCACAGTTCAGTAACAGAAATTGCAACAGGTGTTGTCAGAGTACCGTCATGTGTTTTTCAAACACACCTATAGAAACCGGTGACAGGTATCCCATCAGGCAAAGACCATACAGGGTCGGAGCTGTGCAGAAAAAGATTATTGACGAGCATATTGGGAAAATGCTAAACCAAGGTGCTTTATACCCCAATCAATCTCCTTTGATTGGTTTGGCAAATTAATACCGCAAATTTGTTAATCGTGTTTCGAACATCGTTGCTCCACTCACGGAGTTTACCAAGAAGAATAAGCAGTTCATCTGGACTGAATCATGTCAGGTTGCTTTTGATATATTGAAAAAAGCATTGGTGAATCTCCCAATTTTAGTCTTTCCTGATTTCTTGCTCTGTACCGATGCAAGTGGAACAGGAATTGATATGGTGTTAGCTCAGGACAAGGATGGAGGAGAAGCCTTTGCTGCTTATTACGGTAGATCTTTGTATGTCCATGAAAGAAATTACAGCAAAACAGAGAAAGAAGCTCTCGCAGTTGATGCTAGAGTAAAGCAATTCAGGCCATATTTGAACGGTAGAGATTTCGTTGTTGTCACAGGCCACAGCGCCCTCAAATGGTTATTGAGTTCAAAAGAGGCTTCAAGTAGACTGACTCGTTTGTCAATGACATTACAGGAATTCTATTTTACCGTAGTACATAGAGTAGGTAGAGTCCACGAGAATGCAGTTTTTCTCGCATTCCATTCTCTGTAGTTAACGAGCCTACTGACATTCTAGATGTCACTGACTCTGCTAACGAGGTAAGGGTTAATGCTGTCAGTGCAGAACCGCCGCGAGCGAACTTACACAAGTTTCAGAGACAAGATCCAATTATTTCTATGATGATATCATATCTTGAGCCCAAGCCGCTGCCGGCTGATGATGCTGATGCTAGGTCAGTTTTACCCACAGGTGACCAGTATCACCTAGATGGAGATGAAATCCTGAATCGTGTATGTTTAATACATTTGTTTTAATTCCGACGTGAAGGTCTGCATTATTCTCTGATAATGACGGGACATGCATTCAGCCTTAAGATCAGGAGAAATCTATCGTCGTCCCTTTGACACTCTGAGAAGAGCACTGGCGACAGGAACGAATTCCAGGTGTTAAGTGGAGGGGCTGAGAGCGCTTAATGTGGAAGCTAAACTGTTGACTTGGACAAGGGATTTTAGAGAAAATATGTACCTTGTAAACAGAGATAAATAGACTGTAAAAACAACTCCCTTTTACAAACGCAGAAGCTGTGGGTAGCCAGGGACTCAAGATGTAGAGACGCCTTTTATGATTTACCACTATTATGAAGCCCAGAAGTACAAGGGTTTAGATCGACTTCAGTGACGAAGAGCTATTTGCTTCTAAGTTTGTTTAACCTGAGGTTCTCATTTCATCGTATTACTTTACTTAAAGATACTTAGGTGAATGGGCTCAGAGTGGCCACCGACGTCGGTCTCTAAGGGCTGGTGGTACGGATATCATGTGACAATCGATGCTTGTCTCCTGGTTTAAACATATTGTTGACAAGCTATTGACTGCAGTTTTGCCTAAGTGGCGTCAAGACACAATCTGTCATTCATTCCAGAAATGTTCAGATTATCGGAGCTTATTCTTAGAAACGACGAATTACTTAGTACAGGCACAATATTAATTCCCGTGTTTTCTTGTACAGGTTTATTCAGGTTTAACATTCGACTGTTCCATTTACCTTGATCACTACTTTGTGTCTTGCGTGCCTTGTTTTATGCGTAATGAACTGCTAGAATAAATCGGGCTTTCCTCTTTATTTTCATTAATACTAAAGTTAAATAAATTTTTAAAGTATTTTTGAAATCAGCAATGATTTAGCCGTCAGAATGTACATGTATATTTACATTTGATTACATTCGATCAATATGTTGGGCTAACACAATGCAAAATACGGAATTCTGCTGAAACGCGTTACTAGTATCCTTGATTACACACGAAATGAAACATCTGATGGCCCAAGTATTAGCTGGTCCTGTGCACTGTGGGGGAAAAGCGATTCCTGTCACGATTTAATATGAATTGTATTTCTTTTTTTGGATACAGCTATGTGAAGCTGTACCTAATATATAACTATAAATAAACTGTGAGAACGACTCCCAGCCATAAAATTTCGTCCAGGTTTTAAATGGAAACCAGAGATACTTTAGGAGTCCAGCGCGGACTCTGAACGACTTCACCGCGATTTCAAGGCCCAGGTGGTTTTCATCCACTTCTGTGCCGGAGAGCGACATTACTGTTTGTATTCCTCTATCAGCTGCGGCTCTGATTGCATGGCACCACTGTTGAAATCAAACGGTACAGGGAAGGCTGAAAATTCCAGAGACAAATGTTAAGAGGCACGTGTGTTTAATCTGAAAAATAATCTAAAATATAAGTAAATGAGCTCAGACTGGCAACCGTCCGTGATTGTCCGCGATATCGGTATCGCTACTCTGTGTCCATATTTGATTTATTAAGATTTCTGTTCAGGTTGTTCACAACGTGTAACACTTACCAGGCTAATAATATGGCTTGCTACAGGTTATGGGTCCCACACAAATGGCGGTAGTATGCTCAAATCCCACCTCCGCTAAAACGGCACAATTTGGACAAGAAAAATGTATATCACAGAGGCGACAGAATTGTAATTGCCAAAATCTAGCTAAGGAGATCTGGAGTTCAAATTCAATTCACCCTGTTTCGGTTGCCTCTCATTCATTTCTGTATTATTTTTTTTTTCTTTTCATGTGAAATGTTGGGAGACAGGGATCTACCCGCTATATTCCAGAGATTGGCATGTTCACTAGGGTGGTGCAATACATGCGTTAACTGAACAGTCCAAAACATTTTGTGTACAATACATAGTAGTCGGATCTCTTAAAATGAGGCTTTTTAGGTGTATGTACCGGAGTATGTATTCAATCAGATGTGGTTATTGTGGTTAAGACAACGGGGTTTTCTTCCGTTCCAGGTGTGTACTTTGGAGGATAATTCAGGCAACACTATATTCTGTCTGTATGTGGAGAGAGCTTCATCAGCCTGTTCCTTAGTCCACTCCTACGTTGATCAGCGGGCTTGATGCATTGTCGCCCGTTAATAATAGGAAATCAGTGATCCTGTATTTTCCAGGAACACCTCCGAAAGGACGAATGGCTCCCTGCAGACGGAGTATTGGTTCACCTTTTTCATTTATTAACCTTAATTCAACGTGTATTCCAATCACCTTCAGCGTTTATTCGTGGATGTTGTTGTTGTATACAGTGTGTAGCATAAGAACGTCTGAGAGCTTCAATGCACAGAGCTGAATGTAATACTAACTTACCATCATGACTTCCCCAACTGAGAAAACGGTGCAATGAGCTGTGCAAAAGGTACTGTGTGAGAGAGTCGGGGGGGGGGGGGTAGTCGTTTTAAATTACCAACTATTCAAATTCTCATTGAAAGGCAGTTAGAAGATAGGAAGTTGTATTACATTAGGCAATTTTTTTATGAATATCAACGTCTTGCACATGACGTTTTGGTTTAGAGACTGATAAGTGCAAAAGAAAGATGAACACTCCAACAATAAGCATCATGTGCGAGAGGGGGCATGACAAATCAACACTGAGCAAGATTAGGTTAACTGGACAACATTCATGAATTCAATCCTGTAGCGCGGTAACGAAATATTATGTGAACATGGCAGACGAGGTTGTAAACACTGTCTAAAGGTTACACACGATGTGAAGCCTACGGCGGTCGAAGTATTAGCAGGTTATATGTAATGAGAATAAAGCGATTCTCGTCACGATTCAGTGTCAGTTTGAGAGCTTATTATCACTATGGCTTCAAGGAAAGTTTCTTTGGCTTAGAACAGACCTGTTCACAGCGACGGGTTTTGCTGGTTTCCAATTAGTTTTATGTTGAGTGGTTTCGGCGATATGGTTGGATAAAGATGAACATCCAGCAACATTTTAAACAGATGTTTGTTGTTCTCTGCTCTTGACGTCAAGAAACCTTGTTTACTCTATTTCATAAGCAGAGCCTTTTGATTGACATCAGATTTTTTTCCTCTTGGCGTGAAGGATCTGTTTGCTCTTACATAAGGTAATATGTGTTTACTTGTATCTGCACTCTGTTACACGGAGAGAGAGTTATTATAGTTGCGTCAGTAAATACTAAAAACACATTTTGTCAACAAATCGTGTTAGAATGGGATTTTCTTCCATTCCAGACATCTTGCAAAACAGTCGTGTACTTTAGAGGATAATTCACACACCACTCTCCTGCCTGTATGTGGAGACAGTGTCATCAGCCCGTCACTTAGGTCACTCCCCACGGTAGTCAGGTTGCCTAATGGACGGTTGGCATGATGATAGAAAATCATTGACCTTAACCTACAAATCGTTATTCTCCATGAAAAACACCTACTGTGTTTTCCTGACACCTCTCAATCTACTAATGGCTGCGTGTGGCGCAACACAGACACTCCGGGCCTGTATCTCCTTGTAGCAGTTGTCCTATAGCATAAGAGTAGCTCAGCTGAGAGCTGAATTGCACAGAGTTGAATGTAGGAAGACTTTCAAGTGCAGACTTAATGTAGTTAGTAGACTACGAAATGCTCAGTGCATTTGTGGTGCGCATACAGGAATGCTTTGGTCGTTGGGGATGATAACGTTCTTAAATCAGTAATTGCTCAAAACGTTTTAATCGTATTACTGTAATATTTTTTTATAATATATTTACTTATCTATTTGTATGACCGTTGTTTTACGCCGTACTCAAGTAAATTTCATTTGTACGACGACGGCCAGTATTATGGTGCCTGAGAGAAAACCGATGTAAACCCCATGACCTGCTAACAGACCTTCCCAGGTACGACCGGAGAAGCCGATATGAACTGGATAGATTTCAGAGCAACCACACTGGTGAGAGGCCTCTTACATATTGCCCTCCATTGGCCCTTACCCACTAGGTCACGGACAGGGGTGGGACGGGCTTAATTAATAATATAGAGCTGTCATGGAAATTTCTGCTTTTTAGGTGAAATTGTATTCAAACACATGACTGACAGGTGTCAAATCAACCGGACCGATTAAAATGACACCCCAGCAGTCTGATGCTAGTCGAATGACACTTCAAGTTTCAGTCATGAACTATTAAATCTGGTGGCGTTTTCATCAGTTCAGGTGTTCACATTTTTACGAACAGGCATCTGCCATCTAATAATTTTAACGGAAGACTGTAGCAGGGAGTCATTGGTTTAGAATTACTTCAAATCTATATTCTCATCACATGAGAACGGCACAAGCAACGGTATCCTGGTTGATGGAAGAATACGATGTAAAAGGTACAGCAAAGTGAGTAAAACCGGAGCAGCGACGACAGTATGAGTTAGCAAATGGCCACACGTACCTGTGAAGTCTGCTTGGAAGAAGGTATACCCCACTTACGGTAAGCTTACCACAGTTAGGGCTATACTCTAAGGATTCACTTAAAAAGTGAATGGGGAAGGTCTTAAAAATAACACTACAAAAGGACAGAGGCCTTCGTACCTGTCTACGGTTGCAGGCTTCAGCCGCTGCAGTGAGGCACTCCCTCCACTCAGACGTATTGAGGCAATCAACATTTTAGATTCTCTAGATAGGGTCAAAACGAAAGCTCCCGAGGAGTATATGTATGCATTTAAACGTGGAGGTAGAACTTGGAATTTGGGCAAGTTCGTGCAGTTTTTACGTTCGTGCGGATTTAATATGTATATGAGTACGGACAAGCACTTTTTCATGGCCTCAGGCCTCTGAGGACGGCAAGTGGAATTTAGAGGAGATGAACGCTGGCTTATATCACAGCTTCTTTGTAGTCACCTTCTTCCTCAGAACGGCTTATCTGGTGGCGCAGAAATTCAATACGCATGTGAGCGACTGAATGGGTTAGTCAAGTTGCGAGGTATATTTCAGTCGGTAGAAAACTGTATAGGCTCAGTGTAGGTCAATTATGTCATAAAAACAATAAAACGCTGAAAGGAGCATTTTGTACGGGGTGCCAAAAATAACGCACATATCTTTGAGGACCTGTTTTGTTCAACGATGGCTAATTAATTTAATACGCTGTAATTTCAAACTTTAATATTTATTTTTTGCACTATAGGGATGTCAGAGCATCCGAGATCTTGAAATAAACCCCCGAATCTCAATTAGTCATGACAACAGGTCACAACGGAGCGATCATTGTAAACGTTGGTGATATCTGGTGTCACCAGCATGTTCTATGCACGCGTTTCTTTTCTTCGGGAAGTATATTTTCCAAGGACCTGTTAAGCTGAACGTTAGTAACGACAAAGACCTGCATGTAGTTTTGCTTTTACCCTAAAATAATGAACCTTTTGTGATAATTTCAACCGACATGGCCGTTCAGACTTAGTGAAATGGCTAATGTTGCTCATGCTTTATACATTGGGTGGGTCGTATACAAGCGTACTTTGGCTGGTGAGAAAGCATGTTGTTGGATTGCGTGGAAATTTTTACTTCTTAAACTCTACATGAACAGTTAGAATAAAACCCTAATTAAGGTCACTTAAAAAGAGACCTCCGGTAACGTGTGACGATTCGCCAATCATCACACTGTCGTCGATGCCCTTGCTTTTACTCTTTGTGCTGTAGTCTTTTATTTAAGCAGCACTGATTTGCTAAGCGACAGCTGCAAACACTGTCCTGTCGTAATGTGCATGGTCTGTACTGAAACTGGAGTTAACAACCATACGTAAAGACTTCTTGGAAGCCATGAAACTGCCGACAGTTCTGGTTAATTTACCCACTGTTACTAAATGCCTTACTCTATATTTTCCACATGTAACATGACAGTCAGACAAAGGAAACCAATGTGCAAAGGATGAACCGTAGACCTTTTGGAAGTCACGGGCGAAGTTTCCCACATGTGAGGTACAGATATACACAGCGAATCGTACTCCGCTTATTGTCACCATCACCTCACACACAGTGAGAGCCAGCGGAAAGCCCACAATTCCCATGTCCAAGGGCTGTATTGAACTTTAACGTGGACCATGACAGTACCTACTTGTATAATTTGACACCAAAACCCGGTTTTATGACTTGACACCAGAACCAGGTATTATAATTTGACACTAAGAGTCTGCATGGTGTCAGATTAGATCTGAAAGGGATATAATTTTCAATAAGTATGAATACAAAAATTGAAAGAAGCAAGGAAACAAGAAGAGAAAGACAAAAAATTTCCATTTACAACGTGAAGGCAACAACTTTATTACAAAAATATAGTTTTTATGATAACAATTCTGTGCAGTGAAATGTAAACAAAGTGACAATGTACATGTGTCTCTCTGATGGATTCGTCGCGTCTCTTGCATACATTACGTTCCGGATTCATTGCCATACAATGTGTTTAGATATATAGTTTGTATACAATATACAGGTGCATTATATAAAATGCATATCATACTCAAAAGACAGTATTCAATTGATTTGTATGGAAAATTATGAGTATCTAAACTCGTTTTTGACGAACGTAGTGCTATACACCAAGCTAACTGTTATTACAACATGTTGTTTCTGTTTTTGTATGCCTGCTTTGTTTTGACATTTCCTCACAATGGATTTTTTATTTCTCGAAGTCATTTTACTGATTGTGCAAGGAGGCGTAACAGTTGGATTTACCAGCGAAGAAAGGTAAACGTAGCTATGAATATTTTAAATAGTAACCCATAACTAACATAAAAAATAAAACACTGCCGTTACTGCATTTAATGAGTTTTGTGGAATCGAATAGGGTTTGTAGTAACATTTCCATTGGTAATTTGATCTCCGTAATAGTTTCTTACTCAGCTACATTGTGGTATTTCGAGGGACAGCTTTGGGAAAGAATTCCCGTCTCACGGAGGAACGCATAAGGATACCATCCTCCTCCTGTCGGAACAGGTGCGTAATTCATTTAAATATTTATTTATTTCAATGGTGTTTTACGCAGTTATCACGAATATTTCACTCATACGATTCAGGAGAGCATTATGGTGAAAAGAAACCTGGAACATCCCGGGGAAAACCCACGGCCATCCGCAGATCGCTGGCAGACCCTTCCCACGTAAGACCGGTAAAGAGGCCAGCGTGAGCTGCACTTAAACTCACAGCCGTGGTGAGAGGCTCAAAGGTCAATACGCTGCGCCAGGGCGCTAATCAACTGAGGTCCCCCTGGTGTGTAATGTTCAGATCATCCGGTCAGTTTGATGAGAGCCAACACATTTAGTATCTGGTAGCAGTTGCGACTCTTCAACCCTCAGCATCCCAATTTTACAGAGAAATTCAGTTTCGAGCTTGCCATAATTTACTTACCTGTAGGGAGACTTGGAGGTATTAGACGTAAACGAAACTTTATTTATTTAATGATGAAAGTGAAATGCGTTTTAATCCTCACATTCTGAAAAGTACACGCATAAAACGGAAGTCTGTACAATAGCCATGCGCTTGTTCATAATTGTTAATTTAAAAAGACTTAAACTTTAGGGAAACGCAATGCCAAGACGTGTATGCCTGTAAGTTTCAAACAAAACAGGCGTTCACAGTAAGAATTGCTCTACGTTTCAATCAAAGCAGGCTTTCACAATAAGCGTTGCACAAAGACGCGTCTTATTATGAAAGGTGCATGGTACAATATTGCCGTTTATACAACTTAGGATTGTGATGTTTATGGCAAATCGCGAAACGTAATAACAATATATGAATTTGCGGCGGAAGGGTGACTAGCATGTTTAAGCCTGAGATTATGAGCCAGGGACACTATAACATAACTGTTAATTATACAGCATGTTTTGTAAATCAGTACAAATTACATGAAACAAAAGACCTACAGCTAGGGGCTCAAAGTAAAGAAATGAGGAACAAAAGCACAATCGTTGTCATCTGTATCATCAATACTTTTACTACAAAAAAAACCCACAGAAAATATAAAGCTTTTTCGATGGCATGAAAAGCTGTACATTGAACAGATCACAGTTTTTCATCAAATTACTCGTTGCAACAAGTTTCAATGGAGATCGGTTTTATATACATGTACATAGATAGCTATATATATATATATATGTATATATCTGCATCATACAGTATTGGTAAACTCTGTAAAATAATTAACAACTACATTATGATATTCTGAGATCTTACAGATTTAAGACAGACTGGAGAATAAATAATATGTAAAATGAATGACAATATTTAAGTTTGATTTTCTAACATGAGATCGGCTTAATTTTATTTCATAAAAAAAACATCATACCCTTCCATATTTTCCTCGGTATGAAATTCTGGAATGCGAGGTTCCGGTGCTTCAGCATTGTTACAACACTTTAGCTTTCTGTTCTGTTGTGACGTTTACGTCTAAGGTTTCGCGTGGTGACCGTGCCACCTTACAAAGGGACGTCGCTACGTTGTCATACCGTCACGAAACGTACGCAGTACCCCCTAGCTAAGTGCACTATATACCTTTACAACATACATTTCCATGGTACTTCAGGGCTTAGCTAACAGCGCTTTTTGAAACCGGAGCCTGGGGAATATAGAGAATCCTTATGGAGCGGTTTTGTCTGCCAGACGGAGAATATCTAAGGAGTTATTCTCACTATTTCCTCATCACCCTCATCCCACACCCGCACACCCCACGCCCACCCGACCCCTCAAACCAAATAAATGTATTACTAGACCAAATATCATAGGTCTAGATACTCGGGTAGACCGCTCGGATTCAAACACCTAGCGGCGCTTGCACACGTCATGCGGTGGTGGACAGAGCGTCTGTCTTGTAATCGACAGATACTTCAGCTGCGTCTTGGTGCGTCGTGTCTTTGGCATGGCGTTCCAGTGAGGCAGCATAAGAAAATATCGGCATGGGGCCCAACCCGCTACTAGAAGACACCATGCTGATGTCACCAGAATAACGTTGACAGCGACATTACACCGACACAAACACGTCCATTACACGACTAGGATTATCCAGTTGGAGACACAATGGGCCCATGGACACAATGTTTGTCTCTTTGTTTTCATCTTTAACCTTCATATTCCATTTTCACCGTTTGTCATTTTCAAATACAGTTAATAGAGATCAAGGTAGGTGTAATTACCAAAGAGATCAAAGGCACACCGAGGTCAGCGCCGAAAAAGTGTTTTATGTCTCCTGAGGAGGATATTTCGATGACTTCTTGCTAGTAATCTTGCACACCTTCCTCGCGAATGCGTTTTTAACCTCAAATTTTCCTCCTGAAAGCTTTCATAACTTCAAAATTTCCTGCCGAATGAGTTTATGACTTCAAATTCTTCTCCAAAAGGAATTCACTGCTACACGCTTTCCTCGGGCGTTGAGTTACTGTTGAATGGCCAGCTTACTGGTATGCACGAAAGGCACATTTTCGTTTGGATCTCCGACATTCGAACACATTTCCCACTCTCTGTGCTTTTAATATTCTTGGTCTTGATTCTACACCGGGCTATGTCAGCGAAGGCACGTCTGAAGTTGTAGTTTACCGCCACGTATATTAACGGGTTGACCAGGGGAGCAAATTTGGCGAACATCGCTGGAAGTACGACCGTCAAATTGAGGGATGTCTTGGAAGAGCTGCCATATGACAACCACAGTGACGTCACAGCGTAAGGCATCCAGCAGACAAGGAAGCCAAATACCTGCAGAGCGATCAGCTGTAATAGACAGATGGTCATGGATTGAGGTTTCGAAGGTTACAAGGAACTAGTCGTTGTAAATGCGGTATTGACTAAGGTCTCAAAGATTTACAACCGTGAATTACAACATGGTCTGAGGAGACAAAGATCGTAGCAGGCAGAAATTAAATGTACAATGGGATCTGCGAGTCCAAAAATACAGCAAACAGAGATCAAAGATTTTTTAAAACACAAATATAGGAATTGCCTCTGAGATCTTAAAGATCAAATCAAACAAGATCAGATGTCGGAATTCCGTGAGTATAACAGACTAGAGCACTGTGAGTAAAACCGGAGCAGGGACCACAACCTCTTGTCCATTTTTCTCATATGGGGTTTTAATTCCAACTGTTCATGTAAATTTTAAAACAATAGCACCTTACACCCCCTCAGCAGAATGGCTTAAGCAGAGTTAGGTAAAACTGCAGTGGTATATGTTGTAATTTATTATATGCCACTGATCTAGAATAACTCAACAGGTTGTCTTGTCACAAAAAAATCACATGAAAAGAATAACATACCACAGCTGTTTTCTGATCCCCAGGTTTGCTCTTCCTGTGCTTGGCACAGATGTTTGTTTTGCCGTGCTCCCTGACTTTGTGAGCTATACACCCGTAGCAGACACTGATGATGGTGACATTGATGGTGATGTAGAGAGTAAGGCAGCCGACGAATGACACGGCTTCGGGGGAGTGATTGTACCAGTCTACTGTGCAGGAGGTCTGTGAACACGGACAAGGCAGTGTAGGCAACAATATACATGCTGCTAGAAACAGGACTTAATAACAACATCAGCAATGTGCTGACAGAGAGAGGACGTAATACCCTCATCGGCAATGATAAAAACTGTCATGATAAAAATTGTGTCCCCAAGCCTCTCAGGCAGACAGAAGTGTGTAAATCTTCATTGTTTTAATGACATCTGCCCCAAAGGTTTTGATTCAACAGGTTTATTGCTCACCGTCACTTGTTCAGTGCGCTGTAGACACGATAGCTGCAGTAATCATTGTGACTGGGCGTTCAAATCAGCATAGACAACGATGCATTTTTTTCACAATGCCTTCTGTTTTATGTCTTTCTTTATTTGTTTGTGCGTTTGTTTATTTATTTAATTGTTGCATAACGCCATAATCAAAGCCTTTTCTCTAGTACAATTGCGATCAGTGGATGGAGGACACCGCAGTGCCCAGCGTAAACCATCGCCGTTTGGCATGGTGCTGCTGAACTTTCCACACGTGTGAGCTACAGTTATGCACACCACATTGGTGGCAAACATATGGTCTTCAATGAGCGTGATACAACCCAAAAGGCGTTGTTCGGTGTTTTATGCCCTACTCAAGAATATTACACATATACGACGGCGGCTAGCGTTGTGGTGGGGAGAAAAACTGGCAGAACCCGGGGGAAACCCACGACCATCCGCAGGTTGCTGGCAGACCTGTTCACATATGACCGGAGAAGAAGCCAGTGTGAGCTGGGCTCCAGCTTACAGCTATCCATTTGGAGACAGGCACTTAGTCCATAACGCTTACACTTATATACCGGTGTAACTAATGACAGACCTATCATGCAGTCATCTGAATCTGGCAATTTTGTAAGTGCATGCTCTTCTCTGACATCGTACCCGTTAAGTTGAAAATAAATGAAATTAACTGATGAAATACATTAGTAATTAGTAGAATCTTCATTATCTAATTAATTAATAAATGCTTACCTGGAAAGGTTCCAGATGATATTTGCTCCAGCCTAGAACAGGAAGAATAGCGAACACAAGGGCTTCTACCCAGATAAAACACAGCACCGTCACAGCCTGTTTCACCGTCCGTATTTTATAACCTACAATAAAACAAGACAAAGCATTCCAATATATTCTGAAATATTTCCATACAAAATCACACATGATCTATACTACGTATCCGCCAACCACATGAATGCATCTGAAAAATTACGCCTCCAGTTGGCCGCCCACAAAAGCAATTGCAGTAAAGTAAAAAAACAGTTTGAATAGCTAGGAAGTATCCTTGTAGCAATATAGTTTTCCTAACGTGTTATTTAAATAGTGGAAACGTCAGGGCAAGAGTAATGTTATATCCTAAGTAACAAAATGCCGTTCAAAAGACGTTTTACTTGCTGACCTTAGCAGTTGAAGGTTTATTCTGCAAACGGCCACATAAGCAGAAAATATGAATTTTTTACTCATTCATTAATTTATTTTGATATTTATTTATTTTATTGAAAGGTGTATTACACCGTGCTCAAAGGTAGTTGACTTATGCATGATGCGACGGTGACCATGTGTCTGGGTGGAGGAAACCGATACGGCCTGATGAAAACGACCGCCCTTTGTGCACCACAAGCAGCCTGACTTAAAGCCGCAGCTTTGTTGATGTAGAACCTTACACTGTAACGTTTTTGATAGAATAATAACGACCGTTCGGTCAACGTCAACGCGGGCCTCAAGAACATTATGACGGCCGTCAGGTTTATGGGTGGAAGAATAAACCGCCGACCTTTGTCATGTACCTGACGAACTTCCTCACTTAAAGCCACATCCATAAACTGCGATAGCTTGAATCGAATCAGGGACCTCACTAATCAAAGGACTTGCCACATCGCCGTGAATCATCGAGGCCATCGCTTATAGTTCAATGAGTAGAGTTACCCGAGTTGTTTATCTATTAATCTTATAAGAGTTTTACGCCGTACTCAGCAACATTTCACTTTTACGATGGCGGTCAGCCCGGCAGACCCCTGAGAAACCCACGATCATCAGCATGTTGATGGCCGATCTTCTCACTTACGACCTGAGAGGAGGACAGCCAGAGCTGGACTTAAACTCACAACTACCACATTGGCGAGGGGCTGCTGGGCCATTACACTGCACTAGGCGCGGCTAACCACTAGACCAGGGAGGTCGATAGTACCTGAATTAGGACGACAGACGGTGATATATCGATCAAAGCTGAGCAGGCTCAACGTACTCATGCTGACATTGCCGAAGAAGAACCCGGAGAATCCGTACCACTGGCACCCGGCCACTCCGTACAGCCATTTCTGTGATAAGAAAGAGACAAGTCAGACTAGGCGCATCCAACAGTCAGTAGCTTTAATGATGCAAATAATGAGGCGACACCGTAGATTTTTGGTAAAAAAAATCCGTATTGGTTTTTTTAACGCATTTTTTTTTGGAGAGGTTAACAGACACACAGAAGAGGCTCACATTTTGTGAAAGGTAATTGTTTGGGCTATTCTATAGGAATGCATGTAACAAAGCTTTGATTTGATTTTTGCCCGAAGTCTCCGGTTTTTGTCACTGTAAAGTAACGTTATTGGAGAAGCTTACTCAAGATTATTTCACTTATACGACGGCGGCCAGCATTACGGTGGGAGGAAACCGGGCAGAGCCCGGTGGAAACCCACGACCATCCGCAGGTTGGACAGACCTTCCCGCGTAAGGCCGGAGAGGCCTAATACATAAGGCCGTTTGTAAAGTCGAGGTCTCATACGTAAAGTAATGTGCTCAGTAACTGGAGAAAGATCATTGGTTTAGCCCGGGTAATCCACTCTTGTCCTCGCGAAAAACTGATCATCATGAGAAAAGTCGAAAAATTTTTTGTGCACAACGTTAATCAACAATGAAATAAATAAATTTAAGCCACGACGTATGTTTTCGTATGAAACTAGTTACATAACACTTACAGTACATTCCATTTGGCAATAGCGTGGGAACGATATTAATACGCGCGACGTAACCACGCCAGGGAGTTAACTGAACTTTTTTCACAATAGAGTTGAAGAAATCCCAGCAAGGGACATCATGCGGATATATGGCCACAAAAACAAGCAATCCATTCATAATTATAGCCACATCAACATATCCTACCGTAAAAGAATTTCTGCTGTGAAATCGTGCGCACTATTTGTGGTAAATTCATCACTTTTCACTATCATAAAATTGCGCATTATCTTATTCCCAAACCAACGCATCTGTGACAAAACAATGAAAAGTCGCCTGCATTCAAAATATCTGGCGTTAAGGCAATCTTTTCTGATAAAATATCAGGTGGGCTAATCAACATGCATGTTCACGGTAATAATACAGACGTGAAACCGGTGGTTCCGACCAGGTATTCAATCTTCTCTTGCAGACTGAAGTCGCAATTTTTGACCTATTCAGTTGAAATTATATAGTTTTACATCACTTTTCTTTACAATAATTTTTAAAAGTTCGCTGTTTTGTGTTGAATATCATTAATGCTGCGAGTGTTGTCGAGGATCTATATATTCGCGCAGAGTGATGTAGCAATCGCCTGCAGTGCTCCGTCTGGGCCAAGCTGCAGTTTGTTTACCTTTACATAATGTCACCGATTAGATATTACACTTTCTGAATATAGCACAAATTCTAGTGCTGAAAACTGGCTGGGACCTCTCCGGGTTTCGAGCCAACGACCTCAGAGTCGGGCACCAAATTTCCAGCAATACAGAGGGGTAATGCATGTTCGCTGTAAAGTCTACCGGTCAACTACCTCCTATTTTTTGTGGAAGGCTGATCGTTGACTTGTATTGCTGGCGATCTGGTGCCTGTCTCTGAGGTTGTTGGTTCGAAACGCGGAGAAGTTTCAGTCAATTTTCAGCACTATATCCAAAAAGTGTAATGTCTAATAACGATAATACTGTTATTAAATTCACTTTTTCAATGACATCTACCAATCTGATAATGTCACTGAGCTTGATTGTCCTCAGTGTCCGCCCTCCAACTCCTCGCCGCCCTTCTATAAGCTGTTTCATTTATGTGATAAACAAAACCTGATTCTCATGCCCATACAATATGCAAGTTTTGCTGCATTTTGAACACTGCAATGAACACTCGTGACAGATCCTCTACACATTTATATATCAGTGGCTCTGTTGATAAGTACGTGTCTTTGTATTGCTGGACAACAGACGAGTAAACAAAGACAGCCATAGACGCCTCTGTAGCTTACCCCTGCAAAGTTAGACCGGATGGCGAAGGGGTAGGCCAGTACCACGACCCCGATGTCGGCAAGGCTGAGATTGAGCAATTGGAGATTCGTTGCAACTCTGAGGTGTCTAGTCCGGACGAAGATGAAAACCACGAGAAGATTAGCCAGTAACGCCAGAGAACCTAAAGGTGGAAACAAAGGCAAACCTATCATGGGCAATAACATCTGTGAGGAACTACACTAGTTTCTCATGCACTGTATTTGTACTAAGACTATGTTTTTTGTGTTATGTTGGGAGGAATAAACGGTGCCCAAAGGGTATAAGTCTATGTTTATTTATATATTTGATCGCTGTTTGTAACGATCCGCACATTTTTATGCCTATACCACGGCGGTGAGATTCTTGAGAGGAGGAAACCGGAGTGCCTGAGATGCAAAACCACAAATATTGTGTATGTTACTGACGAACTTTTCCATATGTTACTTAGATGTAAAGATGTACACCATGAGTGATCTTCGTCCAGTGAACGTCAACGACCACTTGTTGTCATCAACGCCCACTGCCAACAATCAGGGTGGGAAATTCCCAATTCCGGTCGGAGAGGGAACCCTCGTTACCCATAGATACATTGAATCCCAAACTCTAAGATTTTAAAATCTTGACACAACCACGCTTAGTGCTCATCAAAACGCCAAGAAATGCTCGGTCTGATGTGAGGGTAATGTGGCTAGGTTGGGTGCCATGTTTGGTGTCTTTGGCATGGCGTTCCATAGAGGCAGCAATGTAAATATGTCGACACAGGACCCGGCCTGCTACAAGGAGACACCGCCGTGATAGACATCTACTGAACTACCATTCGTCCTCCACCTGTTTTCCAGCCAGGGGTGATATGCTGTCATTCACTCTGCCAGGTGCCTCAAGTTACATCATAATCGATGCGAAGCAACAACAAATTGAAGTTTGGGTTTAAAAAGGCAAAAACTGAAAGTAACATGTCCTTTTTTACTGTTTTTTTTTGTTGGTGTTGTCTGCTTGTTTGTTTGTTTGTTTTTCCTGTTTGATATATGAGTAGATCTGAGATCTGAATTGTCGCTAAATGTCATTCCCTGAATGCCAGTGGCATTTGAATCTTTTTAAAGATACTTTTCTAATGCGGGTATCCTTGGTTCTTTAAATAAGTCTAATAAAAAATAGACTATATTTCGCCCATGTGGTGACGACATTTCAGTATTCCCTATACTGCACTGGAAAGTCCTCGCTATCTCACCGATCAGCAGAGTAAAGCTTTGCTCTCAGTGCTGTTGATCGGATTGTGACCAGTGAGGTCATCCGCTTCAACCCAGCTGAATGCACTTCACCTGCGGCAATATTTCGAGTGGGCATGATCGAGATTTCGTCACTATGGGACAAACCAGCGAACGTGGCTGTGATATAGCAATGTTTGCAACCCTTGACAATCATTCACAATGGCACAAATTTTGCTGCATTTTAAGTTAGTATTTGTGATACGTAAGAGACAAAATGTGATCGAGCATAGTTTCGACAGTTTCGAAAAATACACATAAAAAAGTAGATGTGAGATAAATACCGGTGTGTCGCCAAAATTTTTAACCTTAATTGTAGTATGTGCTTTAATGGCCTCGTGTTTTTGTTTATCCCATGTGTGACCCGTTTGACGCATACCTTGTTACATTATGCTTGAAACAGCTATCTGGTGTGTATAAGACAAGAAACCTGTCGGGTGCATTACGCCGGGAGTTGACGACTTACAAGCTCGCAGACATGGAGAATGTCTGTCTGCTATTGTAAAGATCCAAGGTAAGATGGTGTTGGAAAGGTTTTTGACCTATTCCCTCAATCATTAAAGCTCTCCCCTAACCATAACAAAGACATACAACCAAGGAATAGTCGCTAATACCAACCTGTGGTGGACAGATAGATTCCCATACCCATATACACGTGTTCCGGAAGTACAATCTTTCCGAATATTTCCTCCTCCTCAGTCTGAAGAGTTATGTTTATCTCAGCTATTTTGCCATCGTTTTCAATGATGAGTATCTCTGACTCCAGCAAAGCCATGCTATCTGAAAACAGATAAGTTAGCAAGAAGTGTTTACCTGTGTTATCTGGTAATGGCAAAATAGCAACAAGGGTGTAGCTACGCTACATTATCTTCAAACAGACACAATGTCTGTGCTACAGTATTTTCAAACAAGCGGAACAACGGAAAGCTTGCAGCTATACTACAATATTTACAAAGAATTTGAATAGCGAAAAGTGGGTGGCTATGCTACAGTATCTTCAAACATACACAATAGCCAACAACGTGTAGCGATGCCACAGTATCTAACAGCAAAAAGCGTGTAGCGATGCTGCAGTAGCCTCATACATGCACAATAACCAACAGCGAGTAGCGATGCTAGAGTATCCTCATACATACACAATAACCAACAGCGTGTAGCAATGCTTCAGTATCCCCCTACATACACAACAGCCACCAACATGTAGCGATGCTACAATATCCTCATACATACACAATAACCAACAGCGAGGTGCCATGCTACAGTATTCTCAAGCATACACAATAGCCAACAACGTGTAGCGATGCTACAATATCCTCACACATACGTAATAACAAACAGCGTGTAGTGATGCTACAGTATCTTCAAACATACCCAACAGCCAAAAGCGTGTAGCGATGCTACAGTATCCTCATACATACACAATAGCCAACAGCGTGTAGCGATGCTACAGTATCTAACAGAATCAGAGCCCCCTGATTAATATTCCTGCACGCCAAGATCTTAAATATTGCATTTTTTTAACAAATCAGATGTGTAAATTCATTTTACTGAATTTTCCATCACATTTTCTCACTACAATATTTTCTGAAACAAACATGTAACAAAACATAAACAGGATAGGTCAAATCTGAGTATCATCTTTAGCACCATTTCCTTATTTGTTATACTTTGGGCGGCACTTCGGGTCTGGAAGTTGGAAAATGTTCATGCTTTTATAATGCATAGCTATGCATTCACACAGAATGCAACAACACAAAGACAAAGCAACATTTAAAGCACTAAAGCAATAAATAAATAATTGATGCAATAGATAAAGGATCGTGCACAACATGCGATCATTGGCTTGATCATTTTCTTACCCGACATTTTCTTAAAACTCATTCTTACGCTAGTTATGTTAATGCTAACTGATCCATTACGCATTTATCGCACTTACTTGACAATAGACTAGGAAGGCATAAGCAAGTCCACTGTAAGCTGTACGTGTTAAATATTACAAATACATAAAACAATCCTCAATGTTCTGACTCGGTGTAGCCGCCGGCGTTTTAGCTGTAGGTTGACGAGAATTAATCGGAGTGACGGTGACATCTGCTAATGTACTTTTATCGTTCCAATTACTTCCACCTTGAGGCTCCTCTTATTAGCCAAGATGCCAATGGACGGTTTAATTAAATGACAATAAATTAGTATTGATTGCATGGTGCCAATCGAGACGGAAGAGAAATCAAGCAGGTACGTTCTCGCGTAAAGCCAGTCGCAAAGGAACACGCATCCTATTGCCACCCATAGGAGCCTGTGTAGACGCACTAAGAGCTTGTATAAACCAGTGTTACTTGGTACACTATTTGCGTCATGGCAGATTAGCAGTGTAGCATCTGTGTGGAACCAACAGCCATCCTGGGGCTATTTGCATGTTCACACTAAGCCTATCTGCTGCTCGATACACAACGTCCCAGATATCAGCAGCGCACCGAAACAGGAGGGTGTTCAATCCCAAGGCGAGTTGATTTTTGTCTTCTTTTTGAATCCACCCATATACCTTACAGCTGACGTGTGAGGGATATTCCTAAGTACGATTTTACAAAACCCCAACAATTATATATCTATAACCAGTAAAACAAATGAAAATAAAATCGAATTCTGTTCGGCTGTGGCGTGATGTCTTTTAACTGACACCTTCCAGACTGTACTTTCAATCATAAAAATACGCAGAATGGAATGAGCGGAAAATAGACATTTGATTCTATCGAATCGATTCAGTGCACGGAATTGTTAATGAGATTATGTTCATAAACTGTATTACACAGGTGTCATGCAGGGCCAAAAAATAATTAGTTCGGGAGATATAGTGCATCGCTATAGACTCTGAGCAGCTGAGATTAGAAAAGATAATAAAAAGTATACAAAAAAGGTACGAAGGAAAATCGAACTGAAAATCACATCGGCGTAATCGTTATCGAAACTAACTGTCACTCGTACACTACTCGAAAAGCATGAACGGACATTCAAAATTATTATGCGCAAAGGCGCAAATACAGAACAACTTAAAACAACAATTCACAAAGTGGTATGTCAGAAATAATGAATAAATATCAAACGAAGCCGGTAGCACGTTACAGGCTAGCAGTCTTCTTTTTCCATTGATGCATAGAAGACACTTGACATTCTAGATATGACGTCCGATTGAAATATCAAACTCGTACTCTGTGGATAATTCCCAGGTGAAATACCGATTTGCCTGTATTTTGCCAGAGAAAATTAAAGAGCAGAGGAAGAAAGGGGAGATAAGAATGAGGCTTACCTGTGTCTATCATGTTGGACGTAAATTACACGCAGCCTGGGGTCGATATAAAGAGACACAATCCAGTCCATAGGTCCATCCCAGGCCTGCAACCGACTGACTTTGCGAGTAAGATATGAGAGCGGTCTGAGAAAAGTGGTCACTTTTGTAGGTGGTCAGGCCCCATATTCCGGGCAACGTCGCTTCGGTCGTGGATCATTGTAAAGCCAACAAATCCAGCTACCTTAGCAGCGTGCTGTTTTGACGATTACCGTTGATATCCGATGCTCAAGATAGGTGGACAGTAGCGCATGCGTATTAGGAAGGGGTGGGTGTGTCTGTCTGTCACTCGATGCGAGTGACCACGTGTCAGCATCGGTCACAGGAAAGTCGGGGAGATGCTGACCTACCAGCTATTCTAGCTTTCCCTGTCTCCGTGTCTCTCTCGCTCACTCCATCTCTTTCTTCCTGTGCTTGTCTGTCTACAAACCAGCTGATGCCAGGTAAATTTGAACCCAGATGCAGAATGCAGGCTTTGTCGCGTAGCTTCACACACTCAGTGTGTGTGTACACGCGGGTATTTATGTTTTCTTGGCCAGGTTTGTAACTCTTACTCAGCCATAACATTGCATGCAGAAATGAACGAAAACGAAGAAAAAAAAGAATTCCAGGAAACATTACTTATGCGATACTTATAACATTTTGAGAAATTCAAAGCCAAAGACGTGTAATCATTCACTCTAATCTTTTACCTTATACTGCTAAAACCGTGGGAACACCTGCCCTGTAAGCTGCTCTTGTTTACAATGCAACACTTAGAATTAAACCCAATCTGAAATACATGTAGAAAGACAAGGAGACCGGTGGGGGGCCGTTTTATTTTGACGTCTGGTTTACGAACGTCTCTTTTCGACACCTAGTTTCGTAGTTGCGCAGGTTACGTGTGACAAACTATCACACTGTCGTCGATTCTGGTGTTTACTTCGCATGTGTTGTAATCTTTCATATTTCACCCATGATTCAGCTTATCCAGCACCACTCATCAGAATGCTATAGACTCTAGAGTGTCTTAACTACGGTACCGTAAAAGTGAAATGGTAACAAAAAAATTGGGAAAGAGAGAAATGTTTTGCTTTGTTTGTTTGTTTGTTTTTGAAGAGAAAGAAAAGTCGAAGCCCCGAGTTTCAAAGTCGGGACCCGACTTATTTGACCGATCAGGGATTGTTTGCCATCCAACAGCCAACATGGTAGCCACAGATGATTGTCTCCCACTGATAAATAAATATTTTGAGGATGTTTTTACGATAAGAAAAATATCTTTGATTTTACACAAGTCAATTCCAAGCTGTTTTAAACACATTACTCTCAACTATCCCTTTGCTTTACGAGCACAACTAAATAGAAAGAGCAACGTACTAAAGGAACAAAGGAGCACACGGCTTTGAACAACTTGTTTCAGGCGGGTAAGGAATACATTTCTCATTATCAACGAGATAGCTTATAAACAGATCAAGCGACACTGACTAAGTAAAAGATATATGGCTGACTTCTTTTAAACTCAGCCCGCAAAGGTTAAGGGAACTAAACGGGACATAAGGCCTGCTATAAAACCCTACATAAGGAATTAAGAACAAGAATGAAAGCTAGATGTGTGAAACATTATTCGAATACATCACCCAACTCGGATGAGGCTAAGGCGAGCTACACAGGGCTTTAAAATGCCGGGCCTAGTTTGCCAAAGGCCATATCCTTTATGTGACGGCTACGATTAATTACGGTTTTATACAGCCGTTGATGTGTTACGAAACTGAATGTTCACTATATTAAAAATCCAAAATTGTCAGAGATTACTACAAATCGAGATTGAGCTGGCTTTCCTCGTTGTGGAAGAGGAAATTTCGGAGCCATAGAGCTAATAATTAATAGAGTAACAGTTCATAGAAAGCATTATAGCACTGACGATCAGGCAATACTAGGCTCTACATAGAGGGTCTAGGGTAACCCCTATTACTGCATATGACTGGTCAATGAACTCGAGTTAACTGACCAATCATATGACCTTCATGGTGTTATCGTGTATATTATTTATGTATTTGTTTATTTTAGTGTTTAAACTTCAAATTGAAACACATACTCACCCATATGAAAGCTTACTTAAGTTGAGACATCGAAGTACATCAGTATTTTATATGTTAACATTGGAATGTCCATATTTTTATTATACACTGGCCATTTATTCAATGTCCAATGTGTAAACTTAAGGAAAGAACATTGGGGATACCCTGTTGTCCTTTTATCTGTTGTACGAGGCAAACGATGGTGATGTCTGGGTAAGAGTATCGTAGAAGATCTTGTGGAATAATTTCAGTCTGCATTTACCGTTGCAATTTTGATTTCATTCCATGGCTTTCTACATCTAGTTAGAACAGTTCCTCAGAAAATATCTAGTAACAGCCAGTACTGACCTGATATAATCTTTTAGGATGTATTCGAATCTGATGGCTTCTAAGCTTTTGCCATTGAATTTATATTACAAAGCACAACTTATTGCTGGCTATTAGCGGCTGTAATTATAATATATTCGATACGTGCATTACAGGAGCCATTGCCACAAAAGTCATCACCCAGATCGTTATGTGGAGACAAGGTGTTGTCTATTGTAGCTCTAAAGTTAACAGTCAAACTGGAAAGATGTCTGCCTCAGAAGACAAGAGCATTTGTCTTAATATCGGAATGGAATTAAACAAGCCAGTTCTTCGATCACTGTTACACGTGTCATCAATCATGCTGAAGACATAAGTGGATATTAACGTATTAATAACATTAGATATTACATAAAGACGTGTGTCGTTTGCAAACAGACGTATGACACAAGAAAAGTAGAAGGCCAAGGACAAAACATTGAGGTACACGAGCGTGTAGCGGTAGCACTTGTGTCTGTTGTCCATTGATAACAACACGTTATATCAGCTTGACACATAATATTTAGACAGGCCGTACGTGGGAAGGTCCTCAAGCATCCTGCGGATGGTGGTGAGTTTTCCCCGGACTCTGCCTGATTTCCGCACACCATTATGCTGGCCGCCGTCGTATAAGTAAAATATTCTCGGATATATAGTGTTGTAAACCAGGTGTTACCAACCCAGTGTTTAAAATATTGTATCGTATTTTTTTTATTTGTTTTTGTCCTAACCGGGTCAGTGTCTGACCTACATTTTCCCTCTATCTGACATGCACTGGAATTCAGTCGCCTGTTCTCGACGCTTCTGTGTTTATGAGTTTCGTGTTATTGTTCATAGAGCGTACATTCTGGAAAGATGTACCCATGTTGTAAACATGTTTACGACCAAGCCATCCAGAATATTCTTTACGTTAGTCTATAAATATGAGGACGAAGTTAGAAGTTTCGCAGTTTTTTACTCAAGTCAACTTGAGAGCAGTCATATTTACTCTCGTCCACTTAGAAGGATTTTGTGGGATTTGGAGATATCGGCTTTCATACCATTCGACATGCGTCAATTTGTACTCCATTTTTCTGTACCTAGCACTTTGTGAGCTTGTGTTTCACCACTTGCTATTTTGTGTGAGACGTTATTTTGGAGCTTGTGTTGCATATTGTCTCTTTGTCCGATTACGTACATTTCATCCCAGTTTACCCTGAAGGTGACCTTGTGTATATTTCCGAGTAGTGAAACATGCATCGTCATCTTGGCATCACGGACGCTATTGTCAACCCGTCCTAGAGGTTACACCTTCACGGGCATTTGGATATGAGCGGTGAACCGTGCCCAGTACTACTTGTCACGCACAGGACTGTCATTCTTCGAGAATTCCCAAGGACTGTGGATTCTATATTGACGTGGGCTGGCTTGTCTTTGGAAGCGGGAATATTCCATTTGGATTTGGACGTTCTCATCAGTAAAAAACTATACATAAATTTTTGCAACTATCTGTATTGTTTTTGTATATTATTGTCAGTTGTACAATTTGTCTATTTTGTTCAGATATATGTATTGACCTTAGTCAAGCGTCTTCGTGTTTCTTTGTTTTGATCTTGTGTAAGGCCTATTGCTGTCTGAGAGTTGAACAAGCTATTTGTTTATCACTTTTACTCTCCGACGTTACTCTTTTTCATGAAGCACTTTGTCAAAGAGACGTATACTTGAGGTACGATCGATATCTTACATAATTTTTTCGAACAGTCAAAATTAACGTACACGTATGAGAATTTCATGAAAGATGGTCCGTGTATTCTGAAAAAATATTTTTTTGTTTTCGTGCCAAAGTTTGTTGGTACACACGCAAATATTTATGTTCATGTTTTACTCTATGTAACTGAGAATGCAATAAAACTGACGGTTTGAACTTGCTGGTTTTTATTGGTTTCTGTATGCCATCATTCTGTGCGCAAATATTAATGTCCTGTTTTTCCTCGATGTAACTGAGAGCCTGCCGGCTCATGCTTTCTTTCAACTGCTAGGTTGATTTGAACTATTTTTACTAAAACTGTTTACAGGACGGCTCAAACACAGGTCCAGCCAAATACTAGCCGAATACCACAGCGGACAACACCAAACCCAGCACATTTGACAGGTTGATAAGAACGTTTATATAAAAACTCTCATGTGATATTGTTAAAAACGATGGTCACTACGAATATTGTTTATGTTCTATTTAAAAAGTACTTCTGTGGAGCAGGTTACGTCAGAATCAGGCTTTGATGATAAATCATGCTCAAAATCTATCGTTCACAGAACTAAGAACAGTTATCTAGCTCATCTTTCCTAATATTTTTCAGTAATATCGTGCAGGTAATGCCTGGCGTCGAGAAAGAAAAGAATGTATTCGCTCAATGTGTATTTGTTATGACCAAATTTGTCATGCCGATAAGGCGGATAGGCCTCGCCCCTGGCGTCAATTCCCGCCGATGCTCTCAATCATTTAACCTTTTTGGTGTTCATTCAATGGGGAAGTGATATTGACGATTGTGAGTTCCATTTGGGTATGACACAATACTGTTATGTTTGACTGCACGTAATATAACTGGGTTTGGCGATTGCCTTAGCGTTAAAAATTGTGATTTAACTCATTTGTGAATAACTCATATCATCCGGTTTGGAACTGCCCACGTGGGTCCATCCTGGTTTTATCCAACATGGTGCTTCTTATGTAGGGTATTATCTCTTAATAACAATGATACTTCTTTCATACATTTGTTTCGGTCAAGATGACTTTCGCCTGAGTCCATGTGGAAAGAAACAAACCAATCTAGATTCCTGTAACCTACTGAGACATTTCGCCATCGTTGGCAACATGGCATACTTCCATTAGTTATTAACAAACTAATAAATAAAGTCCCTATAGTTCTTACACTTTGTGTGTGGAGGTCAGTGAGTGTTTAATACAACAAAGTCGACGCTTGATGTCGTCATTAACGGCAGCCTTGATTTCAAACAAATCGCGCATGAAACCATTTCGCCCGAGTATATATATTCTTCCACCCTAGGGTATGTACCGAGTTGCTGATCTTTTCATCCCTATGCACCAAAATTGTCAAGGAGAAACCCATGGCGGTAGTACTTTTGTAAATATATATTCTTTTAAGTGAGAGAAGAATCCGTCGATAATTGAGTAGGCGTTTGATTTGTGCACAATGATTGTGTTTGCGTTCATAGCCAATCTCACTGGATTATATGGGACACTTATATGGCTGTTAAAACTGACCGCAATCGAATAAATCAAAAATTCTTGTTTATGTCGTTCACAAACAATATAAATAAACGTCGGAAAGCAGTTTTTGCTGATTAGTTAAGATGACCGCCCTCAGTCCCTGGGTCACCGCAAGAAATGGTTCAATTACGGCCTTGGACACGGAAATTCTACATCCGTCTGCTTTCGATGATCCAGTGGTGCCACGCAGGCTCAGAACGCGGTTCTGTGGCCGTTTGTTTAACATCAGTTGTATTCCATCAATGTGGCGCGCATATCTCTACCCCAGGCGTGAGAACGTTTTCCGGTACCCATAGTAACTTGTCAAAGGTTCGTAGTTGAACTATTGATATCGCATAGATAATCTGTTATTAGAGGTTCACGCCGTCCTGGCGGGACACCCATTCAAATCGTTCGAACTACAACTACTAATGGCATAGTTTGATCTCCAATATTTCAAAAATTGCCAAAGATAAAAAAAAAAAAAAACTTGACTCTCAAGATACTGCAATGGTTAGAAAACTTGACGCATTCGTAGTTTAGATAAGCCACGTGGTTTGCCAGCCTTTTTCTCAAATGTTATACCAAAAGTTTACAAATTTTCTTATCAAAAATCGCATGCCTGATCGGGCTGAAATTGTATATACTGTTACGACATATAAAAGGCTACCTCTAGTGTAAAAATTTTTAAGTTCCGTATACAAATGAGGTTTCTGTGACCATTTTGGATTGGATACATAACCTATATTTCAGTTTTCTACTATTTTCTTAATTTGCTGTTTATCATGTCAACACGCACACTGAATCAGGTATGATGTAACTTTGTGTGCTGAATCCTAACATGATAATAACTTTGTCATGAAGTTTCAGATTTTAGCGGAAATGGAAAAAACAAAAATTGCGAAAGAAAATTTTGCGAAAATTTACATAAAAAATATAATACGTAATTTTTCGTGCCAAGTCGAATGGTGTATGTCCTATGTCATTTTCATTACATTAAGCCAGATACCCCGTGTATTATGCCTTTATGACTAAGTTTTCTACCTTGATCAAGCGAATAGGTGAATCCACTCCAGCCGGAACTTGAAAAGCAATCATCGTTACCCAATCAGACACTTGCCAGCTCGAGAAGGTAAAGAATTTATGCAAGTATTAAATTTCAAACGTGTCAATCAAATGTGTTGAAAGCTCTTAAACGCGTGGGGGGAGGGGGGGGGGCAAAACTACGAGTTGACCGAGCCATGACGGTAGAATAGACCACGCTATGTCCGGCGCTTGTAGTGTTTTCCAGCACGGAATCGCACATAGAACATTAGAGCCTGCGTGGCCACGGAGGGTTAATTCAGAGTATAAAGACACAGCGGCTAAGTCTGTTGGTCTCGCTCTGGCCTTACGTCTTCGGTTACATGTTGACTTTTTGAATGATCAAGAGATTTCATCCTATTCTTCCTCCATGATTGAACGCTCCAAGAAATATTTCGACATCAGGTCTTAATATGACAGCAGGCCAGCATCTGTCTGTTTATGCCTGTTTTATCCCCATCCTTACATATGTGGAAAGTTCTTTTGTTTCAAAGATTTTTCCTGCCATCAGCCATGTGCGCGGACACATGTTGTTTCGTCTTTATAATCAATCAATTAGGGGAACTACTATTTGATTGGATAATATATGTACATTAATATTCATCAGCTTTTGAGTCGAGTGGATCGGTTTCATCTGCCTGCTGGATCAAGGGAGAAAGCGTAGTTATAGGCGAAGTGTCTGACTTGATAAAATGAAGATGGTCCCATGTATGTAAAATGCATTTTACGTCATTTTGAAAACTATTAAAGCTAGAATGATAGCAGCTTTGTAAACATAGGTAATACCTCCACGAAGAGTCCGTAGAATTTAGCTATGCTCAGGTGACCGCCATGTTGAATTGTGACGTCATATTTCCAGCTATCAAAGGTAAGTGTTGGTACAGCGGGCTCAATCGTTCACTCCTGGGGATTTAATCATACCCCTTATGAAAATGAATATATTGTTTTAGTAAAAGAAACGCACAAATGATTCAAGGATTAATACAATATTGTCACAAGGCGCTCAAGGTAAGAAAACTGCTCCTTGGCTACGTCTACCTTGACTCAGTTCTTCTCAGGTTATGTACCGGTACAGTAACGACGACAATGTCATACTTGGTAACTGGTTAGACGTTACAGGTTAGACAACAGAGCTTGTTCCATATCAGTTAGACTACAGACCTTGCCTCATATCGGTTAGACTACAGGCCTTGTTCCAAGACCTTCACTACAAGAAGTGTTCCAAATCTGTTAGACTACAGGCCTTGTTCCCTGTCGGTTACACAAAACGTCAACATCGTCAATACCAAATGCCTGCAGTCCAAGCCAATATGACAGTAACAATATTCTATCACATTTACAAAGGCTACATTTGCTCCAACATAACATTTGCAAGCTGAAAGAACTTAAGATCTAATTGGCGTAGATTTCTCGACTCGTGTTTAGCTGGTATGCACTGAGGTCAAATGTGAACGTCATTCACGATGGCGTGATGGAAAGAACAAACAAGCTGACAGAAAACAGGTAAAACATCAACGTAAACACAAAATCAACGTGTTAACCCTTTAACATGTATATACATTGAAAACATTTTAGATCTGACTTTTATTTCTCAACGATACATGATATCAAATAGAAGGTGGATTTAAAAATTCCGAAAGCATTCAGCATTTTAACATGTCATTGTTCACATAGTTATATGATAGTTCAGATGACAAGCTTTATATCTAGGCGTCGAAACCGACAATCCTAGAAAGTTGTACAGGTCAACAACCAAAATGGGCATCCTGCGTCAATAATCGCAAAACCAGTTTCCAAAAGGACAAATAAACCATCAAAGAACTAAGAAAGTGTGTATGATAAAAATAGTGATGACGAATTCGTGCAAAGAGAAGCAATCAGCAGTTTTCGATGACGACTAAAAGACGCAATGAATGTTCTAGGCGGATGAATAAAATCAGTATTCAAACTGTGTACCATTCTAGTAATTACACAGGTCAGAGAACATAAAAAAAATGTTAGGAATATATATTTTTTAATATTTTGGGAAATATCACTTCCTTTCAACCGTATCATAAAATCTCAAAAGATAGTATTTAAAGTATACACGGTGTAAGGGGAGCTTCTTTTCCTCACTATCAAACTCTGAACTCGTTTACACGTGCAAAGGAGGAGGTGTGAAATCTCATACAAGGTTTGTTCTCCCTTGTTGTAAGGATCCAATCAATTTTCTACCTTTATGTTTCTTTCAAATATATATTTTGTAAGCAGAATTACATGATGGACCAATATCACAGAATGTGAATATAATATGTATGGCCTTTTTTCTTCTGCTTGCCACACGAGACACATTTAACACGTGCCAATGTACACATTCGCTGTTTCCTTACGTACAGACTATTCTTCAAACATGAACAGATCGCAACATAAAGTTTCAAAAGCTAGCATATATTTACATGGCAACAACTCCAGTGGTTCAGTCGGTTAGCGCGCTGTCACAGCACAATGACCCGAAGCCTCCCATCAATGCGGTCGGTGTGAGTTCAAGACCAGCTCAAGCTGGCTCCCTCTCCTGCCGTATGTGGGAAGGTCTGCCAGCAACCTGCGGATGGTCGTGGGTTTAACCCGGGCTCTGCCCGGTTTCCTCCCACCATAATGCTGGACATCGTCGTAGAAGTGAAATATTCTTGAGTACGGCGTAAAACACCAATCAAATAAATAAATCAATCAATCAACAACTCGAGCCTTAGTGTGCCGTGTCATAATGAAGATCACACATTCCACATTGCAAGGTCAAGTGGAACAAGCTGTCTATAGAATAAATATGTAGTACATATAGTTAAGGTTTTGCATTGAACGGAGGGAGCGAAAGGGAATGATCGTCGACATGTACTTCTGGTGACGTTTACTTTATGAGTCTGGTTTTTTGAGGCGTTGTAACTGAACAATTGAAGTAGTATTAGTGCTGTCATGTTTTATAGCAATAATTGTCATAAGGATTATGAAGTAACTACCTGATGTAGGCGTGAAGCGGACTTTTGCGGCCATAAAGTTTGTGAGTATATGTCGCGTAGTTGGATGTAACAACAGCACATAATGTTTATGTAAAGTAACAGGAATACGTAGTTTTTCGTTGTTTGATGCCGTATACTGTATCCGTAGTATGTTGTTTAAGAAATATAAGTAGCGTTTAGTGTATATATATCAGAATTACGTGGGCAAATGCGTCCCGACATAAGACCTTGTTTTCAGGTAAAATACCGTAAATTTTCGTATTGTCTGATACTTCATAAATAGTAAGGTAATTCAACGTTTGTTTGTTTTCACTCCAGCTTGAACCTGATAACATCCGATAACATCCGAACACAACTGAGCACAACTAATTGCATCTGATTACCAGTCTGTACACCGATTTGAACATTCTAACCCATCTCTGTGTGACAGTACAGAAAGCTGTCTACGTATGGTTATGAATGATGACATAATAAAGCCAGATATCTGTGTACAAGATCCCTGCGGCCATTTGTGGTAAATTTACCGTCTACATCAAAGTTCAAGAAACTTTCACGGCCAGAGTGAAATGATATTGGGATAGCTATTCTCAGAGCAATGTCTAGACTCGACAATCTCAAGTTCCCCATTGTACCTCAGGGTACATTGCCAGATGATAGCGAAACTTATAAAAAGTTAAAAGAGATCAAGAGACAGAGAAGTGCATATAAAGCTTCGTTAATAAAAAGGGAAAATGAGATTAAAGAACTGATGAGAGCTTGCGCTGAGGTTTCCCATGTATCACAAAAGTTACAAGATATCAAGCTTACATTTTCTACATTCCTTGGAAAGCACCTGCAGTACAGGACATTAACCGAAACTCTGGGTGAAGATATATCAAGTACTGAGAAATGCTATAAGGCAGCTGAACATAGCTTTAATTGTTTTAGAGCTAAAGTGCAAAACTGGATTGGCCCTTCCGGATTGAGTTTGGTGGCACTGATGATTCGATTAACCCAGCTGAATCTGCCAGCCAACAATAAGCAGTCTAAGGGCCAAAGCTCGAGCCAAGAATGCGCCACTTTTTGCTAAAGCAGATTCAATGAAGCAGTTGCAATTGGTAAAACAGCATTGGTAAAACATTGGAATTACAGCAGCTTGAAGAGAGTTTAGAGTTGCAAAGGGAATTAGCGGTGGCAGACGCAAAGGAAAGGGTTTTAACGGAACATGGAAGCCGAACAGGGAGTGTTTCCTCTCAGGGTTCAAGTGCTCTTCAAAAAAGACAAAAGTTGAGGATGAAATAAAGAAGGAGCCTGTGGAGAAAACACCAATGTACCATAGTTCTGTATTAAATCCTCATGCTCCAGAATGGCCCTCGACTTCAAAGAACAAGGTTGAAGACCGAGAATTAAAGCCGGGTAGATATCTAACTGATAGAGATAAATGGGATACGAATTTAATGCTCCAGCTAATCCATCAACATCAGGGAATGAAGGAAGAGCCTCAGGCCAAGGTAGAGTGGATGCTGATTTCTATATCTCCAGCAAAGCCTTCCCAGATCACAGCAACCATAAGCGCAGACAACAAACAGCCGTGCACACACTACGTCTAACACAAAGGTGATCTCATTGGAAGTAACTGATGTCAGTGAAAGTTTGTTCGTGTATTGAAAGACAATGTTGTCGACAAAGTTGATGTTCAAAGTTGGCCCCATTTGAAAGGGATCGGCTTTCCAAAGATTGATGGAGGGAAAATGACATTACTGATAGGGAAAGATTCCCCAACATTGTTAGTACCAGCTGAAATTAGAGGCGGAAAACATGACGAACCTTATACAACAAGAACGAGTCTCGGATGGACTTTGAATGGCCCTTTACATGCACAGGGCAGGACATCAGCTGTTTCTCACTTTGTGCAAGCGGATGTAGGCCTTCATTCACAGGTAGAAAAGTTCTAGTACTTGGAGACGAGTGAGAACTTTGTGGATACGGCGCACCAATTTTCCATAGAAGATGAAAGGCTACAAGCATATGGGAGAACAGCATTCAAGTTGTGGATAGACACTATCAAATGGATATCACTTTCAAAAGCCAACAGCCTTGTCTGCCAAATAACTACCACCTGGCTAAGGTTCGACTAGAATTGCCAGGCAAGAAATTAGAGAGAAGTCCCAAAACATTTTAAAGGTATAAGTCAGAGATTCACGATTTTTTTGACAAAGGCTTAGCAGAAAAGATCCCAAAAGAGCAGTTCCTATCAGCCATGGGTACTTGCCACACCATCACGAATGACAAGAAACCAGAGAAGCTGCGCATAGTGTTTGACTGCGCAGCCAAGTATGATGGTGTGTCGTTAAATGACCATGTACTACAGGGGCCGGATATGACAGATACTCTAATGGACGTGCTACTACGATTTCAAGAAAAGAGGGTGGCTGTTATGGGCGATGTGGAAGGTATGTTCCATCAAATCAAGATAACACCAACAGACCGAGAGGTACTGAGATTCCTTTGGTGGCAAGACGATGATCCCCTTAAAGATCCAGAGGCATACCACATGACGGTACATTTCTTTGGCGGTGTCTGGTCACCAAGCTGTGTCAGTTTTGCTATGAGGCGTACTGCAACAGATCATGCAGCAGAATACGACACAGATGTGGTACAGACTGTATTCAACAACTTCTATGTTGATGACTGTCTTAAATCAACAGACATAGTTAAAGACGCTGTAAGTATGATTGGACAACTTAGCAGTCTTCTGCAAAAGGGCGCATTCAAGATCACTAAATGGGTGAGTAACAAGAGTGAACCATTAGAATCAGTTCCTGTGGACGGCCGGGCAAAAGATTTCAGAGAATTTGGTGTCCGTCCGCTTCCGACAGAGACAACCCTTGGAGTTTATTCGAAAACTGATAAAGACAAGCTTGGATTCAAGATTCAACAGAAATTGAGACCAGACACTCGTCGTGGATTCATGAGTGTAGTCTGTTCACTGTACGATCCATACGGATTTATTTGTCCTTTCGTACTTCAGGCAAAGAAACTGTTGCAGAATGAGTGAAGGATGGGGGTGAATTGGGACGAACCTTTGAGTGAATCTAACCTACAGAAATGGGAGCAATGAAAACAAGAACTTCCTGAATTGGAAAATTTCGAAATCAACCGATGTGTTTTTCAAGAGAACTTTGGTACCATTGTGAGTTGTCAGATTCATCACTTTGAAGATGCTTCTCTGGAAGGATATGGCACAGTGTCCTATTTTAGGGTGGTCAGTTATGATGGGAAAGTCCATGTGACCTTTTTGATTGGAAAATCCAGATTTGCTCCTGTAAAAGAATTAACAATTCCTCGTCTTAAGCTATCAGCTGCGGTGCTAGCTGTGAAAGTGTACCGAATGCTACGTAAGGAACTCTGCCTGAAAATCGACAGTTCGGTGTTTTGGACCGACAGCATGATAGTGCTACACTATGTCAAGAGCACTGACAAACGATTCCATACTTTCGTTGCCTCTATCCATGACGCCTCCGAACCCAACCAGTGGAGACACGTTTATCTATTCGCAGAATCCAGCTGACTGCGCATCAAGAGGACTCCATGCGATAGACGTTGTTCAAGGCAAAACATGGATAGAGGGACCAAAATGTTTGTACTTGTCTGAGTGAGTGAGTGAGTGTTTGGGGTTGAACGTCGTACTTAACAGAATTTCAGTCATATGGCAACGAGGAATCATGATAGAATATATATACATACTGTGTCTCCTTGTGGCAGTGCATGTCTGCTTTTGCTTTAAAATTCATATGCTGTTTTCTTTTGTGCTGAGTAATTCTGATTAATAACTATTTATGGAAATTGTAATGGTGATATTTTATTTAGTATCTTAATGTTCTAAATTATAAAACACTCGAAACAATTCAAAATATTTTGCAGTAGCCCTGTATATGATATCAATATCAGAACGGTATGATATTTATACATATCATATAGGATACATATCAGCATCGCTTATAGCTATTTATTTATAGCTAATTTAATCATGGATACGGATTTACTGTTGTGAATAATTTTGATTTCAAGGCCTGTATAAATACAACTTCGAGAACTGAAAATTGTCCTCCTTGGTAAATGAAACTTTGTTTCATTTTTTAGGAAATTTTTGATTTTAATATGTTTTCGCAAACATTTTCAGGAAACTTTTCCATTTCTTTCCTAACTTTTTTAATGTTTCCTGATTAGGAAAAAATTCATTGTCCCCAGAGCAGGACACACAAGACTTGCATAGGAAGCATTACCTGTTTGGGGAAAAATTCATTTCCACCATGCAGTGCTTCCTTTTGGTCACTCAAAAATTTGCCTAACACAGGTAACACTAATGCCACTATGTCCACTAAACTTGGAAACAATTAAACATTTTATGATAAAAATGTATAGATGTACATGAGCGTAGGAGCCGAGAGATAAGCTTTTGAAATTTTCAGACTTACAAAAGTCTAGAAAAGCACTAGAAATAGGTCATAAATCATCACAAATATAATATTATAAAAATACTGAAACAACTTCACAAAATGAGACAATTAATCTTTAGATTTATTTCTTATTAGTAAAATATAAGGTGAATAAAATTCATGTCATTTTTCCCCATTTTCTGTTCAGGAAACAAACTGAATGTTTTGTTATAGATTCTTGTTTGATACCAGAGGGCCAATTTCAAGTCTTTGTTGTAGCCTATGTATGTTATTTTCGCGTGACAATCATAACATAAATTTTGGGGAATGTGAGTGATGTGATCTGCACAAACAATTAACAAGACATGCATGTGCAATCGTTTATCCATAAATAATGTCCGACATGTCGGACCGGAAGTCCCTATAGCGTCCTGGTCACAGCGGTCGTACGCTCAGGTTATATCCTATCGAAAAGAATTTTGAAATCGCTGGAAAATCCGATAAAGAACGCGCCAACCTGATCACAAGAGCCCTGTTAGCCGCAGCAAAGTCAATGGTCATGCTTTCTGAATTTCACAAATTCACACATGATTTGTGGATTGTCCTGTTGTCCAACTTGCTCGAATTTCCTGTAATTGTTAGCCTAAATTCTTAGAGTACCATCTCTTGTGGTTCATTCGTGTCAATTCTCCACAGTCTCCTTTGTTATCATTTACCTTATCGTCTGCCTGTTGCTGTCTCAGGCATGGATCCTATATCTCGGTGTGTGTGATTTAAATTATATTTTAATACTTTTTAATATAATTCATTCCTACGTATTAAAAATCAAAATGGAGGGAGGATAATATATTACACATTGTAATTGTCCACCAATTCAGAAAAACGGAATTTATAGGCTAACAAATGAATGAATGATTATCTCTTTACACCACGATAAGAAATAGATAGTGTGATCGTGTTGCTTACAATGCAAACAATAGGATATGTGTCGATAAAATAGTTTCATTTCTTTGATCTTTTATTTCCTGTGTGTGTAATGCTATATACTGAAGGACTTAACTTCTTCGAAGAGGGTCAGTTCTGTGAGACTTGTCAGGGCCTCGGTAGCCGGGGTGGTTAGTGTGCTAGAGCAGCACAATGGACGGTGAGTCTCCGGCATAAAACAGCAATGAAATAAATAACTAAAAAAAATAAACGTCTTGACGTAAAACGGCAGCTTGACTTAAAGGCCTGGTAGCCACAGAGCCAGCCAGCACTTAAGCATTTGGCCTATGCACGGAGGCTTGCAAAATTAGTTTAAACACATTAGCATCAGCACGACGTTTGATTGAATCGTGACATAGCTTTTCAAATTTTGTCGAGGCTCAAAGGCCTCCGTGGCTCAGTCGGTTAGCGCGCTATGGCAGTACAATGACCCGAATGACTCAATGTGGTCGCTGTGAGTTCAAGACCAGCTCACGCTGGCTTCTTCTACGGTCGTACGTGGGAAGGTCTGCCAGCCACCTGCGGATGGTCGTTGGTCTCCTCCGGGCTCTACCCGGTTTCCTCCCACCATAATGATGTAAGTGAAATATTCTTGAGTACGGCGTAAAATACCAATCAGATATATAAATAAATAAATAAACAATGAACATACGTCCACTAACTCCGTATTACGCGGAATTCGACACAACTATATAGCAGAGCTCCAGAGATTCTGAATACTCTATTTACTAAGGAGACATAGTCATCGTAAATTTTAAGGAGACGTTTGATGGAAGAGACGTTTGATGGAATATCGTTGACACACTAGATTTTGCAGTAACAACTTGTGACGTGGACTGATGTCATCACACAGCCCACAAAATCTAATAAATGTTACAAGGCGAGACATGTTTACGCCACATATGCCGCACCATTCGGTATATTACTTTGGTGATGGCTCGAAAGGGCTGATCATCATTTATCTGCGATGGTCTGGTCACCATTATTGGTGATACGTATCACCATTTTTGTGGTTTGTTGGGTTATATATCTTGACTTTCCACATACTATAAATGCACAGATTAATACTACATCCTACCATAAACCGCACGGCTAACTTTGTCAAATTCCTAACAAAAACACCTATGACTGAGGTATACCTCCTATCAATTTGTATTACAATGGCTTTTTAATTTGCCTGGATTTGTTACAAGAGGAATGATTCGGCCCCAGTTGTGAATTCAGCTTAGAAAATAATGACAGACACTTGCTTGTCGTGACTATCAAATTAACGGACGCGTTAAAAAAAAAAGAAACACCCATGAGGTTTGTATTCACATGGCTCTCCGCAGTGAAATTATAAAATCCCATACGCAATCAAATGAACCAGCTTTAGCTTTTAACAGCCCAATTAAATGACAGTACACCAAGAGCTCACAGCAAACCGGAAACTGACCGGGAGGCTGAAGTTAGCACCACTTTCGTTTTTCGTTATCCGGGTCCCGAATAACTGATTAACAGTTACAATTCAGCTGGCACGCATTTCTTTAATCGGATCTCAAATTTGTTACTTTGTGTTAGTGGAATATCGACTTCCTGTTAGCACGTTTTACGTTATTCGAATGTCGAATAAAGTGCCAGTACGCTTTTCGTTATTCGGGTTCCGAATAATTGATTGATAGATTGATTGACAGTTACAATGGAGCTGGCACTTATTTCGAATAACGAAAAACGTGCTAGCAGTAGAGATAGAGTATAGTTCCAAATAAGGAAATACGTGCTAGTTCCATTGTAACTGTCAATCAATCAACCAATCAATTATTCGGGACCCGGATAACAAAAAGCGTGCTAGCACGTTATTCGACACTCGAATAACGTAAAACGTCCTAACAGGAAGTCAATATTCTAATAACAAAAGGTAAAAGGGTTGAGATCCAAATAAGGATATACGTGGCAGAGTACTTCTAACTGTCAATCAATCAATTGTTAACTAAAAACGTGTTAGCACCTTATTCGACACTCAAATAACGAAAATCGAAAGTGATGCTAACTTCAGTCCGCTAAATTAACATCATAACAGTATATATATTAGAACAAGAAAATACACAATCATATACAAGTCATGGTGAACATAAAATAACAGCATGATACGATTTTGATTCAGAACAAGGTCAATGCCTACAGTTCGTCACTTGCTTTTGCTTAAAATCTTACAGAAAGACTTCTTAGCTAAACAGTAAACAAACTCTGTTCAATACAGTCACCTAGTTTCACATGAGAGTTGTACTCGACATGTTGTATATAGCACTGTGCCACCACTGCCGAGAGAGCTCGACTTATGGAGGCCCCTGGTCAGTAAAGTTGAACGGGAATTGTGGGTAAACGTTGCACATAGCGAGGTGGGGTGGTGGTGGACGTGCCTTTTTAGAGGTAATGCATTAAGGGTTTTCAAAAAGACTTTTTGTCACAAAAGTTCGAGAAGGGATGTATGTTAGAGTTAAACTTCAAATACGTACATATAGATCATTAAATGCAAGCTGCTGCACATATGCTCTAGTTTTTGCCAAAAAAAAAAATAAAATCAGATAACATATACCTCCGAGGCAGTAGAACTGTAGAGTTCATAAAAGTATACCATGTGTATATGTCGCGCCTATAGCTTCACGTGTCTTCATAGGTCTCCATCTATCACTTCCCTTTGTTAATACATGGCACCAGCATATTTCAATATTTATACATTATTTCTAATGCATTCATTTGGGAACTGGCGTAACAGGTCGTTTTGGACATGCGTATTGTGATCATCGACTTGGAAGGCTTCCTTATGGCTTACCAGTATTATTTAAGGCCATAAAATTTGAAAGAAAGTCTAAATATACTTAAAACTGATATATTTATTTATTGATTTGATTTATTAGTGTTTTACGCCGTACTCAAGAATATTTCACTTGTGCGACGGCGGCCAGCATGAAGGAAACTAGACAGAGCCCGGGGGAAACCCACGACCATCCGCAGCTTTCTGGCAGACATTCCCACGTACGGAGAGGAAGCCAGCATGAGCTGGACTGGAACTCACAGAGACCGCATTAGGGAGAGGCACGGGGTCATAACGCCGCGCTGGCGCTCTTACCCCTACTTAAAACTGATGTATTATTACTTTCTGCTCCTATGAGATGTATTTCTACGAGATTAAACCGGCTTATTTCTTTAAGCCATGACTCCAGGAAAAAAAAAACTCCCCTAAGCTTGGCGAAATAAATCTGGTAAGCAAAACAAGAGCAGTGAATGTAGCCCGCCACAGAACATCCCGTTTAGGCCACAAGGGATCCATTCCATACTGCCAGCAAGTCTGGATTGTTGGAAGACACGGGATAGTTGGAAGTCACGTGATGCGAACGTCACGGATACGTTGCCTGCACTTAGGAGGGGTATTATCTTACCTTTGCTCTTACATTTATTTCTTTATTTATTTGGAGTTCACCGTATTCAAGAATATTTTACTTGTGCGAGGGCGGTCAGCATTATGGCGGGAGGAAACCGTACAGAGCCCGGGAAAACCAGGACCTTACGCGGGTTGTTGGCAGACCTTCCCACGTAAAGGGAAGAGGACAGGGAACCAGAATGACTTGGACTTGAATTCACAGCCATAGCCTTGGCGAGAGGTTCCTGAGTCATTACGCTGCATAAGCGCGCTAACCCTTTCCCACCAAGGAACCTCGGTTCTAATGAGAAAGCATACATCAGACACGCTTTCCTTCATATTGGTTTGTTTATTTTTTGACTAATGCCATACTAAAGAATATTTCATTCATTCAACGGCGATCACTTTTATGCATTGTTGGAGGAAAACGGAGTCCAACGATGTAAACCGCTGGAAAGCTCCTGAAAGACTTTCCGTGACTCACGGATTATGTCTGCAAATCCATATTGGTCTGCAAATCCATATTGGTGCCAATCCATATTGGTCTGCAAATCCATATTGGTGGAAGACAAGTGGTGTCCTTCGAAGATATCCTTGAATTTTGCCCGTTAACCTGATAACTTTGCTCTAAATTCATATAGCTTTTACCTCCAGAGGCGCTTGGCACTCCCTTGAGTGCATTTAGATAAATTTGATAATTTAGATAATTTTTCGCTATTATGGAAGGGGGCCAGTATTATCCTGGGACCAGAATCTTGCAGCTTCCTACTTATTCGAATAATCACCGTCATAAACATCTCATAGGAATTCCAATCTTTGTGAGACTAGTAAGTGGATAATTAACAGTAAGACTTGAGTTCTTCAAACCAACACTCTATATTTTCTGACATACTTTTTTAATTTTGAACAGGGTCGATAAAAATTAAAGCTATATGTACGATCTGAATTTTTCCTCTGTTTTATCTTTTTTTCAGATTATAGCATTTTATGAACAAATGAACTAGTATTTCCTATGAAAAAACTCCCAAACATTCAATTACCAATCGTAGAAGGAAATAAATTAGAAGACAATTTTCAAGTATGTACGGTTTGAGAAAACCGGAGTAGCCAGAGTAAAACCATCGCTCTTTGTCAGGCATCTGACAATCCTGTTCTCTAAGAGCATCGAGGAAATGCTTAAACATGCCGCGTCACAAGTCAAGGTCCTGGCACCTGAAGCGACCAACCGCTTTGAAGGACAGAGCTAGCTGGTGTCTTAGAGACAAACAAAGCGTGATTTAGAAACAATCTTCCAGAACAGTATGATAGATGTTGGATACATGTATAAATGGACAACAGCGAAGACTATTCACTACGTGTAGTTTTGGTTAGATAATCAGTTTGTCGAGAACATAGAAACATGGGTGGAAGGCCAAACTAGGCGGACTAATTTTAGTCGTGACTTAGTGAATGAAACTTGGCTGGCAAATCCGCGTGCAAATTTTGAAATGCACTCAAAGCAATTCACCTGCATGTCCTGCAAAACGCCGTCGCGTTTTGGCGATTATAATGACACGATGTGATCCTGTACACATTCATTCAAATCATAAATTCGAGAATTACGAAGACTGACTGGATTTCTTCCTATGAATCCTGTATTTTAGAAATATACACCACGTCTATTTGTTTTGGCATAAATATGACTTCAGCACTCTAGGTCCTCGCCACCAAAACCCCAAACAAACTGTATTGAACTTTGTATTGTAATGTGTACTTCCTGAATCATCGACTTCGCATTTGTTGCACTGTAGATAACTTGTCACGATTTTTAATGCTTTCCATTAAGTCAACCCCGCCTTCAGCTTAAACGACTTTCTAGGTTCTCTAGGGATTTCAGTTCAGCCTTGTTTTGGAAGTTGTCTGGTGATTATGACAGTTGCTTGGGGTTTTGTTGTTGACGGTAGTTCCTTCCTTGATCGCCTGGGACATCGGGGGAAGGAAAAGAAGGGCAAATTAACCGACGGTCAAATGCTGACTGTGTGTTATTAGATCTACACCCCTCCCCAAGCTCCGGCCATCAAGGGATCGAAGTTACTTTTCACTTCTTTCAAAAATGGCATCTCCTTGCTGCATCGACTACCCAATGGCAGTAAAAATCCCTACTAAACAATATTCTGCTAGGAAAACATGCTTTTCTTGGATTTGATTTGGATTTTAATAATAATAGAAATAGTCTTTTTTTCAACTCGATTGACACGGTTTATGACCTCTTTATACACGAGGCAGGTATCAATAACCAAAAAAAATACCAATCAAGTATTAAATATATTCAGATCGAGGAGAGAGAAGCCATTCCCAATGATACGTTCGCATGCAATGTTGAAGGGGTAATGTCTCCCAACGATAAGTGAGTCAGCTGTTTCTTTCCCATAGGAAGACATCTCGTGGGACGTGAGTCACGTAAGAATCATGGGAGAGCCACGTAAGAATCATGGGAGAGCCATGTAAGAATCATGGGATGGCCATGTAAGAAAAATGGGATGGCCAGGGATCATGGCAGTACCATGTTAGAATACATGAGTTAAGCAGATTGAGATTTTTTTCTTTCCCAGTTTACTGAGGACTGATCTATGAGTTCCCGTGTTGAAAGTCGAAATGCACAGCTTTAAATGTTTTCATTTTCATTTCATTTATATCATCAAAACTTAAACAAAAATAATTCTAGAAGGAAGTTTCACAGCTTCAAAGCAGTGTTGGTAAGAGTTGCAAATTTCAAACTAATGCGAAAAAAATGCATTGTAACTCTGGCTGGAAAAGAAACTCCAAGGAGCTTATACCATCCATTAAAAACTTTGGCAAAATAAAAAAAATTAAAACCTGAACTTTGAAGTTTAAAACTTTAAACTTAGTGCAATCCGAAGTAATTTGCTCAGTATCATAAACCTGTGACCTTAGCCTGCTGTTGATACATCTCTGTTTTAAAGCCTTGGCTAAGTCAGGCTCTTCAGAAGACTGTTTTCTTTTTTTTTTACTTCATTTTTGATGTTTTTCGCCGATCTGCAGAATGCTTATCTGGTGTAAAGGAGTTAATCGGCTTATACTGCTAGCTAATAGAGAAGTCCATAACATAATCTGACCATGATATGTTCAGGAAAAGAGAGAAACGCTATTGATTCTAGCCCTAATACATGACGCTTGTACAACTAGAGATTCATGTCATCTGCAACAATACAATACCAAAAGAAGAAAAAACGTCAAACTGAAATGAACAATGAAGAAAATGCCCTGAATTGTTTTTTTTTTTGTTTTCTTTCTTCACTTTTCCAGAGAAGCACAAAACATTACACTGTTCTCTGCGTAAAAGCTGTTTAAATGCACTGAAGAAATGATTGTGCATGTTATGAATCTAGAAGCAAGCAGTTGTATATCAGTCGTCAACGAAAATAATCGAAGTGTCAATTTCCCAAGGAACATTTACCACAAACCACCAAAGAACTAAGAAAATATATCCAGTCAGGATGGATTCATGCAAAGAGAAGCAATGTCAGGATGGAATCATGCAAAAATAAACCAAGCCCTGATGGATACATGCACACAAATCATGTCAAAATGGATTCTTGCAAAGAGAAAACATCCGTCACAACGGATTCATACGAAGACAAACCATGTTAGGACGGATTCATACCAACAGAAACCATGTCATGACGGATTCATGGAAAGAAAATCTGTGTCAGGATGGATTCATGCGAAGAAGAACCAAGTCAAGACGAATTCATACAAAGAGAAACCATGTCAGTACGGATGGAAATTACACTATTGTGGAAAAAGGACAGGGTTTAACAATTTCATTCCAGGCCATCGGTGGTCGAGCGTTTAAACGAATATAAAACTCTCAGATCATTTAAACAAGAAATGCAAGCCCATCGCCTGAAGTTTTAACTTTTTGCATTTTTTCTGTTACGAAGTCTTGTAACTTCAAAAATTGAACAACAAACCAAAGCTGTACCTCTCTTGGAGCAGTTATGTTGTAATCCTACAATTAGATCTGTGGTCTGTTATCCAATGAGAAGGCAGAATCCCTGAAAGTCACTTTAGCGGACTCTTGTTCCCTCCAGAAATTGAAGATCGACGTCAGTGTCCAAACAAGCCTAACAGGGCGGCCCCCAGCGGTTTGTATCTGTGCCGCGTTTGATTTATCATTACTCTATGACTACCAAATCGTAGTAAGGTAATTAATATCATCGAAAGAAACCTTCAAAATTCAGATTATTTTAGAGGCAACAATATTTGAGAGTTATATTTGTGTTTACACTGTGGGTACCGCCTGTGGCTTGCAAGCCAAAAACCATTTAGAGTGTAACGTCAGAGTTGGGGTGACAGCGTAGTGCTTGACAAATGCTCACACATAACTAATGATATACCGCCTTAATTATATGGATATAAAAAATACAGTTCTCTAAAGTGCCAGAAGAATGCATGCAGGGATCAAGTTGACACTATATATCGAGTGCGCTTTAAGTCAGGAGGCTTGTTAGATACTTTGCCTTGACGATAGATTACTCCGGGCACTTCCGGTTTCCCTCCACCCGAAATTGAGTAGAGCGTTGAACACCAATCGCGACAATCTTTACTCGGACGGTTAACAAGCTGGCTCTCTCAGACTGTATAATGCGCTGAACCACTGGAGTAAGCGTGTTCGAATCCAGCTATGGCTTTTTCGGCTGCAGTTTTAGAACACTAAGTTTTTAAGGTAATTGGAGAGGGAGTTTATTACGGGTTACCCATAATCCTGATTACCCTCGTATGTCAGCAAAAACTTCTTAGGCAGGGCAATAAAATACCAATGAAATAAATAAATAAATAAACAGGTGTTAAATAATGAAATAAATACTTTTCATACAGGGCCAAATAATGTTTAATCTTCAAAACCGAATATTCTTGAGTGCGGCGTAAAACACCGATGAAACAAATAAATAAATATTTCCAAAACGACATTTCCTTCATTCAAATCAGACGCGATTGCTCACTCTTGTCGACACCTTGTAAAACCCCAAAACCTGAGTCAGGAGATTTCCAGATATAAAGGTAATGATATTATTACGCAATGTTTTCAGAATCGTGAAATCTGTGAGATAAATATTTTTGAAAACGTAGTAAAATATATCAGTGAAATAAGGAAAGAAACCCCTGAAGACGAAATGCACAAAGTGTGTAGAAATTTTGCACTAGTTGAAATTTGCGAGCAGTATGTAGGTGACATTGAAAAGTGCACCTGCCGAAATGTGGCCTAAAGGCAGAAAGAAAGAAAATATAAAGAGTGAATGAACGAATGAATGGTATATTAAGCCGGATTGACAGTATTTCACTCATATCGTGAAGAGAACACCAGGAGGTAACGCCTAAAAGGAAACACAAGAAAGACGGACACCTTTAAAAGCTGCTAAGAAAACACAAACGGTTACTACTGGAAAAAACCACAATAAATATGTTGAACATACATATTGTCTGGTTATGTGTGACCACTACACTGTCATTGCTGCTCTGACGTTACTCTCTATATGGTTTTTGGCTTGGTAGACAAAGGCGGTTTAAACGAAAAGAATATATATACGGACATTATATAGCCTTATATACATAATGACAAAAATATTATATAGGCCAATGGCCTTCCAAATATTCAGTTAAATGCCGTCATCGCCAGCGACGCTGTCTGATGGTTAAAATATAGTGTCAGAACATTTCATAAATATGGGTAAATTTAACTAGAGTATGCTTCATGATATTGGACATCCAACGGATCACACTCTATGGCGCAGGTCTCCCGTTGAGAATACCAGTACGGCACATGGTTAGAAATACTTGGTCGCTTCGACAAGACCCATAATGTAGTCATCACAGCCACTGACAGGGTGGATTGCATGCAGGTTATTATATGCACTGGGAATGTTGGATCTAATATTGCAATAATAAATTCATAATCTTAGAAACAGGTTTATGTAGTGCATGCTTAACTTCCCCCTGAAGGACTGTGTTTCCGTGGAATCCAATGACCATGTATCAGAAAACAGAGAAAAAAAACGCCCTTGCCTCGTATAATTAACTTCCGGCGAAGGATCTGAAAATCAAGAACTAGAACTGCTTTTATATTATTTTGCCCTATTGCCATTAGGCAAGAAAGTAAGTCACGGTATATCCCTGATCTCCAGGAGAAACGTTTAATAAGGGCACGAGAACTGCGGTTGACTCCTCTTCGTGAAAAGGTTGAAGATAAACATGGAAGACAAAGAGAAACCCAAAGGCATTCGAAGACACGTCTTATTTCACATCGGTAAGAGTGAAAATATAAAAGACAACAAAAATTAACTGAAATTAGCCACCAAAAGAAGTTCATTGTAGAGGAATGTTTCCTCTTCGTGAAAAGGTTGAAGATAAACATGGAAGACAAAGAGAAACCCAAAGGCATTCGAAGACACGTCTTATTTCACATCGGTAAGAGTGAAAATATAAAAGACAACAAAAATTAACTGAAATTAGCCACCAAAAGAAGTTCATTGTAGAGGAATGTTTCCTCTTCGTGAAAAGGTTGAAGATAAACATGGAAGACAAAGAGAAACCCAAAGGCATTCGAAGACACGTCTTATTTCACATCGGTAAGAGTGAAAATATAAAAGACAACAAAAATCAACTGAAATTAGCCACCAAAAGAAGTTCATTGTAGAGGAATGTTGGTTTGTATATCAAGCTGAGAAAACGCCACATGTTAGAAAGTGTTCACCATGTGCATTTACTAGCCAGTATTAGTGAACGAGTCAGAACTGTATATCGATGTAAATGAGAAAACTCTGATGAGATTTATTTATTTATTTTTTGTGTTTCGCTCCATACTCACAGATATTTCACTTATACAACGGCGGCCAGCATTATGGTGAGAGGGAAAACTGTTATAATATGCTTGTAGTGAAAACGTTAGTCTTCAAGTCGCGCGGGTACTCGCGGCACTGCTTCAGCTTCGGTGGCGGTATCTTTCATACAAGCAGTTAGAAACAGCGTGAACTTAGATGGAGGCCGTGGTGTCCAGTTATGGTCACACCTAACCGGTCAGTTACAGTTTACTGCATTTAGAATTTACCTGTGTATGTCAATGCTCAAACAGTAGTAACATACACCCTCTAGCACAAGGATTAGGCAGAATGAGGTAAAAATGCAGCGATGTTACCACAAATTACATTATCACAAGTCGTTTTACCGGAACAATGTGTTAGACATCAGACTTCGAAGTAGGGCAATTTCCTTACAGAGAGGGTTGCAAATACACCTAATTATTTCCCATCAAGGCGAAATAATTCAGCTGTTAACTTTTCAAAGACACTAAAGCTGATGAACACACAGTGTATCCACACTGCTAACCAAGAGTATACCTATCGAGAAATGCACAGCTAGGAACTCTCAGGTAATTCCACCTCACATCCGGAGTAAACTCCAAAGAATTAACGACGAAGTACTTTGAGTATTTCAACTCGACGAAATAATTTGTTTTGGCTCTACAAACAGAAACCCAAACAGAACACTATTGCAAGCGTTGGAATTTGAATTACTATGAGGAAAAATTGGCAAAAGTTCTGAAATATTTCTCTTCAAGACCAGATTATTCCTTTTTTGTGGCATTTTCCTTCTTGGATGATGTTTGCCGGAAACCGCCTTAAAATTGGTCGGCAGTGAGTACAGTCTGTTACAAAAACAGGTCGTTCTGATATGACCGAAATTAGTCACGTAATTCATGACCGAATTACGAGTCACTAGTGATGTCATCGTACTTTGTGTATGACGTCACGTTGTGTCAATCTAGGGCCCGCTGTCGGAGCGGAACTTACTCATAATACAATTTCGAGACAATAACTGGGGATTAAATTCGCATGATTGTGACACAAAAATGGAAACGATAGACTCGTAAACATTATATTTTTTTGTATCGATTTTAGCTTCCAAAGAAAGAGATTAAGCCAAGATAATCTTGATTTTCTTGTCTAGGTGCCTTAATCGTTACCCCCGAATGCAAACTGAATGCGTGCAAATACCGTTTTGCTGTCTGTCATTACTTTTAGCACTGGTGACGTCATGCAAGAGTAAAATTAGTTCTATTAGTAGTCCACGCCGTCCTGGCGTATCCGTATCAGAATTAACTTATTTCAAGTGTGGTACGGTACCTTTAAATAATTCACAACGAACCCGGAAAGTGAGATTTTATTGTACTGAATCTATTCCGAATGCCCTTTCACAAATGCACCTCCTCCAACACTCACACAAAAAAATCTAAACGCCAATCCTCTTTATAAGACGAAAACCAAAGTGTTATGCGCCCTGTGTCCAAATTTGTACATAATCTTTTTAGATATCTCCGGCATTTGTTTGGTAATTGTATAACGCTACGTTAAAAATATATCAACTGTCAGTTTTATGAGTGGGAGAAATCTGAGAGCCAGGAATGACCCTGACGACCAGTGGCACGCGTTACTGGCCAACACTGCAGGCCATACAGATGGAGGATAAGATGTCTTCTGTCCAAAGAGCGCCGTTGTCGGATTATCGGCAACAAAGCATGGATTATATCTCCACCTTAGTTCTTTCCGGTTTAATTCGCGCACTAAACAGGAGAGACCGCATACCCCCATCCTCCCATCCATTCCTCACTGCCCTCATTTAATTAATGGTTTGTCTTGGTAGTATATACTCCACGTTAATAATATCCAAGAACAGCGAGTCGGACGATGCATTATACAAAGACGCTATCCAGTAAGTTTGAGGATGTTTTCACGACTTTGGGCAGATCAAGACAAACAGATGGATCAGAAATATTTCTGGACTTTCTATCTTGATTGGAGGAGAGGCTGGCAGATATTTTTTTTATGAAATTGTTTGACAGATGTATATTTAAGAATACTACGTATGCAAAAAATCACTCGAATATGAATATTCACGAGTAAATATGGAAGGAATTTCGTCATGATTAAAACTGCTTTGGGAATGCACGACGGGATCGGTAAGATTTACTAGATACATCTCCAGTGACGTTTCTGCTAAATAATGTCCCGCGAAACTCGCAGAAACCGTGGTTTTCTCGGAGTCTTTAGTTGCCATGAATCGTAACTTAACCGGTATCTAGATATCGGGGATGTTTCATTGTTTATGTTGATGGCCTTCAAGAACCACTCTCTTCAGTTGATGTTTTGTTCTGTTATGCACTTTGATTTCCTTCAAGACCTACAATCTATTTTTGTTTTTGTCTTGTAATTCAATGCCTTTCAAGAACCAGGGTCTATATATTTACTGTCTGGTTCATGCCCTGTATATTGATGTCCTTCAAGAACCACTGTCTAAATTTGCTGTTTCGCTGTGTGTTTATTTCATTCGAACAGAGATTTTTATTATTCTGGCGAAGCTTTGTTGTTTCAACAAAATGTGATTTAATATTAGACTGTAGCACTATCTCTCCCAGACTAGCCTAGTGTTGCATGATTTGCTGCTATGGCTCGCAATTCTGACGGTAAATGTAACATGATTACATGTTATTACATCATACATAAACCTTCATTGCTACATGCATTTTTACGTGTACATAAATGTTCATGTCGTAAACAACCGACCAGTTTGATTCATACTTTGAACATGTAATCCTATTTAATGTCACCTCAACACCCGTGGATGTAAAAGTATTTTTGTCAAACCACAATGTACGTTGTTTAATTTGATATCTACTCCATGACATTGGAGTTGATTACGAAGAAAAGATGATCTCCACTGTCAAACAGCAATAAACAAAAACCTGACGTCAATGGTGGCTTGGCTTTCTTCTCTATCCTTGTGGGTCTGTATCCGAAGAAAGCTTTCCCAGATACCTTTCTACTCAGGACTGGATTTTCATTTCCACGAGTCTGTTTAGTTTCTAGTGACGTTTCACTATATTACAAAGCTTTGACATGACTATATACGGTATGTGAATAAAACGGGTCCTACGATCCTCTACGCCTTTCTGGAAATAGGCAATGAATCTTGTTTACCTTCGGAAAGACAAAAGGTCACTGAAGACTATGGTCAAGAGCTCTGGCCATGTGTGGGCACGCTACGCATACGGCACCCACTGAAGAGTACATTTCAAGATCACTGCCAATTATTTACGGCAATTACGCTCGTATCTTCATAACTATAAATGTACATACATATATATCAATGCCTTACCCGCACGTGACTTTCGAGTCTTTCATGTAAGGCCCAGTGTAGCCCATCTCAATTACACAACGTAACACGGGGAGATACCATGATTTACTCTCCATACAATCTTTGACGTATTTTATTCTCTTCCCAGTAATAGCTATTATTATACCTCCCAGACGGAATGATGCTTTTAATATCGCCATAAAACGGCTGTAATACTGCCAGTGTGGCAATCATGTATCTTGAATACAACATATGTTTAGTGAACGTTTGATGGTGCGAAGAGTCACACCTACGTCGTCGACTGCTTATTGCCATCACGCCCCCTCGAACAGAGAGATCCAGGGGAACTACAAATTCGCCATCCAAGGCTAGATTTAACCCGATTAAAAGGCAGGCGTCTTAACCACTCTTTTGCCAACTTCTTTATTGTCAGTACAAGTCTTTGTCACATTAAGCATATAACCAAATCAAACTTATATTTCTTTATTTTCCTTGCTGTTTTACGCCGTAACCAAGAATATTTCGTTACAACCACAGCGGTAAGCATTACAGTGGGGGCTTAGGGGAAGGGCACGTGGTAGTGTGTGGAGAACATCCATGACCATTCACGTGGTGCTGGAAGCAGTGCCTGACTGAGCTGGAACTCACATCGAACGCATCGGTGAGAGGCTCCTGGATCATTGCACTGTGCTATTTGTCCAAATCAATCGTCCATGGAGGCACCACACAAAAAATACTATATTGCAATAGCTTCATCCACCATACATTTTAGTCCTTCATTATACTTCAAACTATACAGTATCATATAGACTCTCATCTTCAAGGTATACTTGATGAAGGCCCCGCTGGTTCTACCAGTCAAACTCTTACAACTATCAGGTTTTGACTGTTTCTGCTTTGGTTTTATACCAAAAGATTTGTAATGTACCTGACAAAGGTCGGTGATTTTCTCCCAGAAACCTCCCACTCTGGGACCACTTTCGTAAGTCACTTTTTTCGTAATTTTCCTGGAAAAAGACGTCTGTTAGGTTATAACACCATAAGGCGACGTGATAAACGAGGAAAGATACGACAAACTGATTTACGAAGTTTTGTAAAAGTGGTTTCCTCCGCCAGTAAAACTGAACACCAACGAATCAGTCAATGAATGAATCAGGCAATGAATGAACCAGTCAATTAATGAATCACTCAATCAATTAAATGTATAAATCACCCATGTGAATACTACTAATGACTTCGCTCTGAGATAATAGCAGATAGTAATATTTCTATTTCTGTATTTGATGATGCACGGTCTCTTCGCATTGTCCTCGTCGCATTGTTTTCATGCGATGTGGATAATAAAGTAGGAGGTATGATAAGGCGCTGAAAGTGCCTATGGCCACCACTGCTTGTTGCAGGCACAAATCAGTTAGTTTGTACGTGACGACTGTCAGTCATCAGTTAACTGCAAACTGGGTCATCCGGATTCGAGTTATCCGAACAGAAGGCCACATATAGACTTGTTTGGATTCCAACATTTGGTGTTTTTATTTACTTTTTACTTTTCCCTGAACACCGTACAATCCGATACAAGGCTTGTCCCCTCATATTCTAAGGATCTAATCAACCTTTATATTTCCAGCTTTATGTTTCTTTAAAATATATATTTTGCAAGCAGAATTGCATGATGGGCCAATATCACAGAATGTGAATATAATACATCTTGTTTGGCCTTTTTTTCTTCTGTTTGCCGCACGAGACACGTTTAACATGCACCATTGTACACAATGGTAGTTTCCTACGTATAGACCATTTTTCAAACAGGTAGAGATAGCAGCAAACGCTAGCATATATTTGCATCGCAAGAACCCCAGCCATAGTGTGCAGTGCATGATGGCGGTCACACACTCCGCCCTGCAAGTTAAGCTGGACAAGCTATCTATGGATGAAATATGTAGTATATACAAAATCGAAGGGTATTTTCCTCAGCTGGTTACTTTTTCAAATCCTTAATTATGTAATATTATTACAAAATTGTGCATTTAAAACAAAAACACAATTGCATGGAAATGACAGTACATTGCAGATTACTCGCCTTATCATGGCTCCTCCGTTGATGACAACCGCATTTTAAGCAATATCCCGTCAAGCCGACATTGCTACAAGAGGGATAGTTTCAGTTTTGACATTGTGAATTATCTTTAATTGGATAATAATATACAGAATGGTCCTTGTGGTGTACACATATCTCCCCTTGCATCACATGTTAGTGTGACGACTTCAATCAGTGATATAAGTTATTGCAGCAAAACTATACTGTGTCACGGATATACTCTTTAAAGCGTTCACACTAAGCTCCTTGGATTTTTATAATAAGTACACCTCTCATGTTAGTAAACATGGACGGATTGTCCAACGACTCAGGGACTAATTCCGTGATTCATCGTTTTGAGTAAGATCGCCAAATTGGACATATGAACAGTTGCAATCAAAGCGCCTCTGAGATACGTATTTCGTTGACAGCAACGAATGTCGGTTTACGTGTCTAGATTTATATTGTGTAACCGACATCTGCCAGATGACATACTTGGACAAGAGAACACAAAGCGATCGTTCGGTGCAGGCTGACGCACAGTAGCGGAGACAAACCACCTGTGCTGGCGCTGTATTGTGGCGTATATACATTGCCAGTGGTATGAGTATACGTATAGCAGTTAAATGCAACGGTATTCATTGTGCGTGCTCAGCTGTTAAAACCATAGCTTCTACGTCCTCGTGAACATAAGTCACGCCAAATGACAACGGCAAACAAACAAGCGTTTACCCACTGACTTTGACCTTATCGTGTGAGTACGAAGATAGCGTAAACTTGACATTTGCAAATCTTCTATATCCAAAAACCGAAGAACCCAGAGTACAAGTGAGTATTTATAGCTCATTATATCCGATCGCAGCTTAGGCCGAAAAGGATATGAAGCTTAATTTGATTCAGTGGAATAAAGAGGTATCAATAAGGTGGGTGTCTTTGTGTAGGGATATTACAGTAGATTTGACTGGTAGAGTAGATTATATTTGACTGGTTTTACGCTGCCCTCATTTACACCCCGGCTGCCAGCATTATGTTTAGAGGAAATCTGGGCAGAGCCCACGACCATCCCGCAGGCTGCTGGCAGACTTTCCCAAACATGACCGCAGAGGATGCCATTATGAGCTAGACTTCAACACAAAGTATTGGTGAGAAGCTCCTGGGCTAATGCTCTAGCATTCTAAAATCTACACCAGAGATTGTTTTATTGACTACAAAAATTGTAATATGCCGAAATTTGGATCATTTCCCTAAGACTACGCCTAACATATACCAATGAAGGCGATATTTAAGCCAGAAAAACAATCTGTATGTCTTTAAACTCATTGATTCATATTGATTATTATTTCTTTCTATCTATTTTATTTGTATGGTATCCAACGTCGAACTGTGGGACTTTATACTTTCCGGTATATCAAGTATAACAGCAAGAAATAGGAAGATAACAATATGAAATTCCAGGAGTTTTTAGTGTGAAAATTTTAATTTTATATTAAAGCTTTATCTTGCATTTACTTTTATGAGTATCCAATTTTTAAATCATGATAAATATTCATATTTCACAATGACCCAGGGGACTCTGATCAGCGTGAATGCTATGAGTTCACGCCCAGCTCTGGCCGACATACGCCTACTACCTAACCAGTCAAAAGTAGCCTAATAAAGTTTGTCTGCAACGTCCGGATGCCTATGATGGCCTTCGTCTGTAAGAGAAATATTCCTGAGTAGGCTGTATAATATCATGCAAATAATAAGTATTCTTTTTTTAAACATATTTTATTATTAAATTGTAAAACCTTTAATTTAATCCAACGTTTTTCATTTTAAATATTCATTTTCTACTTCATTTACCTAAGAAAAAATACTGTTTTATTTTAACCGTCGAAGTTCTGTATCAACTTTTTGTCTTTCTTATGTCCTGCGTTCACTGTCTTCAAAATGGCTATGTTTATCTGAAAGAAAACAAAGTAGCAGTAGAAACGTACACCAGACGTTATCGTCTTTGTTCGCCATGCAGACAGTAATTTTGGACAAATTTCTTGTTTCGCTTTTTTGCCTAGCTAAATAAAGCCTACTTCCAAATTTCGTCTCACTGAAAATCCTCTGTGCTTTGCCAACCTAATGACATTACAAATGCAACATTGCTGACATACCAACAGGAGAAACGTAAGGACTACAACCAGCGCCATCTGTGATATCACTTGCACGTAACTTAACTTTGTTTCAACCATTGCCTTTTTTAACTCAGTCATTTTTACACTGCATACTACCAAGGCTAATGAAAGGAAGGTAAGGCACGACTCGAGTGCGATATATAATAGGAGGTCTCGCAATTTTTTAAAGAGTTGCAAAGTGTGATCTTTATTTTTTGATAAAGTTATTATAGCCTACTCGAACAGCTCTTTTCTATAGCAATGATAAACGATTTAAATGAATTGTATAAGTATAGCCCACAGGATATTACCGTAACTAAGATAGGGATAGATAAGTGAGTAATACGAAATGAGTTGTTTTTTTTTGTTCACTAAATCTTTAATATAGGCCCTACTTGAGCAATCCAATATTCCTTGACATTTTTGAACAGAGATAGTTAATGTGGGTTTTCCAGTTGAGTTTGTCATTAAAAATTACGCTCAAAAATGGAAAGTTTAATAATCTTTCTATTTCTGTGCCTCTTACTATTGTTTTGGGGATATGAGATACTTGTACCTCAGTGGAACTAAAGAATCTATGTATCTTTCACCTTTGGGTCCTTATGGGGTAGTGGTGAGTATCAGACTGTTTTGTGAATAACTGAGGTGGTGATAAAGGAAGAAAGTAGCTGAGGTACATGGATTTATGACAAGGAAGATGGGAGGAGAAGAGATTAATACCGGTAAGATTAAATGTTTTTGTAAGATTTGAAGTCGGTGTGCCGATATGACACCGACAGCGCGCTTTTGAAGGAGCAGTAACTCATTTCAGGTGAGTGGTTTACACTGTAAATTTCGATGTTTAATTTATAAACACTTTTATGCACCCGATCTTGAACACTTGGAGATCCTAGCATTACAGCATAGGCCTATACACATGTTTTAGACAATTATGTTTATTACGTAAATATATGTGTATATTTATTAAACACGCTTGTTTGAAGTTTAATTAAATTCATTAAACGCGTTGGGCATTGGCCATTTTACAGTGCATGCATTTGCTCACAGTGCATTGGCGTACGATATCTACAGATTTATGAGCGAATAATAAAGAAGAAGTAGTGTTTTCTTAGTTACTGAGGCCACAATATACTCAATGCCGGTATTACACGCGCCTCTGCCATTCGCTCGCATGTACCCGATTTGTTCGATGATGTCCTTTAGATGAGCTGAACCAGATTGATTGTCATGCATTTCAGGTTTGCCTTAGTTGCCTGTGGATTTTTTATCCGTCAGGTCGGTCTAAAAGCAGGTCAAGTCAACGGCACTTAGTGTAGAACACATTGACTGATTTCTAGTCGTGACCCAGATTACTGTATATTACAAATTGATTCTGCATAATTTTTTCTATCTTTTGGGTTATCTGGCTTTACAATGCTGGAATGCAGGGGCCGGAAATTCCAAGGCCCGCCATAATTAAATTAGCATTTTACATGCTGATGGAATTATTATGCTTTTAGTGTAATCTGGTGTAATTGTACACACGCGCAAAAAACATTTTTACGCACCAGTACTGTACAAAAAGCGTTGAGACAGCCAAACATTGAAAAGTAAACGCTCGAAGTATGCAATGTCAGTAACAAGTATCTCGCAACATGATAGTAATGCAGCTCACGATGTGTTTGTACGGCCTATTTAGCCAGTAATTTTGTTTCCAAAAATGCTAATCCCATCTTGAAAGACAACACATGTTCTAAGCATCACATGATCTAACTCTACGGGGCTAAGTAGGTTTCACATCAAGTGACAGTCCCCAAACTGCTTCAAATATGTTGCTGCACAGACCACTAATTACGATTACGTATCACAACTATCGCACATAATATCACTGAGTATGACTTGCGAGATTTCGGAAAGGTGTTGAAGTCTCGTAGGTCACTTCTGATCATTCATTTCAGTAAGGATCTTTTCGGAAAGACTATTCAGAAAGGGTGTCGAAAGATGATGTTCATAAAGGGCTTCTGAGAAATAATGTCGAACAAAGGATGTGGATTGTGCCATCATTTTGCCGTGTATTTCTGACTGAATGTGCAAAATAAATAGGCCAGTGCCTCAGTCGGTGCTCTATTGATACTAATTTGATAATAGAGGTCCTTTAGATCCTTTAGAGGTAGCTTTAATTAGCTTTAGGAACATTACATTGGGTAATGTATCCTTGTATCAAGGATATCAAAATTGGGCAATTCTCCAGGCCCTCAAACACATCTCTTTCTGTCCTAAATTACCTAACAGTACAATATTTACTTTTCCAAGCATTCATGGTTTATCCGAGGCAGTGGGGAGATTTTTCAACCATCACTCTCTCAGAACAGCTTTCAGAACCCCACACAAACTTAGAATCTCACTTGTGCATCCCAAAGATGTGCCTGACAAAGAAAAAGAGAGTGGTTTAGTGTGTGGAATTGTATGCGATGGTCCAACTCGCAATATGTTCTACATATGAGAAACTCAGCAGCCATTACGTAATGAAATGAAACAGCACAAAGAAGTCTTCATCTAACGGCAATGACTCAGCAGTGTTCCAACACTTGTGTAATTCTGACTATAGCTTCTCTAATGAAAATGTCAAAGTTCTTAGCAGACAGTCTAGCTGGTTTGAACCAGGGGGTTAAAGAGGCCATTTTTGTTCGTATTAATTACCCCACACTGAGTCGTAACGGGGGGTTTACGATATAATCCATCCCACGCTGGGGACCCGGCCTTAGAAAAAATCAGATGAAGTTTAATTTCAGTCAGGCTTTTCTTAAGCAGGTTGTGCAACATATGTACCATAATCTATACGGTTTCATATAAAAGAGTTTTCCGATGGTACCTAAGTTGCGCATATTGTCACCTGGAGATATTAGAGTAGAGTAACCATCTACTACATCTAGAGCCTTGTATTAGCTAATTTACCTTCACATTGTCCCTGGTTCCTCTTCGCTAAAGCAATCCCTTGGCTGTCTCGAGTACTGTAGCTGTTTTAGGTCAGGTTTAGGGTAGTCTTACCTTGGCTATCCGATGCAATCTACTGGTCGTTTCCCGCATACTCTTGCTATATGATTGCAAAAGCAAAAAGGTGACATAATCTGTGATCGACATCTTTAGAATTTAAACTTGAAGTACGCCGCCGTTGAATAATTTTAGACCGGTTACGTCTAGTAATCTGCCACTAACATCACTGGGTGATGATTACCCGTAAGCCATGGCGCGGGAGTTTGAGTGCGTGTATATTCACATGAAGAATTAGAGAAAAGCCCCAGCTGGACAACAGTCCTTACTTCACCGATTTTTCCCCAGCTATTTTACATGTATGCAGCAAGAGTACAATGATCTGTGATCGTGCTTTTTTAAATTTTAAATGTCACAAGCTCAACAATTAAATTTGATTCCGGAATATGTCAAAACTCAGTGTCGTATTTTGAAGAAAGAAAAATTTTTAAAGAAAGACCCCAGATTCTCTAGTTTATTAGCCGAATGGCATAGAGTCCTGATAACGTGGATGCCCCGCTTGCATGTTTTGCCAGTTTGAACAAACTTTAGTTACAACTGTTTTTATTGTTAAAGTTTTCGGATTTGTGTCAGAATTGATTTTATCATTTTATCTTCTGTTAAGGATGTAATTAATCATTGTTCACTTGTGGACCTTTTTTCTTTCTTTTCCGGGGATTTAATATTAGATGCGCCCACCGCTCTTCGAGATCTGCAAAGCTCCGGGTGGGGTTGGTGTTGTGAGGGACTGATCGACCTGTTGTCTTCCGTCCGAGGCGCGATACACGCCAATCTGCAAGGCTGCTTTACGGTCAGAAGGAGATGTACAGTTGTACTCCAAAGATTCGAATTCATCGCAAATGTGAATCGATTGTGTCAGGGCCGTTTAGGGGCACGCTCTAGGTGCAGTGGGTTTCGTGGATAGAGTTTGAATTGCCAACAAATGATGTCTGGACAATATTTTAAACTCAGAACAAGTAAACTGGGTTACCCAACATGAGCATGACACTTTATTGGTCACGCTTTGCAATAGGGGAAACCAATATTTGTGGGTTCAAGTTCCGCTCATGCTGGCTTCCTCTCCTGCTGTACATGTAATGGTCTACATGCAGCCTGCGAATGGTTGTGAGTTTCACTCCAGGCTCTGTCCGCTTTACCTCCCTCTATAATGTTGAAGGACGACGTATAACAGAAATATTTTTGAGTACCGCGTAAAACTCCAAAAACAACTTCCAAATGAAAATAAATTCCGCCATCCTTGAAAACTACTGACTGCTTCCCTGTACATGAATCCGTTCAAATTTCGTACTTTGCATACCTTCTTAGTTCCTTGGTGGCTTGTGGTTGGGTGGAAATTGCTCTTTTCGCTTTGCTGATCCAGAACGCCTACTTTGGTTGACGGCTGATATATGATGTGTGCTTCGACGCCTAGATACTTCGAACATCTTTATGTAACATATTCTCTTATAGTATTTACTAAAGAGACTCTGAACACTCTGTCCATATATATTTGCTAACAAGAGAGGCTCACTCATCGTAAAATTTACCTGACCAGTGCATAATAAAACCCTAACTGAGGTAAATTCACTATAGGCCGAGATTTCCTTCATTTTGCATTCCTGCATAAACCAGGATTCAGCAGGTATTCCCGATGCTTGGTACACATTGGTATTCTTTTTTATGTGATTGATTATTAAATGTAATAATAACACGGCATTTTGTATAATTCTAAATCATTTCCGTCTAACAAGTCGCGGATGGTGTTAGTTATTAGTTACTTTTCAAGTATTTACATAGCCAATTAGAATAAAGTCCTAACCGCGGTAAACTGACCAGTGGAACATTTCTTGCCCAAAGTAACCCAAGTCTAAGCTGTGTAGGAAGTTGTTCCTGCTTCCTATATGATGGAGTTTGGTGTGCAAACTGGCACATTCTACCATACATTGCAAGATAGTGATCAATTCGGCTAGGACTGGAGTTATCATTAATCGCATTGCTCACTACTGCAAACAGATCCCAAATGACCATAATTCTCCAAACATTTGATTTTATTTGAAACCACATACCTTTTTAGTATATTTAATAGGTCTCAAATGCACTTTGATTGCAACTGTCCATATATCCAACCAGTGATCATATTCAACACGATGAACACACAAGCCCAAGCCAAGGGTTAAGTGGAAAATCAGAGAGATTCTGAACACTCCGTCCGTATTTACTAACAAGAAAGGCATACTCATTGTAAAATTTAAGAAACTTGCAGTGAAGGCATTTGATGGAATATTCTTGACACACTAGGCGAGATATGCACATGTCATAGACAGGATCATTTGGTATATTGCTATTCCGATAGGAATAATTCACAGGGTCAAAATCGCTTAACCCCGGAATATTCATCGTGTTGAGTGTGATGGCCACGTTGGATATATCATTAGTTGCAATCTAAGCGCAGCTGAGATACATAGTGATTCTTCACTGAAGAATCACTGAAAACTGTTGAATGCTTCTCTTTGCAGGAATCCGTATTAATATATTTATTTATTTGTTTAGTTGTTGTTTATGGAAACTGGTCTTGCGATCATTGACCAGGAACGCCAATTTTGTTTAACAGCTTGGCATACGAATGTCAGTGTCGACGTCGCCGCTCGCATTTTTCCAGGTAAAAATAAGCGATTATCGACGCTCGTGTGACCTTTTGCACAGTCTAAAATTCCTCAACCCCACTTCATTTGCACAATACATCGTGTGCATATCTGATCACACTAATAGCAAAGTTTGCCAGTAAGCTACCAAAGTTCTGTGGTTTACCCTTGGTGACCTGACACTCCAGTATACCGCATGTAACCATAACACTGATCATCGCGGTATCAGTGGAAAATTCTTGGGTATTGCGTTGAACAACAATGGGATAAATGAATGAGTAAATTGGATTTTCTTCATTCATTAATGACGGACAGTGGCCCATATTGCATCTGCCCCCAAGCAGAACTTGATCTGCTCATCTTTGTGATGAATCACAGCAAACTAGTACGATGACCGCTAGGGATATGTTTAAGACGGAAGCGCGGTAAATATTAACGCAGCCTGAGGGCATTTCAAAGAAGCAGTTATCCAATTCTAAACAATTAGCTTGCTATCAGTGGAAAAATGCGTGGCGTACACGAAACTTCATACAGTCTAAAGATGATCCATTCTCTGTATCGAAGTGCACTTTTTCCATTGTATATTAATGTATTTATCTGATGATGAGAATTTAAAGGCCTAGCTCATTCAAACACTGTACAAGGAATAGCGGATATAACGCCCCATGCAACCAGTCCCAGTTTGAGAACCCATTTAATGCCCATTAAACTATTTGTACATAGACTAACGGTCCGAAAAAGTGAAATGAAGTACATGTAAAGTTATGGAAAACAGAAATACCAAATTGGAAACGATTTTCTGATCATTGACTATCCGATAGAAGATATATTCCTCTATTACAAAGACCATGGCGTATATAAACAAAACACTCCATCCTGGCGAATAGTTTTCTACGCGATGCCATTTAAAGAGAAAAACTAAAGACATGAGATTGGTCTTCGTATTACAGCTTAAAACAAAGTTTGCTCGTTATCGCAGAAAATATCGAAATTAAGCGATTGTCAGAAACATTTCAAAATTTATTTATTTCGTTGTTGTTCGACCGCAATATACTTACTCGATGGCAGTGAGCATTATGACTGACTGAAACCAGATTGTTCCGAATAAAACTCCGACATTTGACTGAGAAATTTTCATACGTAAGACGCACATGTTCCAACACTGACCTTACAGGAGCACCGTTGTGAACTTACCGGGGCACCCTTGTGATCTTACAGGAGCACCGTTGTGAACTTACAGGAGCACCCTTGTGACTTTACAGGAGCACCGTTCTGACCTTACGGGAGCACTCTTGTGACCTTACAGGAGCACTCTTGTGACCTTACAAGAGCACCTTTGTGAACTTACAGAAGCACCCTTATTACCTTACCCTTATGACCTTACAGGAGCACCCTTGTGACCTTACAAGAGCACCTTTGTGAACTTACAGGAGCACCCTTGTGGCTTTACAGGAGCACCCTTGTGAACTTATAGGAGTACCCTTGTGAACTGCATGGAACGCTACTGGAAGTGATAATAAGCTTATTTTCAACTCATAGAGAATTCATCAAGGTTTCGGATTCTATCTTTTTATTAGTCATAGTTTTACACAGAGAGTGGCCAACTAAAACTGTTACCACTTCAGCCTTACGAACATAATATTGTCGTTCACAGAGAAGGCACTAATTTCAGAAAAAAATTGCAACGCGTGGGAGAAAAGCACACAAAGCTAAGTCTGAGCCTAATCAAAGTAGACTAAATCTCCGAATCGACTTTCACAACCATCTGAAAATATTTTTTATCCTAAGTTTGTTTCTCAGTATATGTGACGTGAAATGATTCTCTAACTTCCTAGCATAAATTCACCAATGTTCTAGCAAAGGCATTTTTCTTTCTTCTTTACCTCAATCACTTCAAGGGTTCAAGTAATGAATTTTGTACTTTCTTTTTCGTTTGTGACAGCTCTATCACGTACAGGTCTAAATCAGTTTTTTAAATTTTTCATGTTCGGGGTAAATATGACTTTAAATGCCAGACTTTATGGACACTGTCAAAACAACGGATTGGGGAACAGCACCAGAAAGGCGGGGGTTGGGTAGGTCAACAGGGGAGGGGGTTATTGGGAGGAGAAACGATAACATCTTTACCCTGTTTTTAACGATTCACCTCGTACGAAACTTTAAAATTTTCCAACTGCTGACGAAACATAAGCGTAAACGTGCATTTAAATTTTTAGATAGAAAATAACCCAAAAATTTCTGTATTATTAGCTTGAAGACTATTCATTTTACAATCACCATTTATAACGGTAATATCAAGTTTCACGAATCCTTTACCCCTGGGAATTAGGAATCGTATCAGTTCCTTCTAAGCACATCTAAAGTTATAATGAAATCCTAATGGAAATAAATTGCCAAAAATGTCGAATTTGATCGCTTATGCGTGTCAATTTTCCAATTCTGCTCACTCTTTGAGATCAGAGGATTCCAACTTTCTACGTTCAAAGCAGTCACCTGAACGCTGATGAGAAAGTCTGAGGTAAATTGACAACCGGCCCCACTTGACCGGCACTGTGAGACCATTTGCCAACTATCACACTGTCGTCGATGACCGGGCTACTGATACTAAGTACCGCCAAGGCCTGATCCTTTAGTTTTGTTAGCACGCGATTGTTTTGTGAATGTGATGAAAAAAAGGTTTGACTAATTTAAGTCCGTCCTGTTTAACAAATTAACAGCATTACATTTTTTTTTACCTAATTTTTAAGTTTCGTGCCAGCGGGTGTAAGTTTCTATTATCTCCAAGCAGTTACGTCAACAGAGTAAGACCCTAACTGGGATAAACTGACAATAGGTCGAATTTCACCCGTTACGTGTGACCAATTTGTACTGATCACTTGTTACTCGTTACTCCTTATGCTGTTGTCAATCATATCACAACTTTATGAATGCAAGAATACCTGCAATGGTACTGTCATCCCTTTGTCAACGAAGGTTTGGCTTGTAACAGAAACATAGCTGTAAAAGCGCCTTCGTGGCCTTAATATTCCACACTGCCAAATACGGTAATGTTATCCGACATGTTTTCCTCTCCAACGGTCTGGTTAGGTCGATGTGTAAAAGCAATAGAAACACTGAAACCAACTGAAAGTCGGATGGAAGAACATTCGTCCATTAAAATTTAATAGTCTGTGGTCTCTCGGGTGACTGTTGAGTATCACTGGAGTCAAGTCTATTTTTTTGTTTGTTTTTAGGGATCACTCCGCGGTATAGAGATGGGTTCAGTCAAAGGATCTCGGGAAATGCCGATTCAAAACAGCATTTGCGCTGGGAATGAGTAGTTTTCCCCACTCTCACTGCTTGTGGCGCCTTTGTGATAACAAGTATTCGACTAAACTGATGTAGCTGATTACAGTCTGATCATTTTTAAAGGCTACTTTTCTTCCAAAGTCTAGATGTCTGTATGTTACATTTTTGAAAGTTCTTCAGGAACTTGGTTTACCCTATACACTCCGGCTTCCACTATTCCAGAGCATGGCATTAACCGGCAATGAAATGAAATCAAATCAAATCAAGCCATATCTTTCTTTTGTTCGTTTAAAGGTTCGTTGGGTGGAAACATTCACAGCCGTATTTGCAGATGCTATTTAAGCGCAGAAGTCGTAGCAGAGTGTGTGTATTAAAAAAAACCTGATGTGACATGAAGAGTTACCGTTTCAGATGCAATTTTCGGGATTGTAAACATTTTAAAGCAATCAAATCAAACTTTTTCGTGATATTGTTTTTTTTTTAATTTGCTTTTCATCAGTCATATACTTCATGTGATTTTTTTTTTTGCTTTGAAAATAGATAACACATTTTTTACAACAATAGTGCCACCTGGCCGCTGGTGAGGCAAACAGGTCTAATGATAGGGCTTGACAGTTAATATCCTTTCCGCACTTCCTACATCCCAAGTGATCTGGTTATTGCTTCCTTGTGTTTAAGCTTTATTTCAAGAGTCAAGGTTACTCCCGTGGTGGGGATTCAAGGGTAGAGAGTAATCGCCTTACACCCTCGACCTTGCTCCTTGCTGCTAGTCTGGAAAGTGTTCACTGGCCAATACAGGACACCTCTGGCTAATGTTACATTATCAATTATGTAAGCGATATATTGTAAACGCCCGCTTCACCTCTGCAGACACGGCCACAGATGGCAAAGGCGCAAGTTAAAATATAATCTCTGAAGTACACGAACTAAGACAATCTTCTTCTGCGGGGTTTCCTTTCTTTAATTCTACTATTATCCCTTGTATCATAACAGTGCTTTAAGTCCGTCTAAGTAAGGCCTCGATTAAGGAACGATTCAAGAGGGACAAGTATCAGATATGTTTACAAGCGCCTTTAGACAGCTCCACAGGAGGACGACGTTGTTGTTGTCTCTGATGGCGTTCTTGTTTTACTGATCTTGATCATATTCTTGAGTGCGCTTTATAAATGCGCATGCATTAAAGCATGCGAGCAATCATGGATCATGTTGATCTTTCGACCGGATCTCGCTACCATATCATATGGGTAACGTGAATAGCGAGGTTGCACGGTCATGTACTTGCCTCATGACAGAAGAGCATTAATACAGCATATGTATACTCACTAATTAATACTGCATGTCGCATATTGCTGTACCTTTTGCCTCAACTGACCACCTGAGTACTAGTACCTGCCTCCCACAACGTTCTGCTCATGTCTGGCACGTTTGCACATCACTTAAGCAAAAGAATTGTAAGGTGATCTTAAGTTTTGGAAGCTACGATTGTGATCGTTGGCCAGATTTGACGCGTACGTAAAGGTCTGTGTAAATGGACACTGTACCAGTCAATAACTATTTCTTGCTTTTTTTTACGAAAATTCGTAAATTCGTGTAATGTTGTGGTCATCCAGATCGAAACCCAGATCCAGGATTTCAGACCATTTTTCACCCTCGACAGACAAGACAACAATCCACAGATGACCCCTCGCCTACAAAGGTAGTACTGAGGTAGCGATGCAGGGTTTTAGCGAGAGGACTCATGTCGCTACCTCGCTCGGCTACCTTCTTACCTCGCCACCTCGCTCCGATACCACATTACCTCCCTGGGCAATTACTGTTTCCTAGCTTCCAAGGGAATTTTTTGGCTGTATCGATATTTCATTAAGCTTCATATAAATGTAGAAGTGGTTTGTTGACTCATTTCTCTACGACAAACTACTGCGTAAAATCGTATGATGTATTGCGTTTCTTGTGTCTCAATGTAACAATAAATCTAAAATTCAAGAAGTGGATGTCAAACGATTCTCACTCAAAAAAACGGTCTTGAAAACATTAATTTCTAGTAAACCGTCGCTACAGGCCTACGCTTATTATGCTTTTCTTGATTTTAATATAAGTCTTCATGATATATATGACGTGGAGATTAAATCGTTTCTTCCGACTGCCGAAATAAAGACAATAAAAATGTTTTATTATATTAAATAGACCACTTGTGCGTGAATTCCCGACGTCCGCATCACAACCCAGTTATACGCAGTTATGACATTGGCAAAGGTTGGGCTCTGAGATCATTTATGTATAAGAGGGCATTAGACACCCGCAACTTTTTCAGCAGCTCGTTATAACTTTTACGGAGAATTATCTTTGTCTATCGGAACAACAACCCTGCGTTGCACACATAAACATCTAACCAGTCTGACCAAATGAGATTTGATACTGTTCTATCGAATGTGTTAACCACTAAAAGTCTGCATCAAAGTTAACCGTCATTTGTCAGTTTCCGTTTTGAAGATAAAAAATATGTGTGTTATTTTTGTACATTGTGAATGGAGAATAATATGCATGTCGCGTGTTCAAATATACTTCTCGCTCTTTTGCGACTGAGGCTTTATGTCAGGTGGGGGCTTTCGTGGTTCAGTCGGTTAGTGCGCTATCGCAGCGCAATTACCCGAAGCCTCCCACCAATGCGGTTGCTATGAGTTCAAGTCCAGCTCATGCTGGCTTCCTCTCCGGTGGTACGTGGGAAGGTCTGCAAATAACCTGCGCATGGTCGGGCGTTTTCCTCGGGCTCTGCCCGGTTTCATCCCACAATAATGTGGTATAAGTGAAATAATCTTGACTACGGCGCAAAACACCAATCAAATGAATAAATAAATAAATTTAAGTCTGGTATCTACCAAAGGTCCGTTATTGACTTCTCCCACCTTGATGACTGTCATAGAAATCATCATCTTGATCAGGAGCAAATAAACATAGTACAAATAGGCCAATGAGTGTTGTGAAGCGTTTTCTTTGCATCATTTATTTTACCAAATATATTTCCAGGAATATGTCATAATTCTAAGCTTTCACTGTGAAAACACGGCTCATTCCCAAGAGGCCCTCGACGACTGAGGTAACACTGCATGGATCGATTTTTCACAGGTTTAGTTGGTGTATTAAGTCGGGCGAAACCTGAAGCCTTAACTGATTTATTACGCAAGTTCATATCCAAGTCTATTTGCTGGCTTGGCTGTGGCTGTAAGTCGGGAGACTTGAGGAGACCTGGCAAAGGGCATCGATTTTTTTCTTGGCAGGCGTGTTTTCTTTTGCAATAGACATGACCGGGATTGTATATAAAATAAGAAAAAAACAAAACGGCGTTAAACAACAGTGACCACATAAATAAAATAATTATAAACTTTACACGCCAGCTGAAAGGGCTTATACGCTCACATTACTGAAGCCAGTACATGTGTACCTGGTTTGTTTGGGATATTTTTGGTCTTTGTGCACAAACAGAGAGATTCCCCCATTCTCACGCGGAATATTCTAACACGTGACAGCTAGCCATTATGTCGGGAAATTGTCGGAGAACTGCGTAGCATGAAAAAGTCGGCTCGTTAAGACTGCCCCCCTGGTGGACAAAGCCCCCACTAAAGTTGTTAAGTCGATTACAGGTTTCCTACGGTTTAACATTAACATAATTACCGCTACCTAGCTCTCGTGGAGCGTCCGGTAAGGTTGGAAGCTGTCAGAGGATATTGCCGTCCCACTGGGCTCAGCAATAACTCTGTGTTTCTTTGTTTTGTTTTTTTTTCACTGTGCCCCACTGAAATTGCACTCCAGATTCTTTCGATGAAGTCCCGTTGACACGGTGTGGTTTGTTTTATGGACATGTCAAATTCCAGTTGTAAAATTGAAATGTGACAAGCTCTATTTCAGACCGTTCTGCCGGTGCACTGACACTGTTTTCTTGCTGTTGTTTCTAGACAGTAATTCTATACAAGTGATGTTGCGCGCTAGCACAGCATAATAACACAGAAGCCTCCACCAATGCCTGTGAGTTCAAGTCCAGCTAGAGTTCTGACAGATACATTACTGGATAAAAAAAAACAGAAGGAAAACCGAATGTGGAAAGGGAAAGTCGATACCACGAATAAAGTATCTTAATGTAGTCCACACTTAAATCGGATAAAAATTTTATGAGGGGTAGCATTTTGAAGGACAATAACAATATTATGCGGTAACAATAATGTGGATTACAGTACAGTCAGCATGACCATCAACCTTCTTGTCTCATAAAAAAGTGTAATATATTTTATTGAGGTTCACAATAATTGTCAAGCCCAACAAACGTTGCAGTAATCAGGCTTCCTCAGTCGGGAAAACAACACCATGTATCAAGTATCTGTTTTTCACTTATACGATGACGGCCAGTTTTATGGTCGAAAGAAACTGGAGTGTTCTCACTGCATGTGTGACGGGAAGCGGTTGACGAGACCGTTTGAAGTTTATAACCTTTAATTGTCCACCGCCATCAGCATCACGATGTATGATTCATATACTATCTATTCCTCATATACATCTGGAAAAGTTTGTCAGCAGCTTGCCAAAGGTCTGTGGTTTACCATGGCAATTGTCACTCGCAGCCCCTTACAAAAACCTGACCGTCATCATCTATCAAAGTGAAATATTCTTGAGGATGGCGCTAAGCAGCTTTCATATAATAATGTTTGTTATTTTCACTATTAAAATGACTAGTGTCTAGAAATACTACTTGCCTAACATCAGTACACTTTAGGGTGAACATGTTAGGGCAAGCAAGACTGGAATCCACAGCAAGACCCCCAAATAAACCAAGCTAAGGCCGATTATGGCCAAAGAGATAAAAATTGCTTTTACAGATGGAAATAATACCTTGACTTTTTGTCGTTCATTATTTCAGCCTGACTGTTTTTCAATTCAAAATCAAGCAGAGGTAGTTTTTACTAAAGAGAGTTTGACAAACGAGAACAAACAAACAAAGTCCCTGGAATGGACAGAATTAAATAAAGACCGTACAGGTTCCTAATGACGATCAAGAAGATGGCAACGTTAAAGCACCGCGGAGTACTGCCACGAAATACTGATAACGAGTGGTATTCGCCATTAACAACGCCTAACCGAAAATCAATTTCCACCAAGGTCTTTATGTCTTAGTAGCTTCTGTCCTTGATATGAACATACAAGAATTTCATAGAATTTTACACCACAGTCGGCATAGATGAGCAAGTCAACGGTCATTGTCTTAGTTTTTGTCTTTCCACTTATTTATTTATTTAGTGCTTGACGACGTATACTTCACTTCACAAGAATACTTCACTTACACGACATTGGCCAGCGTCCTTGTGAGAGGAAACCGAGCAGAGCCAAGCGATAGTCACGACCATCCGCAGATTACTGGCGCAAAAAGACAGGAAGAAGAAGCCAGCCAGAGCTAGAATATGTCTTTTCAAGATATAATGATACCGCCAAAAGAGCTTTCTTCGAATTAGGATACATTAATTGCTTAAATTTGTACATTATTGGTCAGGAACAAAAAAATATTTTAATGTAGCTTTGTCTCAAGGTAGTATAACTTATTCAGTATAAGAGATCGTACTCAGTCTCAGCGCAATCAAGCTTACAACCACAACAGACAGTAGCATATGCTGTTATTGCGGAATGGTTACACGTACAACGATCAGATTCAGTGGCCAATGCATGGTATTCAAGTGTAAGCGAATAAAATACACAAAACACCTTATTTATCACACAAATGTCCAAATTCAACTAAAAACTTGAAAACTGAACCATCTCACTCAAGAGTATTTCAGTTATACGACGAAGGGCAACATTATATTTGGAGGAAGTCTCAAAACCATCCATAGGTTGCTGGCGGACCTTCCCGGAAAAGGAAACGAGGTGAGCTGGGCTTAAACTCACAGTGATCGTATTGGTAGGAGACACCTGGGTCATAACGTTGCACTAGCGCACTAACTCCTCGGGCACGGAGGCCCCAAATATTGATTGAGAATAAATTCACTTTGACAAACTTTAGACTGAGGAAATGGTTTTGCGTCGCTTTTTGTCAACAGGTCGTCACAGGTAATTTGGAACCGGAACTTGATTGTGCCGCTTTGGTTGAAAGTAAAGTACCATTAACCACTAGATTAAGGTTAGGCGCAAATACAATTTCATTTAATGGGATTTTTTTGGAATAAATCAAACCCTTTAGGGTAAACCCCTTTACCATGTGCACATGTCGTTCTCTTCCATGAAGAGTCAATCGTAAATTCACCACTGTTGCAACATCCCCCAAAGAGCCGTCGTCGTATTCCTAGTGAATGCCTTCATGTTAAAAGCTAGGATATTTTAAAATTTGAACAGACAGTGAGAACGACCTACAGAGTTGCCTGTGGCAGCCAAAAAGATTTTGTACGATGCTGACAAAAGGAATGGCATCGATGAATACAGCCAGTACATATGATCAATAGACGTGGCAAGCATCCCTAGGCCAGGCTTATATCTGGAAAAGCGGCGTCGCTGTTGTAAGAAATAATATTGCTTATGGGCTCAGCGTGATTGAAGATAAGGCCTCTACACATCAGCTAAAGATAGCATATCAAACTTGTAGAAGACACAAAGGGCTCTCTTTAAAAGTTAATGAGCATAGTTATATTTATCTTGCGTTTTGTTGGCTTTTTTTTTTCTTTTTTTTTTGTTTGATTGTTTTGTTTATTTTTTACCGGTTGAATATTCCCTCCATGTCCCAGTCTATGTGGAGTTAACGGTTTGTCGCTACCAGTTGATGCGGCATTATCTCACATCTTCTCCACTTTCTCCTCCCCCCCCCCCTACATCCTCATATAGCGTGTGCCTCAAGTCCAAACTTACGGATGTCTTCAACCGATATCCAGGGCAGTTCCCAGTAGGCTCCCCTGATTCCGAAGATATCCCCTCCCCCTTCCCTCCCCTCTCTCTTAACTTGTGCTACTGGGCTCTCAACAGCTCATGGCATCTGAATAGACATTCCACATAATCATAATCGTCAGCCAGGAATTATTCCAGTTCATTCAGTGGCTGGTTTTTTGTGGTACCTTTACCCATCCAAGCTTTTATGATAATGTCATCACACGTCATGGTGTGGAGAAAGGAAGTGACGTTTCCAGTACGAAAATATTAAATGGATGGAAAATAAAGTTTGTTCTCTGTGTTGGTGTGTGTGTTTTAATCTTGTTTAAAAGAGGCTATACCGGAGATTTTTGCCAAAGCAAAATCCATATTCGTTAATGAAATCAAACTTTCCCGTTTTTCGAAGAATAGCTCAGCATTATTGTATTCCACAAACTCATACCTGTATTATGTATTAGTCTTAAAATGATTCTATAATATTATATTTTACATAAGTTTGAAACCTTCAATCCAAAGCTCAGTTGGTTAGCGCGCTAGCGCAGTGCAATGACCTAGAAGCCTCCCATCAATGCAGTCGCTGTGAGTTCAAGTCCAGCTCATGCTGGCTTCCTCTCCGGTTGTAGGTGGGAAAATCTGCCAGGAACCTGCGGATGGTCGTGAGTTTCCACAGGGCTCTGCCCGGTTTCCTCCCACCATAATGCTGGCGGCCGTCGTATAAGTGAAATATTCTTGAGTATGACAGAAAACACAAATCGAATAAATAAATAAATTTTATGTAAAATTTGCTAAGCTACAAGTATTATGAGTTTTACAAACTCAATGTCTCTATGATTTTTAACGTAACAAGTGCACACAAGAAGATAATATTTTGTGACCGGTAATTATTTGGACTATCCTAAAATATTCTCAAAAATTAGATTGGATTTTCGCTGATCGATAATTTCTTTGATGTTCAATCCCGGTGAGCTTGTGTGATGATTCCAGAGGAGGTACTTTCTTTATTTCGAATTTCTTCGCCATGGTCCTTTACAATCAATGAATGGTTGGTTATTGTAAAAATACATGTGTGAGGTAGTTCACGTACACCGCGGCGAAAACATCGTATTCATTTTACGACAGGGAATTTGTAAATATTGCCGGCCTCATTCATCGCTGAGTCTTTGTGACAGTAACCTCGTGCGGCCGTTTGTCAGTGTGTATATCACACTTGGCATGGTTGGTCATGTAACTTACCAAACATCTTACTGCGGGTTTCTCCACACATAAAACTAACAACCATTGTATATGTGGAAGAAATCTGGCATATGGCTTTAAACAATGCAATAAATAAATTAATGAATAAACGATGACATTTTAGCGTGACATCACCACATGGCGACGTTGGGATAGGCCTGTAGTATGACGCAAACAAGTTTAAAGGTGACGTTGTACTTAGACATTGATGCATTCAATGTTAATCACATACAGCCATATTGGTGGAGGAAACCTCTTTTCCCAAGGGAAACCTCTTTGGCCAGATGAAACCAGTGCCCAGAAGACAACACAGTGCCGGGTGGAAAGCACAATGTCCAGAGGAAACCTCAGTGAGCAGCAAATCACAGTGTCCAGAGAAAACCACAGTGACCAGAGGATATATCAGTACCCGGAGGAAATGTACCCACAGTGTTCAAGGGAAACCATAGTGCCCAGAGGAAACCAGTGCCCAGCGGAAACCTCAGTGACCAAAGGAATCCACAGCGTCCAGAGGAAACTACGATGCCCAGAGAAAACGAGAGCTTCCCAGAGGAAACCATCGACCTTTGAAAAGTTACATAAAGTAGTGAACTGTTCCATGTATGATATATATCATATCGGTGGTAGACAAGTGCCGCCCCCCCCCCTCGCAACAAAGGTCATGTAAAAGAGCAACCGCAATATCTTATTGCTTCAACGATCTGTCGAGAAAAACGGAAGCATGGAAACCTAGAAACTTCCCTGTCAGAGAACTAATGGTACGGGACGCCCTTATCGTGTGGCCTTATCAGTGTACAGCAAGTATACCGCTCGGCCGCAGCCCGCTCCCTTAAATTCAATATCGTTATACCACAGGTTATCCGTTTAGGATTTCTTCTGGCATCGTTGGTGGGTCATTTTTATTTGTGTAAGGCAGGCTCGAGATCATGTGGTGAGAAGATGCGTGTGAAGAGATTCCACTGGATGACCTACACTGAGACTGGCCTTTTTGTACATTAGGGTCGAACTATTTGCAGTTAAGGGATCTCTTACAGCGAATTAAAAAGTAACTGTTGTCATTGTGGAGTTCCTTTAAACAGGGGAAAATCGAAAGAAAATAAATGATTCTCTACAAAACGTGCTGGTACTTTTCCGTCTGGTTTTCTTCTAATTGTATAGCTCATATAATTAACATTCGACGTAATTACTTTACATTAATTAACCACCGCCTTAGCCTTCAATGTGCAATTACGACGCTTCACACCAGCGTTAACACGAACTACCTATATATGTCGCGCTGGTTACGAGAAAAAAATAAGCAGGATATATAAGTGCTCTGAAAAAAGAAAACCTTCTTCATTATTTCACGCCGTTCACGGATTTCAAGATGATCTCATCATATATGGCTTATATCTATGGAAGCAAAGGAAGAGATAATTAGGGATCTTTGTTATATTTTTGTGCTACACTGCGCATTAGTGCAGCTCACATTTCTAATCTTAGCAACCCACTTTACTGCCCGTAACCGCGGTAATTTAAAGGTGGAGAAAAAATAAAAATTGTATGAAGTTCAGATGAAAGTGTGCGAAAAGTCACTTGTAAATGTGGTCTTCAGTATTTTTTTCCATTTTTTTTGTATAGTGGGTGTTTGGGATCACCTTTTTGTATAGTCTTTGCATAATAATGTTATAAATGATGATATGACACATGTGTACTAAATATTTTTGCACTAGAATTTATCCTTTGCGGGTAACAAATATGTTTAACCTGGATTTGGATCATATTTGAATTTTTAATATGTTCATAAATATTATCATAATTCAGGAATATGTTTGGATATAAATAACAAATTTACATTCCAATAAATTTAGACATGCATCACATCGTTATTTAGAACATTATGATTCAACGATGATAAAAACCAAAAGTTGGTCCCAAATACCCAAGATACAAAAATATTTTCAAATATTTGTAAAAACCATATTTGCAAATAAGTTTTGACACTCTCTCATCTGATTTTGGCATCATTTTTATGTCCTTCTCCTTTAAGACCTCATTCTAATTTTAGGAGGCCTCCGTGACCCAGGGCATTAGCGATGGCCCCGTGCCTCTTAAATCCGCGGTCACTGTGAGTTCAAGTCCAGCTCATGCTTGCTTCCTTTCCGGTTGTACGTGTGAAGGCCTACCCGCGACCATCCGGTCGCGGGTTTCCCCCAGGAAGTGAAATATTCTTGAGTACGGCGTAAAACACCAATCAAATGAGTAAGTAAATAAATTCTAAGTTTATACGCATGTTTAAGACATTCATAAAGTCATACCTCCCATTTCGCATACGGCTCAAATTGGTGTACTAAACAAGAAAATTGGCAGAGTGCTTCGACTTAATGTCGATCCAGCAATAGTTTCAAGTACTGAGGAGCTTTCATTGTACTACAGCAGCATTGGTCGTGGTTGAACGGAAACCATGGAAGGGGTTTAACTTGGATGTTCCAGCACTAAATACACTGTTCGTTATAAGTTGTTTTGATAGTTTGTTTATTAGTTTGTTTCTTCTGACGTACGTTTCCTTGTTTATATGGCCTACAGGTCATATCATGCACGAGAGTGTCTTATGTCGTCATAGTTGTTCACATTTTACATGTCATCTTGCCATTTCGTACTAGTACAGTTCATACTTTCGGTGGTTTAAGCATCTTAAATATGCGCCGTATAGGGCATGGTTATAATACTGTCGTTCATTCATTCCGTCATTGGTGTTTTCAAATTTGATTCGCACGATGCCTAGTATAATAGATAATGTTCATGTGTGAACTAAAATAGATCTTTGACCTATACTAGCAGCCCATTCAACTGAAGGTCTGATTTAAAACAGACTGAGTCAAGTGGAAAGAAGAATGAACTTCCGAAATCATTTTCGATGAGTGTGCCGACCGACATTTTCTTCCAAGATATTCTTCAGTAATCTTGACTTCTTGTTGCAAACTTTGAACCTGTGAAAAGCCTTATGGTTAAATGGGCGAGCTGATATCTTCGGGTTTCACGCCGCTGGAATGATTCAGGGCTATTTCCATATGTAGGGACATGAAGTTCATGCCAGACGACATGAGGCGCGGTCATATACTAAATAATATCCACAGCTAGTCGTATACTTGCACAAACAGTCCTTATCTCGTCTCCAAGAAGTCAACCATAAACAACTTCCTTCTCCACAGACTTTATTCGACCGGTTACCATAAGGGTTGAATAGTCTACATTAGGTGTGTAAAGTCATCAAACCAGCAATGTAGCCTTCATAAAGCGTGCAAGACATGCGCTTACACATGGATGAGAGCCAAGGGGTCACACATATAACTTATCATGGACAAGTCTCAGGTTCATGTCATCCTCAGGGGTCCGGAAATGTGTTGATTTACTCTAAGAGCCCTGCAAAAGGCGGTCGTGTTGGAGTGGGAGAGCATTACTTGGGTAAGAATGTTTCACATTACGTATCTTGGCACATCTCCGGGTTTGGGCATAATGATAGCATAGTCCATGTCGTGTTACTATCAAACAACGTACCAAAACTAAGGCTTTTATCGAACATGACAGCAAGGGTGTATTGCCCAGCTACGTCTCCGTATGAACATTCCTTAGGGGTCGTAGGCAGTTGGAAAATAAGTAATTATAGCTGCAGTATATGTCTGCAAATATTTATATTTCATCTGAACATGTGACAGTATCGTGTAAGACTTCCGGTACTGAACAAAACACAGGTTATTTACCCTATATATATATATATATATATATATTGCGCTCAACCTGTCAGTGTCTAACCCCCCCCCCCGTGTACATTACAGCCCGCACTGGAATTCATTAGGGTGTTCTCGAGGCTTCTGTGCTTTATGAGTTTCATGTCAGTGTATATGAAGCGTGCACTCTGGAAAGATTTGTGCGTGTTGTAAACATGTTTACTATGATCAAGCCGTCAAGAATTTTGTTTACGCTAATCCATAAATATGAACGAACAAGTTAGCAGGTTCGCAATCTTTTACTCAAGCCCACTTCAGAGGAGCCATATTTACGTCTACTTGAGGATTTTGATGGGATATCGTAGGAGCTTGGTCTTCACATCTGTGTTTTGACACATTAGACGTTCTTTTGGAGCTTGTATCGCCCATTGTCTCTTTGTGCTATTAATTACATTTCATCCCAGTTTACTCTGAAAGTGACTTGGTGTATATTTCTGAGGACTGACACACGGCATCCCGGACGTTACTGTCGCCCTGAGAAGTTACACCTTCGCGAGAAATTGGATATCATCGGCGTGCAGTACCCTATTGTTCTTCACTTACAGAACTGTCATTCTTCGATTCGAGAATTCCCAAGAACTGTGGATTCTGTATTTACGTTGACTCACTCGTCGGTGGAAGTCGAAATATTCCATCTTAATTTGCATGCTATCATCAGTATATATTTTTGTAATTATTGTTTTTGTATCTTACTTTCAGTTGTACTGTTTGTGTCTTTTGTTCAAATATATGTATTGAACTTGTTCAAGCATCTTCGCGTTCCTTTGTTTGACCTTGTGTAAGGCCCGTCCCTGCCTGAGAGTTGAACAAGCCATTTGTTCATCGTTTATCTTCTCCGATAGTGGTACCCTTACACACAGCACAAGCAGCTGATCGTGGAAAAATAATGACGTCGTACAGAAAGCGACACGCCCACCACCCTCAACTAGACGAATTCCAAATGGGTTTTTTCAAGTTGACCAATTATAAATTGTAATTCTTTTCTTATTGACTTACATTCCTGGATTTGATTGATGTTCAAGGGAGAAGTGTGAGAGATTTAGGGCTTAAAGAGACAGCGTCCTTTGTCAGTGACCTGACAAATCTCTTGGCTTGCCAGTAAACTGGCTTGTCTGCTGACTTTCCAATAACCTGACCCAGTCTGTTGATTTGCCAGTAACCTGTTGACTTGCCAGTAATCTGACCAGCCTGTTGACTTTGCCAGTAACCTGTTGACTTGCCAGTAATCTGACCAGCCTGTTGATTTGTCAGTAACCTGACCTGACTGTTGATTTGCCAGTAATCTGTTGATTTGCCAGTAACCTGAACATCCCTTTGACTTGCCAGTAATCTGACCTGCCTGTTGACTTGCCAGTAATCTGACCAGCTTGTTGACTTGCCAGTAACCTGTTGACTTGCCAGTAATCTGCCCAGCCTGTTGATTTGTCAGTAACCTGACCAAACTGTTGACTTGCCAGTAATCTGTTGACTTGCCAGTAATCTGACCAGCCTGTTGACTTGCCAGTAACCTGACTAGACTGTTGACTTGCCAGTAACCTGTTGACTTGCCAGTAATCTGAACAGCCTGTTGACTTGCCTGTGACCTGTTGATTTTCCAGTAACCTGACTAGACTGTTGACTTGCCAGTAACCTGTTGACTTGCCAGTAATCTGACCAGCCTGTTGGCTTGCCAGTAACCTGACCAGCCTGTTGACTTGCCAGTAACCTGACTAGACTGTTGACTTGCCAGTAACCTGTTGACTTGCCAGTAACCTGTTGACTTGCCAGTAACCTGTTGACTTGCCAGTAACCTGTTGACTTGCCAGTAACCTGACCAGACTGTTGACCTTCCAGTAACCTGTTGATTTGCCAGTAACCTGTTGATTTGCCAGTAACCTGACCAGCCTGTTGACTTGCCAGTAACCTGTTGATTTGCCAGTAATTTGACCAGCCTGTTGACTTGCCAGTAACCTGTTGATTTGCCAGTAATCTGACCAGCCTGTTGACTAGTCAGTAACCTGTTTATTTGCTGTTAACCTGATCAACCTGTGGACGTGCCAGATTTTACATAGTGTCTGTTACACAACGACACTTTAACATGGTGGGAAGAATCTGACAATTACGATATCTGAAAACAGGTAGGTATTAAACTATATTTATTCACAGGTGTGTATCTGTATAGCAGAGGCGGTAAGGGTATCAGTCGGCGGGAGGAAGCAAGATGGAGTGTCAGGACAATTTATATTCCCTGGAAGCACAACGCAAATCTACACAGAAAATACTTTCTGACAAATTTCAGGCCAATGCAGCCCATAACTGCAAAAGACTTTTACTACTCCTTGGTGTTGCAGTAATTTGGGTACAAAAAAGTTTCTATCTGCGAAATCCACTGATTTGATCAAAAGCATTTCTTTTTGTGAAAAGACAAGAGCTGGAGATGTGGAAACGCCATCCATAGCTTTCTTCGTAAAAACTGAGTGTTTTGTTTGACCTTCTCCCCCCGACTCCAACACCAGCTTACTACTACAACCCTGTTACAGGAAAGGAAACAAACGGTAACAATATACGCTAGATTACAACGGGAGGCTGAAGTTAGCACCACTTCCGTTTTAGTAACTCGCTATTCGAATATCGAATACCGAGCCAGCACGTTACGAAAGTGGTGCGTTAAGGAAAACGAAAATAGTTCTGACTTTATTCAGCTGATTACAACCAGAGTACAGCAAGCGTACATATGTATGACCAGAAATTTATGGATTACTTCGGAGTATGTGTTGGGTATACATGTTTATGTAAAATGCATTGTGTTTTAAATTTACTCTAATGTTGCTCCTTCCTTCTCGCGCATGTAGCCTACGTAGTGAAATTTGTCGGTAACCCGGGGGAACGGCCATGGATTTCCACCCGGTTGTCTCCCACCGTAATGCTGGCCGTCGTCGTAGAAATGATTTATTGCTGAACGCGGCGTAAAACTGAGATCAAATAAATAAATGATGTTGCCCAAGACTTGATAATTTCCCGACGTTCTTCACATTCAAACAGTTAAAAACCCTAATAGAATACATGAATAGATAATACAGGCACCATAAAATTTGGGAAATTGAATTAGTCATGTGTTTAGGCGTAAGCAAAATAAAACATTTTATTTGCTTCTGGTGTTTACGCATATCCTTCCAGGTTTAAATAAACTAGATTCTCTCAGGGGTGAATTTCAACCAAACGTTTTTTTACTTCACATTTTAATTCTCCATATTTCTCCATAAATGTTAGCTGGAACAACAGCTCTAATATTCTCACCGGGACCCTCTCGGGGGAAAGGGTTTATAAACCCATTCCACCAGCTTTTGCTCAGAATCGTCCAGATAAAACAGCTCTCACGCAGTGTTATAATTTTCAACATTTTCCGTATTAAAGAAAACGATGTTTTCTTGCCGTGACCATAATACTAAACCTCGTCGCATAGAGGTTTGATACTTTTCCTGGCAGACAATAAACTAGGTTGATATGTTCACATTTTAATTGTAGGCTTGACAATTAGTAATTGAAATGAATTTGCGCAAGAATAAATAAGGACTTTTGTCACACATGATGCTCCTCTAGACATTTTGATCGTTTTCTCCCTGACTGTGTTTGAGAGAGTCGCGTGGTGAAGTGCTTTTATTTCTGGCTTATATTCCAACATAATTCTTTGAAATTCGACACACATGTCGCTAAATTCCTAATGTAAAAAAGAGTCTCACATTTTTTTTTTAAATTCTAAATTTAAATGATCATTCAGGATGATCTGAGGTGGACATTAAAAATCTGTTGGGACGGTTTGGTACTATAAAGGGTAAACTATGCTGTTAGACAAACAAACTTTGAAAATGTTGAAAATCAGAGAACAAATAACATTTTGAAAAACAGATCTGGTTTTTAAAAAATGGCTTTGTTTTCATTGATCCTTCAGTAAAGCATAAGTCAGCAGTAGTGAAATATTCTTACCAGCTTCATACCAACGTAGGGCGTAAACCAACCATGCATAACTGAGTAAACAGATCAATAAATGAAGACATTGCAGTGTCTTTACTCTGTAAAGCTGGGTTCAAAAGGGTGGATTTGTAGAATCGTCAAGTCGAATGAAACTAGGAAAAAAAGTGCTCTTTTATACTCCTTGAGCAATTCCACAAATCAGTTTGTGACACGACTTAGGCAGTTCTGGACATTGACATCGAAGAGTGGGTGTGAATGAGTGAGCGCCAGCAACGGAGAAGTGCCTATATTCTCTACAACTGAAAGCTAACTCTCTCTTACAGTTTCTTGAAATTTTGTTTTGGGCATTTGTAAATTGTCGTTCTCCCGATAGTCAGCCTTTCATTGTGTCAAGCAAATTCTTAAATGAATATAAACGTCACTCTATACCACGCGACAGCACTTAGTATTTTACAAGTGCCCTCTTGTCTTTTTCAGTGTTGACGTTGCACATAAATGTCACTTTTAGAGAGATTAATAGCGCATTTGTGTGAATATCGCCTTTGCGAGGAGTTAATCATTCAACGTGAAAATTGTTGATTTTTTAATATCTTCCAGGAAGAAACGTGTTTTTAATTCGAAATGAAACCATATGAAATTGGCTCTTACATGAACCTATCATTTCATATGAGGAAATATGGTTTCCATCAAATGCAAGTGCAGAGGTACTGATTAAAGTGAGACAGAATGACGTGTTAAGCTCCAGCTGGTCATACTCGTTTTCCCTTAGTTTCTGATTGACATGCGACTTTAAAATTGACGGTTCGCTGTTGTGCATACAAGGGCACTTGGGACCCGACGTAATGGTTGGACTAAGTTGAGTTAGGACTGTACACCGAGCTTAAAACTCTGAAGGGATGTCAATTTCATGAAAACGACATTGTTTGCATCCTTTAAAGTATACCTTTATATGCGTTGACAGAGAACCCTTCCAATAATATATAAATATAATGACCTCAGTTTGTTCCCTGAGTTACGTTGTATTCCAGACCACATTGTTGTTTAGGATTATACTTGTTTGCTAACAAACGGCTCAAGGGTGAAACCCGGGCCTTTGACAGGCTATTTTACATACCACTTATTAATTGTCCATTGGACTTTGATGATAATTAGAAGTCATCAGCGCTCCTGGGTACGTATGCACGGACAATCTCTGAAGATCACTTGCCTTCTGGAAATATGTCCAGCAAGTTTCGACTTCGCCTCATAAATTGCCTGGAGGAAGTCAGAGTTCATCTTTGTGGTGTGGAGCCCACACCTCCTGTTCCGGCAGTTTGCAGGACTTCGCCTGACTTCTCAGTGAGCGGCGTCCCACTCATTATATACTGCGTTTGTTTGGTTGGTTGGCTGGTTGGTTGCAAGAAGGTCGCTTGAGAAGGCTTACCAGTATGATTCTTGTCACACGTGGTAAAGTTCGCCAGTATTTTCCTTATTTTGGCTTAATCTGGACACTCTGACTTCCTCCATACGTTATTGTGACCTCTACTGGGTGTAAGCAAAAAAAAAGTCATGTATCGTTATACATCTATGCAACCAAGTCATTGCCAACACACTTTGAGTTTCAGTTATCGTCATGCCAGCAGATATGTGCCATGAGAATCGACTATAGGAGAGAAATTCACGTAACGGGAAGTCAAGCTTTATAGGGGGAGATTTGCACGTTATGAGATTGCCTCGAGGACTCGTGTCAGTCTTATTATTTTAAACATAATACACATTGAGTGTGTGTGATTTCACATTACCTGAACTGTCAAGAAATTCATTGCATTATGCCTCACGCGATAAATAAAAGTGCCTAAACAACATGGCCAAAATCGTGGGTGACGTGAATCTGTGACCAAGGTGATCCAAATGTGTGCTACTAACCAACATTCCTTCACGTCATTTCAAACTAATACCTTGAAGCTGTGTTATACATACCTTTACATTAATCTCCATCCAGACATGTACAGGTGCGACAATTACAGGTGTGATAAGGCAATTTACAAGCTCACATTTCAGTCCAGCCCTACCATGATCCGACCCCGTTATCACGTGTTAGTTAGCTAGTCACATGGTATATGGTGGAGATGAAATGTAACAAGCCCATTCATATGCAGGGCTACTTGCACTGTAGCGGTTACATATTAGTTCTTTGCAAATAACACGTTTTCTTTTTACGCATGTATTGCATGTCCAGGTGCATGTCCAGGTGCAATTGGCATGTGAAGGTATGGAAACGGATTGTGGCTCCGTGCATGGTTAAGGTTCTTGAGTGACTTGTAGGTTCAGTCCAATACTAGAGAAAGATATTTTTCTTTTCCTGTTTTTATTTTTCTTAGAGAAAACCTCTATCCTTCCACACTTGCCTACCACGAATATCACGTGTGTCACACGTGGAAAAGTCCGCCAGTAACTTGCCAAAGGTTGCCTGGTGTTCTTCATACATAAAACTGGCCACCATTGTATACATCGCCAAAAAAACTTGATTACGGTGTTAAACAACTGGGAAATAAGTAAACAGATGTATTGGCCCATTGTCACCAAGGCCATACAAGCGGTGAGAGCCGGTGAATGCTGATAGATTTCAACCACGAGATTAGAGTACATCATCAGCAATAACTACGTCAGTCATCCATTCTACATCTACACCCTTCACACTTCTGTGACCATACGTCCTTCATGAAGTGTGGATGTTCATGGCAACTTACAGACAGAAACATTTAACGGAAAAGATACGCTGTGTTGTGTGTTGCCAGTTTCTTTGCAGTGTCTCTAAGGTACTCTTTTTGTGGCGATATTACCAAAATCGCAGCTACCTTACGCAACATCTATCGTTCTAGACATTTTGTAATGCTATTCTGACACTTTTATTATACATCATATGTGTTTTCCTGGGGTCTCCGTAGCCGAGGGAATGGCGTGCTAGCGAAGCACAAGTAATAACCCGGGTGCCTCCCACCCATGTGGTGGCAGCGGGTTCGAGTCCGGTCCCTGCTGGCTTCCTCTCCGCTTCTACGTGGGAAGGTCCGCCATCAACCTCGCGAGTGTCCTCCGGGCTCTGCCAGGTTTCCTCCCGCCATAATCCTGGCCACCGTCATGTAGGTGAAATATTCTTGAGTACGGCATAAAACACAAATCAAATGAATAAATAAATAAATATGTATTTGCCTTGTATACATTGTCTAACTTCCAATACATTATGATGCCATACATTTGTGCCACCTTGCCTTTCCCGTAATGTATGTATGTGTCCATGTATGCTTGGATTTTGCCTTAGATGTTCATCGTGTTGAGGATAGCCTCACTGGCCAAGTGGTTAGAGCGTCGGCCTCGAGGCCATTAGATCTCGGATCGGGTCATACTAAAGACTTTAAAAATGGTATACCTGTTGCTGCCTATCTTGGCGCTCATTACTCAGAGGTTAGAGCAACGAAAACTGACTGGTTGGCCTGGCGTCAGTATTTCGTGACTGGGTAGAGTGTCATGTCTGGTGTCTTCGGCATGATGTTCCAGTGGCTGACTCACCCTGCCAAAAGCAGACACAATATAACTATACATTTTCATTACTACTTGTTGTCATATAACTGAAATATTGTTGAGCATGACCTAAAACCCAAGCACACATACATACATACATACATCGTGTTGAGTATGATCGCCACTTTGAATATATGAAGAGTTGCATTCAAATTAATCGCAAGTGAGATACATATTTAATAAATGACACCATATATATATATATATATATATATATATACACATATACTGTGTCGTCTTGTAGCAGGGCGAGTACAATGCCGCCAAAGCTCTGCCGTTACTGAAACATCATGCCTGAAACACCAGGGTTGACACCCCACCCAGTCACATTACACTCACTCCGGGCCGACCAGCTGTGTTTCCTTGTTCTAACCTCTTAGTGCTGAGCGCCATGCGAGGCATGGACATGCACTGTTGTTAAAGTCATTGGTATGACCCGACACTGGGTTGATCCCGACTCCGAGGCGGACTCTCTGACATCTAGGCCACAGAGGCAGTCCTTGCATAAATGTCACATTTTAACCATACACGTTAAGTTGCCTATTATGCCACAGTGCAACATTTGTTATACACCTTAATTTTTCTGTTTTGCCACAATGCTACATTTGTTATTCGAGGTCGAGAGATCTGGGACCAAACCAGGATCGGGTCATACCAAAAACTTCAAAAATGACACGTGTTGCTGCCCCACGTGGGCTTATCACTGAGAGGTTAGAGCAAGGAAACAGGATTAGTCGGGCCGGGGTCAGTGACTGGGTTGACAAGGAGAAGACACAGTAAACATACCTTTTAATGACTCCCCTCCGTCATACAACTGAAATGTTGTTGAGTACGACGTTAAACCCAAGCATACATACATACATCTGCTATACATCTTAAGTTGCCTAATTTGCCACATTTTGTTCGATCAATGGCACTTTTGTTGCTTTTTCTAGTTGACGATCAAGCCGAGAAGAGTTTGGAAGTCATGGAGGAGCTCACATCTGCCCAAAGATGACTAGTGACCACTCCCCCTACACGTCTGTTAATACAAGTGACCGCCGGTGGAGCCACGCCCCCGGCACGCGGGTTTCGAGCCACGTGTGTGGAACTAAAGCCGAGCTCCCAGACAGCAATATGGTCATAGAAGGTAGAAAGAAAAACAAATTTATTCATTGATTTATTTACCCATTTTTTAGTTATTGTTGTTTTTGTTGTACAAACCTCTGTGTTTTTTCTTGAAAGCAAAGTGAAATGTTAAAGACTGGGATAGTCTAAATTGCTTTCCTAAATTGTCTGCTGCATTAAAACTGATATTGTACATCTCTTTGGAGAATGCGGAAACAAAATTTTGTTCTGCCCTTTCAACTTTGCCTGGTGTGACGTCACGCACGGACATGTGACGTAACCAATCGCCGTGTATCCATACATGACGCCCCTTTCAAACGCTCTTGACGTCACCCGAGCATAAATTCCTCACTAATATAAGGAATAAATCACCGACCTTTGGCAAGTCACTGGCGCACTTTCACACCTGTCAAGTACAGATATGTTCTAGATATCTGGTTGTCATCGGCTCTTGGTGTAGTGGGGACAATAAGCAGTAGGTCGCGCCCAGTTGGCGTAGTTTAACGTTCATTCAAGGTCAGTTGTCTTTCGCCGATATGAAGTGCTTATCTACATGTCACACGGGAGAAAGCTAGTTAATAACTTGCCAACCGCCTGTGCTTTACCTCAGGTCATTCCGTTTTCTTCCCTAATAGAAATCACGGCCATCGTATAATTAGGTGAAAAATTCCCTAGAACGTGTCACACAACATCGGAATAAATAAATTAAAAGAACTGAGCGACAGAAAGAAATATTTCTCCAGCATTTAAAATGAAAACGTAAGTGTAAGTGTTGCTTGTAATACACAAATAGTATCATTTATTACAAGTAAGGTAGTGCCAAATGACTCGCTTATAATTCACTTGCAATTTCCTTTTTGTAAATAATGAAGCGTGTTTACAATACACATGTATACCCTATTTACTTCTCTAATATACAATATACACTCCACTACTAATCTCTTCCGCTAGAGATACTGTAGCGGTGTACGTGTTGCTAGCGATGCACATATATATTGCCCTTTGTTACAGATAATGTAGCCGAGTACGTGGTGTTGGCCCTCCTGTGTACTGCTCTCGTCCTGGGTTTAACACTTCACACTATCAGGTCTGATACAATTTCTCACGAAATGTGGTGGTTCATGGCAAGAAAATGCGGCTGAAAAATTTCACATGCTTCTATTTAAAAATTCCATTTTTATTTTTTGGCTATTTGTCTATATCAGAAACTTCTTTGCAAATATTTGTAACTCTTTTTATCGATTACAGGGGGCCTCCGTGGCTCAGTTGGTTAGCGCTCTAGCACAGTGCAATGACCCAGAAGCCTCCCACCAATGTGGTCGCTGTGAGTTCAAGTCCAGCTCATGCTGGCTTCCTCTCCGGGCGTACGTGGGAAGACCAACCTGCGGATGGTCGTGGGTTTCCCCCGGGCTCTTCCCGATTTCCATCCACCATAACGCTGTCGGCCGTCGTGTAAGGGAAATATTGAGTTAGGCGTAAAACACCAATCAAATAAACTAAATCTTATCGATTACAATTTGTTTTTTTACATCGCCACATATACTGACACATACTACTTAAAAAAAATAAAACATAATTCAGTTTCAGTGAATCTACAGATTAGTTTGGCATACAGTAGAAAGACTGTAACTCCGAATATTGAAGTCATTATAGCGCCAGGCTTCTGCTACTTAGTTGGTGTCATCAGCAAGAAATATGTACAATAAAGAAATATACACGCGTAGGTGTGTAGAGATAATTACAAGTATTCCAGACATTAGAAAAGCATGGTCAGCTGACACACGAATGGTAGTGACAATCACAAATATATCGCTGTAATAGCAGGCTGTTAGTGGCAAAAATACATGAAATCTCGAGCAGCGTAATCACCCGTGCCCCTCACCAGTGTGATAGCTGTAAGTTCAAGCCCATATTACGCTGGCTTATTCTGCGGTCGTACGTAGGAAGGTTCGACAGCAACCTGATCGCTGTCATTGCTCACCGCATAGAAGTTCCCTCAGTTGTTGGCTTGGATCCAGTCGAGGTCTGGAACAGTCAGTCTTACGCTGTGTAATCAGAACAACAAAAACACACTACGCCGATGATTAATCTACCATTGGCCATGTGTCAGCTGGCCGACCTCATCCTCGTGTATCATGCAATGTAGGGGACAATATCTTCATAGGGCTGGAGTTTTATGAGGACTTGGTTAAAGAAAATAGTGCATTTGCAGGCTAAATCTCTTACCCTTTTAACAGTGTATCAAATAAACGTGAATATATATGAATTAATATCTGCTAGCAAACTATGGATGGTCCTGGGTTTCCCCCGGGCTCTGTCCGATTTCCTCCCGCCATAATGATTGCCACTGTCTTATTTATTTATTTATTTATTTGATTGGTGTTTTACGCCGTGCTCAAGAATATTTCACTTATACGACGGCGATCAGCATTATTGTGGGAGAAAACCGGGCTGAGCCCGGGGGAAACCCACGACCATCCGCAGGTTACTGGCAGACCTTCCCACATACGGCCGGAGAGGAAGCCAGCATGAGCTGGGCTTGAACTCACAGCGACCGCATTGGTGGGAGGCTTCGGTCATTGGGATGCGTTAGCGCGATAACCGACGGAGCCACTGTCTTATAAGTGAAATATTCTTGAATATGGCGTAAATACAGTCAAATAAATAAATCAAATCAATGCAATCTTGGGGAAAGTTATGAGAAAGAGAGTGGGTGTGCGTGGGAGGCAAGACGTACATTATTTAAACACATAGAGTTCTCCACAGGTTTTGATGCCATGGTTTAGTTCTTGTTTGTTCTGGTTTTTATAGCTAATGCTGTTCCAGTGTGTAACTCTGTCAGTGACCTTGGTGTTTCTAAAAGGGGTGTACGGAGATGGTCTAATTTGCTGAACCAAATGTTGGACCAACTATCATACCATCGCTGCTTCCCACAGGATACATGAAGAAAAAGAAAATTAACCCTTCCTGAGGTCCATGACTTACAATCTATTGGACCTGCCGGAGGATTACCGTACTAGCGAAGCACAAATAATGACACAGGTGCCTCTCACCAATGTGGCTGCAGTAAGTTCAAGTCCAGCTGCTGTTGGTAAACACATCCAAATCCTGAACAATCTGAGAGGCAATTATGTGATCATGAAACATTATAAAGGGTAATGGTATCGCTCTCATTCGGTTGTCTGATTAAAATGAATCAATATATGACCTGTCCAAATATAACACTAATTTTAAGGCACTGGACTCGTATCCCTCTCAGCCAGATCCCTGTGTTACAACTATATTTAAAAGGGTTGTCCACTAAACAAGAAATCTACACGACAATTCAATCACAAAATGATCGGCTAGCTAAGGCATATACGGCCTCCCCAAGGTCCTGAGGACTTCTCCGATATTCCGGCAATGCGATCAGTTGTGGACAACACCGTCTCAACCTGTTATGCACTTAGCAAACACCGGTTTACTCATCCCGTTAACTATTAACGAAAATATAGAATCAGAGACAGCTTTGAAGCGGCACACAAGATTAAGAACATACCCCAGGACTTATTCACTCAAGGTTATATGTGAATTCCCTGTTTACTAATGCACCACTTGACAAGCTGTGAAATACTTACTAATAGAGCATACAGAGACAAGGCTATTAGCCTAAAACCTTGCTTTACAAAAAAACTTGATTGAGTTTGATAGAGTAATGGGTTTGCCATTAAACCTAATGTTAGCTGATATTATTATGTCAGAGTTAGTCTTAGGTAAGTGTTATCACCTGAGCTGGAGGTGATTGATCGCGGTTATTCGCCTAGTCGGTGGGTATATAATATACCTCGGGGCGTTAGCATGTGCGTTACTATGTACCCGCTGACCAGGTGAATAACCACGATCAGTCACCGAAAGCGAAGGTTATAACCCACTTACATAATGGCTCTTTTGTTATCCGCATGTGGCGCATCGCCCAGTTTCGAGGGAACAGCCCCTGCTACTCCTTGGTCTCAGTTTGTTCTGGAGATTATATTTACCGCCAGACATGTACGGAGAACTTCATGTAACTTGACTCCAAAAAGTTTGTGAACACGACGTATATGCGGTCGCTGTGAGTTCAAGTCCAGCTCATGCTGGCTTCCTCTCCTACGTGGGAAGGTCTGCCGGCAACCTGCGGATGGTCGTGGGTTTCCCCCGGGCTCTGCCCGGTTTCCTCCCACCATAATGCTGGCGGCCATCGTATAAGTGAAATATCCTGGAGTACGGCGTAAAACACCAATGAAATAAATAAATAAATATAACGTATATGCTGACTTGACGCTGAAGTAATTTACCTGTAGGCGCTTGTTAGCAGCATGTCCATCGACGATAGTGACCATCTGTTTTTCCTTCTTGTTAGCAGCATGTCCATCAACGATAGTGACTATCTGTTTTTCCTTCTTGTTAGCAGCATGTCCATCGACGATAGTGACCATCTGTTTGAAGACTTGTCGGCCGTGAAAACCATGTCAACAGAAATCATGCATTAGAACAGCATAAGCTATAGCATAGGTACGGTTTTGAGAAGCGGGATTTCGCATGAACTGTGTCCCACTGGAGGGACTACAATTTGTTTTCGACACAGTATACGTTTAGCCCAATAACCAATAAGTAGTTCTTTATTACGATTTATTTGCAAAAACATAAAGCATATTCGCCACAGGGTTTAGGTCAAACCATAGCATGTTGTGCATGGAAGACATGAGCTGTTTGTAATGTATGGCTCTAAAAATTTCGTCAGCGTAGGCAGACGGTTAATATTTGGGACAAGACCACTATCAGAATTTATATCTCTGAAATCATCTTGTTTTAGGTCATCTGTATAACTTTGAATACAAGAATTTGCGACAGCGACATTCTCTGACCACTCTGGGTGTTGATGATGGGTGAATTACTCCCTTATACACAGGTGTACACAGCGATGCGCGCCATAAATACTCGCGCGCAATAAAAAAAAAGCCAGTATGTGAATATTGTTAATGACTTAAGACTGGTATAACAAGGCATTGTTTGAGATATGTGGCCGACACTTTAATGTTGATTAAACCTGAAAACACTGACCTTGTCACAGAAACACTTTAACTGACTTGATCGACAGCTACAGCTACAATTTATGTCAGAGCATTTTGCTGAGGAAACTGCTGCACATTTCTTAGATTTAAAATTTGATGACCAAGTCATTTCAATATACAGAAAATCTACCCAAACAGGACTTTTCAGTAAATACGAGTTTTGAACCTTAACGCGCTAAAACTGCTTGGATTCGTTCTCGAGCTACAACACTCTGTAACAATACAGGTTTACTCATTGAGGAACTTATGAAAATCCAAAAGACCACATTCAGATATTTTTGAATGTGCGGTTTCTAGGTAAATACTGCTCATATATAATTCGAAGTCCATCTGTAAAATATAACGCCTTGCAACAGGAAATACCAATGTGAGTTCAAGCTTCCTCTCGGGCCTTACATGAGAAGGTCCGCCAGCAACCTGCGGATGGTCGTGGATTTCCCCCGGGCTCTTCCCGGTTTCCACCCACAATGATGCTGGCCGCCGTCGTATAAGTGAAATATTCTTGAGGATCAAATAAATAAATGTAACAGGAAATGTGAAATTTATGCTGATGTGCAACTCTCGATCCATATCTTCATTTGTGCCTTAGAAAGACAAGTCCTCACTTGAAACTCAAAGCTATGTACAATGTCTATCAGTTCATATTCCCTGGTCGCGGTAATAGGTGTATAGGTAAAACAGAACGATGTTTGTTTCAAGGACTCTCAGAACACAACAACAACAACACAGCTACACACTGGAACAGCTTTATTATTAAAGAAGTATTAGCAATAAAAGAGAACCATCCAGAACTAAACCATGGCACCAAAGCTTGGAAAGCTTGTAAACTGTTTAAACAACCTATGTCTTGCGCATGGTTTGCTTTGTTTTATTTATATCGTTATTCTCTGCATCATTGTTAACGAACCCACCCACTCTCTTTCTCCGCTATACTTCCAACTACATCATTTTCCTCAACATTTCAGGTAGTGTTTCCATTACCAGTCTACTGTTATACCGATGTTATGTAATTCTCATTACCATTCATGTGTTAGCTTACCATGATTTTAATGTCTTGAATACTTGTAATTTTCCCTGCAAAGCTACATGTATATAAGCCTGTATATTTCTCTGTTGCATCTATTTCCTGATGATGGCACAACCTAAGAGGCCGAAATATGGATTAGCTGGATGATGACTTTAATAGTCGGAGATGGCTTACTTGTAGAATATTTTCCAGTTTGTGCTGGTGCTTAGTGAAAGTACGATTGTAGAAATCTGAATGTACATGGAACAGAGTTAAACAGGTCACGACGTTTCATGATATCAGTCAAAACACACCAATACTAAGCACGCGTGTTGCATGATATTCACGTGAATCACGTTACGTTACGTGTAAAAAATTTGCATTTAGAGGGAAAGACCCCACAAAAATGAAGTGAACATGACTATTAAAAACTATATCAGAAAAACCTTCACTGATTTTTTTAATAATGTTTATGTAGTTTGATGAAAATTTTCAGATGCAGTTTTTAATTTTTTTTTTACCCACCATCCCTTCATATTTCCAGTATCTTTGCCTCTAAACTTGTCGCACAGTTACCATACGACTGACGGACTAAATCACGATTAAAACAAGTCCGTATGTCATTTCCATTATCAAATGTTTTTAATAAACTCTTTATGTAGTTGAAGGTATTGAGTATATACTAGCTGTTGTGCATTTGGGTAGTCCGGCCATACATGGGAAGGTCTACCAGCAACCTACACAAATATTCATTTACTTGTATTGTACGCCGTACTTACACGACGGCGGAAAGCATCATGTCGGGAAGAAACAGGAAATACGTACGGCCGGAGAGGAAGCCATCTTGAGTTGGTCTTGAACTCACAGCCATCTCAAACGCGAGATGCCCATGGAACATTACGCTGCAATAGCGCTAACCCCGCCACCCCACCCCCGCAATCCCAGAAACTGATAATTGCGCGGATTTCACGGGACCATTGGGCAGTTACCACCCTGTCGTGGCTGCTCTGGTTTTACTTTCTGTGCTGTAGTCTTCATTGTCGTCATTATCTTATCTTTGCAATATCTTCTTCTTACTTGTCTTGCTTCTACCATGATCATAATTCTATCCCGTTTCAGGCAAAAATCGACGGTTGACGTCGGAGTTCAGACACAAGGAGATACCGTCACATACACTGTCAGAGAATGGCGAGAGTATGTTGACATTACTGTACTATGAATCGGGGCAAAGGCGGAACTGAGTAATTGCCCTGCCGTAAAAACGGGTGTCGTCCGACCTTTGATGGGGGAGACGGGGGCACAAACGGACGATCCGATGTAACGGGCTGATGGGGAACTAATGCATTTACCAGGCAGGTTGAGAAACTGTGAAATATACCCAACGTGCCGGGAAAGTATTCAATATCTACCAGACAGATTGCGTAATTATATCCCATCCTTCTGTAAAGGGAGGAAACCATGTTATTTACCAGACAAATAGGTAAATGCCTTCCCAAACCATGGAAACAATGAAGATCACCCCATGCACCTTCCAGCAAATGGTCAGCTATTCTGTCTACCGGAACATAGGAAAACTATTCCTTCTTCCTAGCAAGTGGGGAAATTTCCGATCTTCCAGACTGCTAGGGAAACTGTCCCATATAATGGACAGGTAAACTATCGGACAAATGAGGATCTCCTAATCTACCGGGACGGGGCTGGACCGTAGATACGTGTACCTGTCTATACCAGACAATTGGCGACCGCAAGGATTTCGGAATATCGGGCTCCACAACCTCTTCGGGGGGCAAGTCAGAAGTTGGAGTGTCCGGTGTTTTTTTTTTTTTTTTTTCATTTATCTGTCAGACAAATGGGAGGGCACGCCCTCGGACTTCCACATAATGTTATATGTACAATCGAGTTGCATGACTTTTTTGGCGCTCTTGTTTCCTGATAGTTTGCACGTAATCATGTGTTCCATGTTGGTACTGTTTAAATGTATAAAGGATTTATAATATCATCCAGTGTCCAAATACGTGTGTGTATTAAACAGTAAGGAGTGACCCCATACTCCATTTGCTCCTCATCAGCTGCAAACCGGTCTAAAGCAAATTTCACTCCAGTTTTACATTAATGTTCATCCTCAGGCTGGTAATGATTAGAGCAGGTTGTCAAGTAGCACGTGATTGAAGGCGCTTGTCTTTCAACACTTCCCGCTCTCACTGGTTGGGGAAGTGAGAGATAGGCTTGGCGGTAGTATGTAGTCGACGATAGCCGTAACACCATTGGTATCCGAAAAGACTGAACAACTTTTTACGAACCTTGAGCAATGACCTTGACGTCCTTGTTCTATGTAACGCTACAGCTTTAAGGATTTGTGAATTTGGCTTACATTGCTTGCATTCTGCCATCAGCTGGCCGCTTTTGTCTGCGCAAAAACACCTGTTAATGTTATATTCCCTGGGGGAGCTGTGTAGGTTGAGCATCGGATTAATTTATTTAGTTGATTGTCGTTCAACGCCATATTCAGGAGTTTTAGTGTCCACTGGAGACCTCGGGAGTTTTATAAAACCTTTTCATTATCGGGAGAAAGACGTGTGTAAGTGGTGAGAAAAGCCAGTCCACACCACGAGACACAGGAGGCGCTGGTTCAACCCCGGCCTTGGGCAAGGAATTTGTTGGCTCATCTCGCTTTCAATGTTCGTGGGGCCTTGTTAAAGATAAGTGATCGACAGCGCGCGGGGTGCCCTTTGCCAAGTCTATAACGTTCGTTGATGACTATCCAGATTCCACCAATATGGTGTGCGTATCTGTGCGTCACAGGGGAACATTCACAAGGAAAGATCGACAATAGTTTACCCACATGCACGTCGGTTCCCTCCGCCCACAAAACTGACAACCATCCAAGAGTATGGCGTTAAACAACATTTAAATAAATTCTTTTGATCCTGTCAGGGCTCCACCTACTTGCTTTATGCAGTTTCGGTTCAGTTACCATTTACATCCCCCTTGCTCTTCTGCGTCAAAAGTTTGTAAGGTACCGAACTAGTACTAGTGATTTCCTCTCGGATCTAACGTGGTTCCTCGTGGCTGTAACTGGTTTCATCGCGGATCTAACGTGTTTCCTTGAGCCTGTAACTGGTTACAAATAATCCTGCTCGTCACCAAATAGATCAGACAATTTAAACACCATGTGCCCAGAACTTGTCCTTGGTTGGTTGATTAAAACCACCTTTACGACTATCATGCTTACACCGTAAGGTGAAGCAGGTCGTGGCCGAGTGGTTGACGAGTCGAGATGAGGGTTCAGTCAGACGGCGAATTTGTTCATTCCGCCACTCTCACTTGTCTTGCCGACAAAGCGGCCGACAACTCTGACGCGGCCGTCTTCGAATACAAACGTTCTTTTAAGACCAAAAGTGTTCCACCAGCATGGCTTGCATATTTGTGCGTCACACGTGGGAAAGTTCGTAAGTAACTAACCTGATCTTTGAATTTAAGCTGGGGGCATTCACGTTTCCACCATCCATAAAAATAAAAAAAAACATTGTTGACTGTGGCTTTTAAAAACAATCAAATAAATACATAAAAGTAAATAAATGTGTTTAACTTTTATACTCGAGACCACGTACATTTTGAATACGTGTATGTATAGCAACGTAATGTCCGCCTTTATAGAGCTTTATGCTACAGGTTTTCGTTTGTGGGCTAAATTACATCAAGCTAGCCCGGAGATTAACCTTGTAAATGTATCAGTAACAATAGCCGCTAAATGAAATAAGATTGGGTAAAGCTATCCTCGATAAAAAACGGATATATGGTCACCGCCGTCTCGATACGCAGATAACCCACGAGATGACGAAACCAGAAAAGACAAATTAAACCATCTGCCTTCGGCAAGCAACTGACATACTTTTCACGAGTGGCCTTGGTGGAGTGGTGATCAGAACAGCCGCCTCGACGTCGGGAGATACGAGATCAAATCCGGGTCGGGCCAAGGCTTTAAAAATGGTACTTCTTGCTGCCCTGCCTGGCACTCAGCACTGAGAGGTTAGAACAAGGGAACAGGGCTGGTCGGCCTGGTGTCAGTATAATGTGACTGCGTGGTGTGTCGTATCTGATGTCTTCGGTATGATGTCCCTGTGGCGGCAGCACTTTGGAGGCATGGACTCGCCCTACCACAAGAAGATACAGTATATATGTATATATACATACATTCTAAGAATCCCTCTTCGTCATATGACTGAGAAACTGTTGAGCACGGCGTAAAACCAAGCATAAGCGCATTTCACTCCTTGACGGAAGGCAAAGCAATCTCCAACAAACAATAAACACTTTTAAAAAAATGAGGACAGTTGATTAAAGCATCGACCGCTAATTTTTCTTCAGCCCACCCCCACCCCCACATAAAAGTGATTAAAAACCAGTTTCACTGATAACTTCCTTTTCACAAAAATTTATTTGGCACTCACAAAATGACCCTATACATGACAAGTGTAATCCACTAGGTTTCACAGCCAATTTCAATAATACCTAGAATAGGGTTGTATTTTACCAGTGCCGGTAATAAGGTTTTGAGGTAAGACGACACTCGGTACACGCTCAAACATATAAAAATCTCGACATCATACGTACCTCGTTACCCTAGGTGATATCCAGTATATGTACAAAGTAAAACAAAACCACACAAATTGTATTATTTTAATAACAATTTAAGTGCGCTTATAAAAGAGACACCACGCACTTGATAAAAATGTAGAAACAGAACTAAATGCTTGTTCTGATAAGTAATATGGGTCGCTTGGATTTTCATTACTAGCTAATCAAGGTGCATCGAACATTAAGTGAAATTAATTGGGGCTACAACCATGCTATGAAGGATTCTCAAAGCCAAACTGCCACTAGCTATCACATGCAGGCTTGGTTTGATTCATGGAATCTTCATCTGTCCACGTCCATGACAACTGCAGTTGTATGCTGCCAGTTGTATGTGACGAGAAGCAAAGCGGAACATTCCTTCAGCGTTCTACATTCAATCTAAAGGCGCACCAAATGCAAAGCAAAAATTAGGCTACCAGTTCGCTATTGCTTGCATGAGGAGAATTTCCAGCCCTGCTCATGGGCTACACAGCCATTACCAATGCGTATATGTTATCCTTTCTTTGATCATGGAGGTAAAATAGGAGGAACAACTCAGGCCTCTGAAAGTGTTCAGTCTACGATACCGACAAAGCAGGTCTCGAGCTTTGTTTTGACAGCAGATTGACATGTCTGGCCTGTGGTTAGGTCATCGAGCATGCGCTATCGAGACGAGTAGCTTCCAGCACATGTTGGTCTAGGAACTCAGCACCCAGTCGCGCGTCGTTCAGAAGCACTTTTGCCGAATGATTAAGACAGAATGCATGTCAGGCCTCCTTGATTCAGTTATAGCAACAAGGGGCAAAAACTGAGTGTTGCTATTAAAGAGAGAATGGTTGCTTTTGGGGGCGGTTATTACTATGTGAATAAACTTTATGTAAGCTAAGTTACTTATTTTATAAAATCATGTTACCAGATAATATCTCACGGGGCTTTATGAACACCGATGAATAGTATATGCCAGATATTTTCCAAAATTTAGGTTACAACAGACCTTTGAAAATTTTCGTAATATTTCTGGAGCAACATAAAGACTAATCGATCACTACCTTTAAAACTGAAATGCTCAGATAACTGCGTCCGCTAAAGCAATCATTTACTCTCTGTACAAAAATAATCACCAGTTAGAAAGATACCCCCTTTCTCTCTCCTTAAAGTTGGGAAAGTGTTTGGCGAAATTTAGAACCTCAAATCATCACTTACCCACTGAGATATGTATATGGGGAAATATTGATAAAATAGACAGGGTATGTAACTTATGCAGCCTAAATCTGCCATGTGTTGAATTCCATTATTTATTGGTATGTCCTTATTAACTACACATGCCGCCGTCCTATATGTGAAATATTCTTGAGTACAGCGTAAAACACCATAAAAATAAAAAATAAATAAATTACGGTGATCCATTTTACTACTCCTGTGTAAATTCTTTTAATGCCATTTTATACATGTTTATTTTCTTCACCTCATATCTCGCTATATCAGCCATCTGAGCTTAATAAAGTTTCATTCGTTCATATATAACAGTGTATGGCGATGTATGGCAGTTGCATGTGGTGTTTTAAACAAGGACGATTTTCTTGTCAGATAGTTGGTTTTGTCAACGTTGCATTTCGATGCACCAAAGTTTATACCTCTCCAAGGATAGTATACCGTAATGTTACTTTTACAGGTCTATACACGAAGTGGTATACATGTCAAACAAACATTAGCGGTAAGTTAATTAACATTATATAAATGTAGAGATGTCTGTATTCACAGCTGGTACGGCTCATTAATGAGGTAACCCCCTAATCAGTTGTAACTGCGCATGCGTATCTATGCCGACCGGCTGTGCCTGTTGGAGGAATATGCGAATATAGTGTTGACAAAAACCAAACTTGCAAAGAAACCGCTTACTGTACCCATAATTTCGGCATAATGATAGGTGAAATTGAAAGAAAACACCCTGTAATTAAAGCATGATAAATCATGAATAAGTTGACTAAATTCCCGGAAGAGCCATTCTGTGAGTGTGTTATTCGCAATGGACCAGAGCTGTCATCAAATTTCATTCCATAATGAGGCAGCCCATTTCAGCTATGTGTAAAGACCCTATCACACAGAACACAAAGAAATGATAGGCTTTGCCTATACAACAAGGAATGTAGTAAGCATTACATAAAAGCAGTGCGAACTAATACATACGATTGTTGTAAATTCAAGCTTTAAAGAAATCTTGAACAAAAACAGCAAAACATCTATATGTGCATTAGGCTTAATGAACTACATATATGTGCCTGGGCGTTATAATATGTATACACACGAATAGCCTCAGAACACCGGATGGCGGACATCCCTGGAATTCAACAGCCAAGTATTCTGAAGACCCACAAACGGGTAAAGATACATGTGATGTATTAGTGTTGCTTTTGCCACTGTTTTTATATGCATTCTATTTATTTATTTATTTATCAATTAATTAATTTATATACCTGATTGGTACAAAATGTTACTCTCAAGATTTCACCCCAACCGGGCACCGACCTAAAAGGCATGGTAGCCAAACCAAACCTTCAACCCAAAAGTGTATTTTGGAAGGCAAGCAAAATTCTTTTGCTGCTAAAATTTATATTCTTCCTGTAGGATATCATCCCATTTTTTTTCATACAACCCTCCATACATTTTTTAACAGGACTCTTAAGAATCAGGCAAAATGAGCAACTTAGGTATCGGCGAAATTTGAGGCCATTTACCATGCATGACCACTGTGTATTTATGGGTGGATGAAAGAAGACAACTGGATGGAAACCTTCAACCTTCAACAGGTGTGAAAAAAATCACTGACACAAGGCCGCAACCAAACCAACGAAGAGATGCATTCGAACCCTCGACCTCAGTAGTCAAGGCCCCTCTATGGCCTAGTGATAATGATTCAAACAGTCTTTCACACCAAGGCGGCTGTGAGCTTATGCTGAGGTCCACTCCGGTTGTATACGGGAAGGTCTGCCGGGCACCCTGCGGTTTCCTCGCACCATAATATCTGCCGTACAAGTGGAATACTTCTAACTATGACGTAAAACAACATCAAAAAAAAAAAAAAAATAAATATGGAATTTTTCACAGACAGAAGCCTTTAGTGAGCTTTCACAAGACGCGAACATACTATGTCCAGTAATTCTGATCTCTAAGTCTGGTTGTTTTCTGTCAGCTGTTCGGCGCTCTGTTGGGCGGCCGCTCTTCTCGTTGCTTTACATGACGCAGGAGAATAATCAGAGCTGCTGGCGTGACCCCGGGAATTCGACTCGCCGCCGCGATCTGAAAGCACAAAATTGCACAAACATGTGTTGAATTCATTTCTTTGCCTTTATCTTGTGTAGTTCTTCTGGTTATTTGCCTAATGCCTCACCTATCTTTTTACAGGTAGGAAATATGTGATTTCGAAGTTATATTTCTATTACAATGCGTAAAAGCATTTTAAATGTTGCAGTTTCACCCTCCCCTGCCACACTGTGTAATTTGTCAATTGATCAAATCAAATCAAAATAATGACAAATGTTATTTGGTACTTCCCGCAGAATTGGACCAATCGCATCGTGTGAGTTGGGCTTACGATCTACACTGCAGATCTTGACTCATTTTCATTATACTTTGTACTCATCTAACACAGTTCTCTTGCCGCATTTCCCATAAACTTGAGCAATTTTCATGGGACACATTTTGCTTTATGATTCATCCACCTTATAGGGCCACTTTTTGTGAAGTTCTTTTAATTTCTTACCAAAGAAACTTCAGTCAAAAGTATCATTGTAATGCCTTTACACGCTTCTTAAAGTGCCAAGCTTTAGATGAAATACAAAAATTTATTATCTGCTAGATACAATACTTTGGAAATACAGAGGAAACTATACTGTCTCTACATGTACCTCGCCAGCTGCATGTCCAGGTCACGTGACACGTAAGTAGGGTGCCACTGTGCAATTTATTCCCTACGTTTAAAGCTATAAAAAGTCATTTTAAAAGCTTTAAAAATGATTTTTAAATATCTGAAAATGGTCTATTTTTCAAGCTTTGCCAATGGTCTATTTATAAAGCTTTGACACTGATTTTTAACACTTTAAAACTCGTGTCAGTGGAAAAACAGACTGCTCCCGAGTCAGCGGTAATCGTCAGCGTTGTATGCCGTATCAATTCTAGCCTGTCTCGCAACACTTAACGTTTGGTTTACCGCACTAGCAGCAGCAGAAGACTGCGACATGTTAACAGTTAAGCAAACAAGTCTGAGACGGAACAACACCTTTAAATGTTACTACCTGGTTTTGAAAATGGTGCCAAATTCTGTATACTTAGAAATCACTTTCACAACTTTGAAAATGATCTTTAAAGCTTTAAAAATTGGGACTAAACAGCACTAGAGCACCCCATACACATACCACACACAAGGTAGAGTATGTGATTCTATAGCGGCTGGATTTTTATGTGGCACTGTGCAAAGCAATCTCACACCAAACAAGCTTCTTAAATAATTAACATCTTTAACCTGGTTGTATGCTATATTTGGTTTATTTGTTTATTTCAAGGAAAATAACCATGAATATTTCATGTCCACAAGACTGAGGAGAGGTGTGTATATTGCTGAGATGGTTGGAAAAATGAAATTGGCAAGAGCAGGACGTGACATTTCTTCACATCCAAGTGACTAGGTTGCCTACAAAATGGAAACTTTTCCCCACTAAAGTAACATGCCCAAGCTATGTACTCTGTTGTTTGCTCCTGTCTTTGCGATGACAATTTGTGGGCAACCTTGATAGATGCATGCAAAAGTTACAAGAGGACAAAGTCGCCATTGTGCAGAAAGAGTACCTCACTGTCTGAGAAAATAGAGTCTAAATACAGAACACATCATTAGCTTTTTTCTTTAAGTATTACATATTACACACTCAGAGCTGATCCTCCCCATGTGAACAAATTACATAAATGCACTGCACTTTGAGGAAAACCCTTGCAAAGCCATGTACTTTGGGTTTCTCATGGCATAAGAAGGCACTGTTGCTTTGAAATCCTATTAAAAAATCTCCAGAAGGTATACATACTGTATAAGGCCGTGCTTCTGCCAGCTTAAGCTTGGCCTCTGTGGACATGTTTAAGCTGGAAACAAAGAACAAACAACATGAACAATGCACAACCTCAGACATAATGGAGATCGCCTTAAACTTCTTCTCACCTTAAAACAAAGTCGTCTAAACCTAAGAGCGTGTGCACTTTCGTTTTTTCCTGAAGTATCTCAACATAAGACAGGCAGTATACAAGAATGGGCAGTATGGGTTGAAAATCATGTTTCAATACTACATTTTGGACTTCTTAATGTAGCCTCTCAGAGTCTCTAAATGCGTGCAACATTTGAGGCCTAACTGCACTTACAATTAACACTTGGGGTATAACAGTGGATGTGTGTGTGCCAGAGACCTAATTGCAAACGTCTGAGAAGCAACTGTATATGAGCACCATTTAAAATGCAACTCTACGCAACATTTCAACTGCAACTGCAACTGTAAGCGTGTCAGACTCAATTAAACATGTATGCAAGATTCAAGACACAATGTCACGATGCATTCAAAACGCAAATGCATGCAATATTTACCAAGCATATGTAACGTTTAAGACACAATAGTGTGAAACAATTAGTAAGCACTTTATGAAACACTTGAAACATAACTACATGTATATACAACACGTGAAATTACCAGCGATATACCTGATTTACAGGTGATCATGGCTCGTCTCAAATTTCTCAATATTCAAACATCAATTTGTTGTAAAATTGATACTTAGTACTTTCAGTATTCACATTGATGTACATGTATGTATGTGTCTGGATATTTGCTTCAGTTCTGGTTTAGGCCACACTAACTTCAGCTTTTGTTTTATGAGCAGAATTAATCTTTCATTCAATGTCAGCGTAAGGTATCAAAATAAATATACAACTGAGAAATCCTCTAATATTGTGAGAAATGTAGACTGTTCAAGTATTTTTTACTGCTGAATACGTATTTACATGATCCAAAAGCCTTGAAAAACAGGAAAATGATAAAAAAAACATAAATTTTGGATGTGGATGTTTCTGTTTTATTTTTATTCAAGTATTGGACTTTTCAGTGCAGGTTCTCCTGTAAAACACAGCATAACATTGGTGTTGCCTTATGCCTTCGTTTTCAATTTTATTCTTCATGAATGCACTCTGTAAGTTCATCAAACTTTCGACCCACCTGAGATAGTCGAGGTTTGATGGCAGCACCAGCTGTTCCTCTCTCCTCACTTCCTCTATGTCCCCCAGCTGGTTCTCCAGATCAGATGCATATTTGGCTTCAACACAAAATCAAATTCACGTTTCTAGTCACATTACTCTATTTTGCCTAAAGTTTAGCATTTTTCAAGTGACAAATCTGGCATGATTCTCAATGATTCATCCACCTCTTCAGGCCACGTACAATTGTTTTCTGAAGATTGATTAAATTTTTTATAAAAAAGCTGAGATGTTGACATCAAAAGTAGCATTTTAAGGCCTTCATATGCTTTTGGAAGTGAACTGTACTGACAAGCTCAACTTTAAGGTGACTTTTCACTTTACCTTCATCACCTTCTTTATTATAAAAAAAACCTGTGCGAGAGGGTCATACCTTCTATTTCTATTCTGGTAAAGAGATACGGGTCGTTTCTCAAGTGACCAAACAGCTCTGGGTACTTCTGCACTAACATCGCCATTGAAATGCTGGGGTTGGCAAGGATCTTAAAGGCACTGAAAAAAAAAAAATAAATAATAATAATACTGTTATTAATAAATTTAAAATCCATTCAGGATTCACATCTGAAAGGAAATATTAAACTCAGATTCCAGAACACTTGTTCAATAGGGACTGTGTATACATGATTATATTTTTTCATTGTGTCTATATTTATTATGGTACATCTGATACCTTTTTTATTCTGACATGTTTTAATTCAGATTACGCATGAAACTGGGTATCCAAGATTTCCAAAAACAGAGACATTAAAATATGATGTATCTATTCTTGCAAAACACATTAAAAACAATGATAGTATTGTAAAGAAACAACTAAAAAATTGTAACACTGTAAAGCAATGATAGCGAGTGTCCTTATGTAACAGGCCAATTTAGTACTTAGCAGCAACGGCTCTAGGGAGAGAAAACACAGGCCTCAATCCTTAACTATTGAAAGTCCCATTAAAGGGAGACTGCAGTGGATATGGAGAAATTTGCCTGCATGTAGCACTGTCTAACAAATCACATTCACATGTAACAAAATTACAATCCCCTGGGCACTGCCCGGTTTACCTAAATGCATCATGGTGGGAGGAAACCTAGCAGTGCCCAGGGGAATGTAATTTTAACGAGGATATACAGTTTCTTTTCTCTCCCAGGGTTAATCAAACTTACGGACATCTACAAGTCCAACAAAACTGTTAGTGAAGTGCAAATTTCTAGCTTTATTAATATCTCTCCTAAAAATGAGAAGAATTGCAGTCATGACCGTAGGCCTGTGGTCGCTTTGTTGATGATTTTAGCAGAATTCTGGCTAAGGGGACGCTACTCTTACAGTACAAGATTACTGATGTGTACACTAGTCTGTACTGTGAGCAACTCGGCCAGGGAATGCCCCTGCCTGTGTATCAACCAGGATTTGTTTGACAGTCTTACACATAGGCAAATTTTTCCATATTCACTGCAATCTCTCACTAATGGGACTATTAATAGCTAAGACCGCCGTCTCCTAAGTGAAACATTCTTGAGTACGGCATAAAACACTAACCAAATAAATAAAAATGTACCGTATAATGGCTGTAAGGAGCATATCACCCAGCACGCTAAGCAACTGAGCCACGAAGGCCCCCTATCCATATATAAGGAAAAATATTTACTAAATTGTTTTGTAATATTTACCAAAATCTCATTTACAGTTATAAAATTTACTAACATGCAATTTCCTCACAATATTCACTAAAGTTCCATTGGTCTCTAAAATTCACGAAAATCTCATTGGTTTGCAAAATTCATTAAAATCTCACTGGGTGTGCAATATTCGCCCAAAAATCTCATTATTTCACAATATTCAGTGGAATCTCACTGGCCTGCTATATTCACTAAAAGTCTCATTGATTGGAACTGCGTTCTCTGAAACCCGTAATGTGCAGTGATAATACGATAAACCATGTGATTTACTGTTCATCTAAACTGTTTATTTCCCACTGAATGAAAAGAGTACTTTTTCAGTCAAATTTGAAATTCTGTCAGATAGTGATACAGAAGAATAGTCAAATGAATACAAAACCTGAAAATGCAACTGCAGTTAACCAAAAAAACGTAAAACAAACAAGATGAAAAATGGAACTACATGTACATGATTTAAATCTTTTCTTTGAAATGGAAATTGGCAATTTATTGAATTTTTTCGGTACATTTAACTTTACTTTACCTTGTACATGCAACTAGATTGAGAACTTATACACAATTTGTTACACTGCAGATTTACTCGGACATGTATAAAATAAATATAAAAAATACATACATAACAGAATAAAAAACGCACGTAAACAACACAATTCTCTCAGAGCTCAACACAATATGCACTACGATGTCCGTTCTACCTTGCAGGCTTTGCAGTCTTGGTTAACGGCAGGTCAAAGTCCTTCCTCCATTTCAGCGTGGAATACTCCACCCGCTTCAGGAGTTCTGTTGCCCCTTCAACCTCAGACTTCAGCATCATGGCTCTCTGGAGACGCTCATCGCTAACACACCCAACTGCATGTCCTGTCACGCAATACATCATAATTATTCCAAAGAACATCCTGGTTCTGACATCTTTTACTCAAAATATGGCGATGATATTGCATATTTAGCCCCAAATTCAGGTGTAATAATTTCTTCGCTCCAGAAAATTACTCTGCTTCTTTTGTTTTCCTTCTTAGCGCCATGTGGTTGTTTGCTCTTTGGTGTAGCCTTTCATGAAGTTTACCGGAAATCACTCCTCTTCCAACCATATGACCTACTGTAAATCATCAACCTTTTCAACCATTAAACTGCCCTTTAAAGGAAAATTTACGCATTAAGTTATGTCTCTACACCCTGTTCTTCTCCAAGAAAGTATTGAAATATTGCTTGGTGACCATCAGCAGGATGAAAATTTGTGATACAAAAATAAGTGTAGAATAAAAAAAATTCTGAAAAAAACCCCAGGAAATCAGCAATCAAAGTCAGCAAGAAAAATGGAAAATTCTAATCTCCAAAGCTATCACTGATGATCCTTTCAGAGTATGACAAAACCATGCGCATTGTTTATGAGATAGAAATAAGAGGGTTGTATTTCATAACTTCCTTCTATATTTTTTTAAAACCAGGTTAAATAAAAGAATATGAAATCGAACCTTCAAGTTTCAACCAATGGTTGCCCAAACCCAAGTAAGAATTTGTAATGCAATTGTATTGTAGTAATTGAGTTGTATGTTACTTCACCATCCTCTGCATAAAAAATTTCAACATGCAAAAAGCTTTCTTTGCTTGGAATTTTATTTATTCATTGATTGATTTATTCACTTGCTCTTTATTCCTTACTCATGCATATTTCATTGTGATGTGATGGCCATCATTACAGTTGGAGGCTCTATCCATGACCATACACAGGTGGCTGTCAGACCTTCCCACTTTGGCACCCTTTCCTTTCTTGCTCACCTCTTTCATCACTGTTTTCATGCTCACCTCTTTCCACAATGTTTTCATGCTCATCTCTTAATTTAGGTTTTCATGTTCATCTCTTCCAACACTAATTTTATGCTCACCTATTTCAACACTGATTTATGCTCACCGCCACAACTGTTTTAACATCAAATTTATGCTCATCTCTCAGATTTATGCTCACCTCTTTCAGCTCTCATTGACACTAATTTTATGCTCCCCTTTTTCAACACTATATGTGCACCTCATTCAAGATTTCATTTATGCTTACATGTACTTCTTTCTCACCTCTTTCAATATTAATCACGTGCCCACTTCCTCTAACACTAATTTCATGCTCACCTCTTTCAACAATTTTTTTATGCTTACCTCTTTTAACACTGATTTATCCTGACTGCTTTCAACATAATGTTATGCTCACCTCTTCCAATATTAAATTTATTCTCATCTCTTTCAACATTAATCCCATGCTCACCTCTTCTAACACTAATCTTTTGATCACCTCTTTGAACACCAATTTTGTGTTCACAATTTTCATCAGTGCTCACCTCTTTCAACACTAATTTCATGCTCACCTCTTTACACCACTTTTGTCCTGCTCACTACTCACATGAAAACTTCCCACTCACCTTTTGCGGTCAACCTGGCGTCTGCATTGTCCGGTCTGAGGTAAAGTCGGAACTCTGACCTGCTGGTGAACATGCGGTACGGTTCACTTGTCCCCTGGGTGGTCAGATCATCGATCAGCACACCAATGTACGCCTCAGTGCGGTTGATAATGAAGGGTTCCCTAGCCTCAGCCTTCAGCGAAGCATTGATACCAGCCACTACACCCTGTGAACAGACAAATACGATCAACACGTTATCTGTTCTCAAAGCTATTTTCTGGAAGAATTGGTGATTAAACACCAATCAAATGAATAAAATTGTATGATGGCGTTTGGTTGCAGGTGTGGAAGATACCCAAGTAAACCACCGACACTTGGCAAGTTACTGATAAACCACTTGTCGTCACTATTAAGGTACCGTGGACACAGAGATCAGCAGGGGAAACCAACAAATTTTATCCAAGGCCTGGTTTGAACCTGGAATTTTGATGTATGTAAGTTGGCTACAACTGATGGCCTCTGTTAGGTCTGATGTGATCGATACATCACAATGGCCAAGTGTGGCAAGGATAACAAAGCTGTCAAACATCTGGGTTACCCGAGTCTGACTTAAAATGTTGTCATAACATCAAAACAGTTTACAGTGCTAACACTTTTCTAAGGAATTCAGACTTTAAAAAAAGATAGAGGTATCCTAGAATTCAATGATAAAATTGAATCTTAGTGTTCAAAGAAGAGACAACACTGGACCTGATGTATACATGTATCGATAAAGAATCCCATTCATAGTTCAAAAAGCTCTCATTTTATTTTTGTGACGTAGTATAATTGAAATATAACGGCTCAGAGTCAGAATTCCCTAATAGGGGAAAATCCATCGGATCACCATGCTCTGTATTTTCCTCTGAGAAGACATCTGTTTCCGCTGTGACGTCACTCATTCTGCACCATTTGGCCACATAGAGGTAGCATTAAATCAACTGTTTTTCTTCTGATTATGAGACAATTCTAATACGTTTTGAAGCCATATTCCATGTGAAAGTGGTAGCACAATAAGTCTGGGTCTGTTTGCCAATGGTCTGAAGCAGGGGCAGACAATGCATAGCATTCAATTGAAATAATAAAGGGGTCGTAATTCGCACTACCAAAGGAGTGTTTCGCCTCTAATGCTGAAAAGCGTAGGGTATGGATGACGTGAGACATAGTTTTTCCGGTTTCTCTAAAATGGCGTACTCCATGGCCTCGAAAGAATTCAAGATTAACAGGGGATTTATAGTTACCAGGCCTGTGATAAAAATATGCAAATGCCCATTTGGACCTATCTTCTGAAATAACTTTGGTTATACTTTTTGTTGTCTTTACTTTTATTGTTCAAATAGAAGTTCAGGAATAAATCCACAAGTTCAGACAAACAGCTTCATGATCCTGTGGCCTGGGAGCAAACATTTGTAGACTGATGAATATGGATATAACTGGATGCTTCGAGTCACCGAAAAAAACAGAACACACTTAACCCACAGCAAGTGTTGAGCAAGTGCCTCACTGGATGCCCCCAGTTGCTCCTACAAACATTTCCTCTATCCTTACATGTTAATAGTGACACATACGTGTATGCCCCCAGTTGCTCCTACAAACATTTCCTCTATCCTTACATGTTAATAGTGACACATACGTGTATGCCCCCAGTTGCTCCAACAAACATTTCCTCTATCCTTACATGTTAATAGTGACACATACGTGTATGACCCCCGTTGCTCCTACAAACATTTCCTCTATCCTTACATGTTAATAGTGACACATACGTGTATGCCCCCAGTTGCTCCTACAAACATTTCCTCTATCCTTACATGTTAATAGTGACACATACGTGTATGACCCCAGTTGCTCCTACAAACATTTCCTCTATCCTTACATGTTAATAGTGACACATACGTGTATGACCCCAGTTGCTCCTACAAACATTTCCTCTATCCTTACATGTTAATAGTGACACATACGTGTATGACCCCAGTTGCTCCTACAAACATTTCCTCTATCCTTACATGTTAATAGTGACACATATGTGTCACTGCTACCACTTTCCTTTTTCTTACATTAGTGTGACAATTTTCTGAATGTAAAAGTTTATACTATTTTCCCTACATAACTGTTACCATTTTCCCTATGTAAATGTTACCAATTTCCATACATGAATATTACCATTTTCCATACATAAGTGTTACAATTTTCCATACATAAGTGTTACCATTTTCCTTGATACATCAGCATGATGACAACAGGTAAATAAATTCTATGTTTTACCTTACATTAATTAATTTTTTCCATACAAACAGGAAAAGGATGAATGAACTTTGAATGCTTCTGACCTGGGCGGCTGCCTCCTCATACCCCGTCGTGCCATTGATCTGCCCTGCCAGGAACAAGTTGTCAATCTTCAGCGTTTCCAGGGACGGCTTGAGCTGTCTCGGATCAATGAAGTCATATTCCACACCATAACCTTCCAATGAAAGCAGAAAAAAAAAATTAACAAGACCTCCCATTAGCTTTTCCCATATTTGTGTATTTTTTCCGTGTGTAGATATATTTGTCAAATGTATATTTCACTCAACTCTCATCAGTGTACTTCATTAAAACAGTGTTATCTGTGGGCCTAATGTGTGTGTATGTAGGTCGCACCATTAAAAACCCACAGGTACAGCTTGTAGCATAATAAGTACAAAAGAGAAAGCCAAATAAACTGTTGCATTTTTTATACTCAGATAATTAGTAAATAAAGTGTTTATTAATTTGTAGCTTATGAAATACCTCAGAGATGCGTGCAAAAAAATTTTGTATTTACTCATTATTTGACAAGAAAAACTGCGTGTTTATTTGTGTATGTTGCTTTTGTATGAAGTATGCTGCACGAATTACCCGTTTATTTTTAACACAAAGAACTTAATTAAATTCCCCCCACCCCAGCCTACTTTTCACTGTGGCGATGTTGTACGCATGCCATTAATGTTCTTCCCAATCAAAAGCGTGTAGAATGTGATTGGTTGTGAACCATATGGCCCTGTGGCTAATGAAAAATGACAAAGTCAGTGTAATTCATGTGTTTTAATGATGTTTTCCTTATTCCTTGGCCTGCAATGAGCCCTGATCTCAACCCTCTGGAGCATGTCTGAGACAAGACTTCTCATCGGCCCAACAAAGGGATCCACCTGTACATGATCTGACCCGACTAGAAGCTGCCTTGCACGGAAATGGCAGCGACTTCCACTTCAGAGTATCAGGAGGCTGAGAAGGGTTCAGGTTGTCATCCAGGCACACGGCAGATAAACGCTTTACGACATACGAAGTGACGTTTTCATTGAGTAATATCAACCACTGCTTCAACACTGCTCACTCGAGAACCATACTTGTAAAGCCAATTGTTTCACATCAAAAACAGTGATGATATCATTAAAACACATCGATTCCAACGACTTTCTCGTTTTTCATCAGCCAAAGGGTCACACGGTTCCCAATCAATCACATTCTACACTCTTTTGATAGAGATGAACATTAATTCAGCGCTTTGTGTACATATACATGAATATTTCCAGTACATATATGTCTATTCTTTCAACTCGGATTTGCATGTATGGCAAGATTTTTATGCAGCCATTTATCTTCAGAAATTATCAGATTTCTTTCAAATGTGAACCACTCACAAACACACAAGTGATTTGCCGTTTGTCCTGGGCACATATACACACACACAGAGCAAGAAATTTAATTAAGGGGAGACAATTCTTGGAGACAACTGTTCAGGTGCATAACTACTGACGTTAGGGTTACACAAGCTCATTGATTTACCATACTATTTATGAAGTAAATTTGTCAACTTCAACCCCCCAAATACATATCCCCATGACCACCATTTTTTGGACCTGTTGCTCCTAGAAATGACATAATAGCATTTTGTCACCTTGGTAACCTCCAGGGGGAGCAAAAAGTTTTCATTTGCATCCAAAGCAGACAAAATTCTGATATTTCAACTAAGTATAAAATGACAGCATAGAAATTTATAGTGTATCCATAACCTAGAGTGTAGGTGTGGCAGCATTATCCAATCCGTGCTCAAGTACTCTTCAATTTGGAGCCAAATCTTTGCCTCCAATAGTCGAATTGCACATCTGTAACCTTAAGGTCATGCTCAAAACACAGATGCACCTTACACCAACAACGAAATGAATGCACAACTGAACTATGTTACTCTCTCATGGGCAAATTTTAGGTCATGTTCTATAATTACATGTATCTCAACTACCTCACCAGGTCACGCAAAGTGTCACAATCAAGTGTCATGGCATACCTGGCTTGATCATGCGGCACTTCTCTAATCCTTGAATAGAATGTAGCATCTGCTCCTGGTATTCCTCTGGCATTGTACAGGAGATACCATTAGGATACACCACACTGGTGTTCAGGCCTGAAAATAACAACACACAGCACTCTACATGAGATACCATTAGGATACACCCCACTGGTGTTCAGCCAAGAAAATAAAAACACACAACATTGTACAGGAGATACTATTAGGATACACCACACTGGTGTTCAGGCCTGAAAATAACAACACACAACATTGTACATGAGATACCATTAGGATACACCACACTGGTGTTCATACCCAGTTTCAAAATGTGTTTATTGTGTATTAATTACTTAGTCAGACTACACTAGTTGTTAGAGAATTATCCCGTTAAGAGTTTGCCTCTTGCATGGTTTTGGAAGACTGAGAAAAAACTAGAACATGTACATGTACAGATGTACTGCATCATTAGATGAAACCATTGACTGTCTATGGGAGAAATGGGTTCATGTGGAATATAACAGAAGGCTGCATCTATTGTGATAATGGTGAGATGATGAGGTCACCCATGGCTAGTGGTTAGTGGGTTACTAGCACCACACACTGACTCAGGCGCTTCTCACCAATGTGGTCGGTGCCAGTTCAAGTCCAGCTCTGGCTGGCTTCCTCTCCAGTTGTTCTGTGGGAAAGCGTACCAGCAACCCGTGGCTCCTCGCCATTATGAATGCTGGCCGTCGTCGTATAAATGAAATATTCTTGAGTGCTGTTTGAAACACGAATAAAATATAATCAAAGACTACATACATAATAATGAACTGCTGGACAGCCATTTCCTTTACACTGCACAAACAGTGGGTGATATACATGTACACTGTTAAAATACCCTAAGTGAAACCTAAAGTACACACCAACCTTCTGGTTCCAACCATATCTGGTGCTGTCTGCCCTGGAACCGCAACACTTTAGACTCTATGGAAGGGCAGTACCTGAAACAGAAACCAGCAGTATGAAAATGCTGTTACACAGTACAGGGCTGACTGAACAAAACTGTGTCTTGATAAAGATGTTTGTAATGTTTGTAATGACAGCAGGCAGCATTATGATGGGGGGAAACCGAGCAGAGCCCAAGTGAAAACCCATGACCATCTGCAGGTTGCTATGATATAAACCTGTAACTCAGTAATCATGTTTGTAATGTTATTGAAGGGACACACCTGAAAAAAAACACGTACAAAAACAAAAACAGCAGTATGAAAATGCTGTTACATATTACAGGTGAGATTTTACACAAGTGTAATTCAGCAAACATGCATGTCTGTCATTTTATTCATGACACCATTTAAACGTTCCATGTGTTAACCTTACAATGCTGCGCACATGAAGATGCAGTATGGTAAGGAGTGGTGACGCAGGCTCTGTGCCCTATCCTGCATCCATTAACATGACTGCTGGCATACACATGAATATTGCCTTCATGAAGTGAAAATGTTCCTCAGAAAAGCAACATCAAATAAATAAATCCACTGGATGTCAGATTTCATTCTAGCAAGACGTATATGTATACATATGTTTTCAGTTATTGTGTGATGCTTCTCGTTACGATATAACATTACTGTGTGTGAATATCTCTGGCGCAGCAATCTGTAGATGGTCATCAGTTTGTCTCAACTCATTATGGTGGTTTCCTCCCACCACTGTGTAAGTGAAATATTCTTGAGTACCGCATAAAACATGAATAAATAAATAAAACACAAACAGAATATATCATTTTAAAAGAAGAATCAGAAGAGATGTTCAACATATTGGTTTATTTGTATATATTAATTTACACAGCACAAAGCATGATTCACCAAACCAGAAAGTCTTTCTACTGAACTCTCCAGGGAGGACGTATGATCTGAGCCACAGGCTGCACTCTGGCAAAATGTGATACTGAGAAGGTGTGCTGAGGGGGGGAGGGGAGGGAAATGAATGCAAACAGACCCGCCAATCGGCCATCAGCCGTTTCAGGTGGGAATGTGAGAAGCAGGTGTTATCGGTGGCCTGTGACTAGGACTCAGGAACAGACATTCCTGGGAAGGGTAGTTTTAATTCAGGGAGGCAGGGCGAGATCAAGGAAGCAATCACTGGGGATAAAAAGTGCAGACACAGACAGGAGGGTTCACTGGGGAATGGAGAAGGAAAGGATAAGAGGAAGTCAGGATAGGGGTGAAATGCATTCTGGTTCCTATATAAAGACGAGGTCGCCGTTGCATAAGTCAAATATTCTTGAGTACAGTGTAAAACATCAATCAAATAAAGAAACAAATCATATCAGTGTAAACTGGTCCAAAAATCAAAATGAATCTATCCATAAATTTCATTAATAAGAAGACAAGAATTTTTTGGAGGTAAAAGCTGTTGCTAACCCGGTATTTAACGGTTTTGTTATCACACATGATACCCGAGTCCAACCTTGCTTTGAACATATGACTGACGCTTCCTGCACTGGGTCAGAACACCCCTGTCTATCAGAATATTCCAGCAAAGTTTCTCCACAAACTCGAAAGAAAAATGAATCCAGCAATTACATGTATTTCAATTCTACATGCACATGTGCACACAGAATATTATACAGTTGCTCTCTATGCACATGTCCTGTTTTTTTTTTTTTGTTTGTTTTTTTTTTTTCTTGAAGCTCTGGAATTACTGGGCTGCATCCAGGGGGTCTGTTAGGTATCACCCCCAGGAAGCAGTCTGACTTACACTGCTGAATATGTCTATCTGCTGTGATAAGCCCTTGGGTCCTTGGATCTAAGTGTTTACCCTCCAGTCCACAGGGGAGCAAGAAAGAATGGCGGGAATGTGACGCTGGCATGTCGCAGCAGCAATGCCATTTCTAACAGTTGCATCAGGGAGGTGGCTGAGCATAGTTGGAGGGGGGTGGGAGGGGAGGCGAGAGTACCACTTATGTCTGTGTTCGTCTACATGTACATGTATGTTTATAAGATAGAAGATGGTTCTTTTTTTTTTCTTTTTTTTCTGGTTTTTCTGTTGCTTCTTGGTTATGATCAGTTCAGGCAGCTCGCAACGAGTTCATATAATTCATATTTTACATTCTTAGAAAAAGAGGAAGTGTGGTATTGGTGAGCAGTTATGAGGTATTTGCCTTTCACTCTATTCACTCAAAAGGCCATGGGTTCCATCCCATGCTGAGACAGGGAGTTTACACGCATTCTCTGTTTTCACTGTTGAATGTTCCCTGGGCTTGGAGGCATCATTCCGTGTAATCGCAGACTTTTTCCTGCGCAATGGCGACTCGGGCCAAAGTCCAAATGACTACTGCTCTCTTGTAATACATGAGTGTAAACAGTATACCCACGAATCCTCACTACAAAGGCAGGAATGAACACAAGACTACACAGCTTGGACCCTGAGATATTTTAAGTGGGAGAGCTTCCCCACTGGTCATCTTGGCCTCCTGTGTGGTCTAGCATGAAGTCTTCTGCAGACCCCTTCATGCCTTCAATACAACATACATGTATTAAATATCCCTCACCTAAAGCTTTTTTTTCAAGTGACACATTATCTGTGACTCTGATTGATTCATTCCCCTTATAGCGCCACCCACGAACTTTTTTTTTGTTTCTTTGTGAAGTTTGATTAATTTCTCATCATACAAACTTTAGTGCTGACATTGATGGGATCATTTCAAGGTGTCCGTGCTTCTGAAAGTGCATATTCACGGGCCAAACTTTAGGTGACACAAAGTATATCACATGTGCGAGAGTTAGTCAGTCATTCAAACGCCATTGGCCAGTGGTTTACTCTGGTCACCATGATTTGTTCCAAAAATAAAACTGGGTGCGATTGACGAAGTCATAAATCCTTAAATATGGCACAAAAAATGACAATCAAGTAAATTCAAAAGAATTCTAATGGAATGAAATTTTTTGTTTTTAGAACTTATTTATTTATTTTCTAGTTGTTTTATACCATACTTAATGATTTCTCATTTTGGTGTACATGTATATTGGTGATATTTGGAGAAATTCTTGACAAACTTTCTCGCATAACACTAATGGTCCTCTTCAACAGGACTCTCACAGTGAACAACCATAAATGTATGATAGTCGTACAGTCATACGTGGCTCAGTCAGTTCGTGCGCTAGCACAGCGCAATGACCCAAGTGTAGCAAAGACAAAGTCTGAAGGGTCTGGGATCACTCTTTAAGGAACTTTCTTTTTTTTTTTTTTCTTTATTTCTTTGTTTTTTGTTTTTTTTTGGAGGAGGGGTGATCAGAAGCAATATACCTGTATTACTCATAGAATTTCAAATGCTGTGGCATGGTGGAAAATAGACCATGCAGTTTGTGGTGAAAGAGGAAAACATTCTGCTTGAACACCTTGACTACTTTAGAATACGAAACTGTAAGGAAGACAAGTTTTTGTGGTGTTGGTGAGGAGCGGATACCTTGGGGGAGGGGCAGATATGTCTGTGTAGTTAGGGAGGGAGGGGGGTGAGGCATAAGGCTAATATTAGCCCGGGGTTGTACCAGGTGCTGACTGTAATCCATCACCAGTTAGGTACCAGTGGCTGAGTGCTCCAGGCTGTTGTACCGCAGCTGTGGGATATACAGTACATGTATACACACACAGACCCTGCCTGGCTTCTTACTCTCTGGATAGCTGGCTCTGTTCTCTATAACCTACAGGGTAAACAGAGTCAACATGGCAGAACGACCAGCACATGGACTTAATGGCCGAATTATCCCCTCCTCTAAACTGGTAAGTTTGTTCTACCAGTCATTTTTTTTCATCTGGTAGGGAGTAAATAAATCTAGGCTTGGTGAGAGATCCTTAAGAAGCGAATTACTATCGGTCTACTGATACCCCTTTGAAGTGAAGCATTAAACTGCCGATGGCACATACATGAAGGCAAATCATACATCTGTCTTTCTCTTTACTTTGTTTGGGGTATAAGGTTTGAAATTAATTTGGTGATTTGTAATGTAACCATAGTCTTCAGTCTCAGTGTCAATGAATGTGCTGCTTCACTGGCATACCACGCTGAAGACACCAGACAATTAACATTTCACCACGTGACTGAGTTCATTATTACTTGTATTAACCTGACTTAGGGCTGCCTTTCAATTTTGTACCACAGTGTACAATGACAGAGGATACAGCTGTGTGTATATAGGGGTATACTTATTTATTAGTATATTACGTCACAAAAACCCAACATGTTCATTCTTAATTCAGCAATCAGTTGCTCTGCTAAAAGCAGAAAATTACAGTTATTTCCCCTTTTTTAATAAGAAGTAATGATATGGATGATATGTTGTTCATTAGATAGACTATCGCCATGTGAGAATAGAGAAACTGTGTTTTCCTGTTACAATTACCAGTATATACTGGCTGAAAATGCCAGACTACATACACCAAAAATTAGACGAACTGGGATAATTATAACATGCAAACCTACTTGCGACGGCTGGTAAAGCTAACATTAAAGTTTGTAACTAGCACATAATCCCTAAGTACCAGATGTGATGTTGTTGTTTCTCGATACTCAGACCAGTACCTGCAATCTGACTGACAAAGCAAGTCAACTATTAACTTACCATGTAATAAATATGAACTGTGTCTTAAAACTATGAATCTAAGATCAGTGTTTTGCCCAGCAGCCAAAACAGGGGACTAAATATACAACAAAGCAATTCCGACATAACTTATATAAAGCTTTTAAAATTGCACAACAAAGCAAATCATAACAAAAAACCCAATAATAACTGTTACAAATTATGATAAACTTCTTTCAACACAACTGACGCACGGTCATGAATTCCCAACTCCACGGGTATATCAATACACAATAATTATTTGAAATTGTTTTCTGAAGTTTATAATAGTGTATAATAATTGAATTAATAATAGTAATCACTCAGACATTCAACACTCTTTGTTATAACCTAATTCCACATAACTGCTTTTAGTAAGACTCAATCATTCCAGCTTTCCTAACAAACAACTACCATGCATGTGTTTTGAATGTCCATTGGACACATTTTGGTTGTCACAGCACTTTGTCCAAGTTCAAATTTATGTTACAACCAATAATACTTTCTTCACTATGTACATTTAGGAGAATAAAAAAGGTCGACCAATTCGGTAAATTGTAAATAAAAGCAACATGAGCAGGTAAGGTAAAATGAACAAGGTATCTGATAGAAAAACAAAACAGCTTGCTTTAAAGTAAACAAAACAGATTCCTATTATTTAAGTCCAAAAAGTTGTTAAATAAAGAATTAAATAAAAACTTACGTGTATTTCTTTACTTGTTACCTTGTTTGCTTATTTCACATGACTGAAGATTTAAGCCTCACTCCAGAGTATTTCACCCTGTAATTCCTCAATTCCTCACTGTGTAATTTATTGAGCCTTTTAATTTGATTTTGGAGGCAAAATTATACTGGTTGGGTTGGAAAATTTCAGGGCTTCACAAAAAGAATAATTTTATCAGTTTATACAGAATATATCCTTCAAAAAACGTTTGATCAAACATCTAGCAAATATGCGAAAATGCTGAATAATCGCTTGCATTAAATAGTTGTCAAATTTATCGCAAGGAAACTGGATCAAATTGCATATACATGTAGCTACAGGTATAGCATGGGATGTACAGGAAGCTTCAGAATACATGCAGTTCAAATGATATGAAGAAAGAAATACCATGAATATTTATCAAACGTGACCACCTGAATCAAGTCAGTTACAGACCTGTTTCCATCACTGACAAATTTATCTTTACAATTCAGTACTCTAAATGGTCTGTCTTTTATATGGTTTCATCCATGGATACCGAACTTCAGGATAAGCAGTGTCTCGGATTAGAACCCCAACACTCTCGCCTTGAGATACTTCCCCCTAGGAAGCCAGTAATACACGTTTTTTCCGATGGGGGATATAATGCGACCAGTTAGGGGCCTTCAGTGACAGAGTAGTCTGGACGGCCTCCGCCCAGACTCCTTCAGACTCCTTGACCACCAAGGCTGCGTGCTTGAACTAAGCGGAACTTGCTTGAATCCAGCAGCACTCGCTGGCTTGACCTGCTGTCTGCCTGTAGCTATAGATGGATAGGCAGTTTGTCTGGGTTAGATGCATTTGTGGGTCCAACATAGCTGTATAATATCACAAAAGTGATGTAATGTTAATATGCATCGATTGATGATAAAACGGACCGCATGGATAAATCGTTGGTATATAAAAGGCTACATACACGTACTCGTTTAGCCTTAAATTCATCGTGTCAAGGAAAGGTTTAATTTACATTATTAAGACAGCTTGACCAATAAGAGCCCAGTTAATTTAGAGCAGACAGAAGATCTGTGCCCTTAGGTCATTTATGATCCACACAATACACTGAACAGTGTAGCTGTTATACAAATACTAACTTTACATAAGACCATAATTAGCCATTAAAAGTTCCAGATGTGACATTTGACTCTGAAGATACACATTGTGTTAATTTCCTGTAGGAATATATTCTGGTTTCCTCCGGGGCACGCATTGTCTCCCGTGATCACGAAAGAACAACTGCCAACCAGAAAATCGCCTAAGTCCGCACTATAATCTGGGAACAAAAGAGCACAGTTGGTATTGATTGGAGTAGAGAAAGTCGCTGACTGAGTATTCGGCTCAGCTGATAAAGCCAGATGGTGCTGGCTCTGTCGTCGGTGTTTGTAAAGCTGGGAAATCTGGGAGAGACATTGTATCAGAGGTGAGTGAATCTGAGCACACTCGCTACAGTCGCGCACAATACCAGGCAAGAGTCATGTTGTAGCAGAAGTACTAGCATTATCTGCCGGTGACAGAACGACAGACGTGTTGTGTGACTGACAACAGCACGTTCTGAACTGAGCCAAGAAACCGTACAACAACAGCTATGGGACATACGCAATGGAATCATAAATCCAAAGGAATTATTTATGAAACCAACAAGTACGTTGTGGCATGGCAGTCCAAAGTCCGTTATAACTGTCATGCAATAATGCTACACCGATATGTAAGTATAATGTTTCTTATACTGATAATTAGACATGTATACTGAATTAAAACAAAGTCAATAATTATTATTATTTATCCTGTTAAAATGTTCTGTCATATGTAGGACATACATTCCTTGAAATATATCAAATAATACAGTAGTGTTTCTTCAATGAGAACTGATTTTATTCAAAATAATTATTTCTAATTCATTTGTGCATTATCTTAAATAATAAAAAAAAATGGGTGTACAGAAAAAAAATTTTGTATTCATGGTCCATATACTTATTCAAGAAAGAGAAGTCTGAGGAGATTAGAAATTTCATTTTCTTGTTTAACTGTCATCCAATATATAATCTTAAATAGACCACACAATCGATCAAAACAAGCTAAGAAATAATCAAGATGGAAGACCAATAAAAACTGAAATAGATCAACATGCATTGCCTTTGCTGTGTTAAGAAATGGCAATGACATGCTAATTAACAATAGGATCAGCTGAGTTACAATGTAATTTGCAGGATTTGATTCCAGAATTCTGATGAATACAGACAAGGCATCAATTTGGCATTCAATAGTAAAGGCTTAATTTTTGGGTATGGTAATAGTCACTTTTGCACTCGAGCTGTTTCCAACACTGACACTATATTAACCTATAGACAACTAAAATCATTTGTCCTAAAACCACTGATATAATGCCACATGTATTAATAAAGAAACACATAATACCACCTTTTGACATGAAAGAAAAGCCATTATTATTCATTACTGATTAGTCAAATCCTTTATATATTCCATACCAATAATATTTTGAAGTTAATTCCAGAGTCATTTTCCATAAAAGTGTAACTGCACAGTGATATTCACATTGTTAAAACACTGCTCTTTTACACAAATATATTTTGAAGTGAAAGTTATGTTTTAAGCTGGCCATATGTTATGGTTAAATGGGATCCTGGAAATTTCCCCCATAGACATTTCCTATGTACAATTTCCCCCATTGGTCATTTCGTCCCACAGACCATTCCCTCTACTCACAATTCCCCTATGAACATTTCCCCTCATGGACTCCCCCCCTCCCGAGCCCCATGGACAATTCCCTGCATGGACCTTTCCTTCTATGGACACTTCCCTCAATTCCCCTATGAACATTTCCTCCTATGGACATTTCCCACCAGGGACAATTCCTCCCATGGAAAATTCCCCCTATGGACACTTCCTCCTACGGACAATTACCATATGGACATTTCTCCCTATGGACATTTCCTCTTATGGACAATTCCCGCTGTGGACATTTCATCATACGGACAATTCCCGCTGTGGACATTACCACCTGGGACATTTCCCACTCTGGACAATTCCCCCTATGGACATTTCCCCCAAAGACAATTACCATATGGACATTTCCTCCTATGGACAATTCTCGCTATGGACATTTCATCCTTACGGACAATTCCCGCTGTGGACATTACCCCCTGGGACATTTCCCACTCTGGACAATTCCCCCCTATGAACATTTCCCATCAATATATATGTAACCAGGTTTTTTGTTGAAAAATATTTATTGGTTATGCCATACAGTAGATTTAAATATACTTTCACTTTGTTGGAGTTTGCCTCGTATTTTGTCCAATTCATCCATGAAAATAGTTTTAACAGACTTAATAGTTTTATGATCTGGAGAATTATAGAGGATTGTTCATTCCATTAACTTAAATAAAAAAGCTGTATGTAACTGGGATTGGAGACCACAACCACACGAGGAGCTTTAAAAAAGGGACTTGCTTAAGCAACAAAGTAATGCTCTCCGTTCATCTCAGATCAGTGACTTATTCCCAGTTTCTGCCTGCCACTGTAATATTTATACCATGTTACACATAAAGCTGCCAACCTGCCATGAATTTTATAGGTTCTTCTGCTAGAATACCATCTATGTTGTACAGTAATAAACTGCAAAACAGTATAGGACATCATAATGAAATACATTGTGTTCATTTCCTGGTTATATGTAACAGGGAAAATGCCCATGAGGCAAATGTCCATAGAGGGGATGTCAGTGGGGGGTGGGGGTTGGGGTCATGTCCACAGTTTGGTAAAATGACTTCTACTCTGGTCACATACAACTGTAGGCCATGAACAACACATACTGATAAAATCCTTGAACATTAACATGGACTGATCTACATAAGTAATGTTTCTACAAGTTTGATACCAATTAAGCTACAGAATCACTGATACCTGTATTTGCATGTGGAGTGTTGATTCCCTGAGGACAGACATGACAGAGAACAAATGTCCTATGTGTACTTGTCTAGAGACAGTTCCCTGAAAACAACCAGGAAACTAAAGGCTCTGCTATTGAATTTCTTAAGGATGTTAGCCGTGAGTTATAGAAGTTATTCCTTCAAATTAATTGGAATATTCTGATTTAGAATTCATTCAGTCATCTCTTAGGTGAACTGTCCTGCTTGATCAATTTTTTTTGCACAAAACTGGCACAGTACATTCTAGAGGTATCTGAAACTCAGCGCCAAAGTGATTTCAAGTATAAAGTTTGCTAGACCAAGACCGAAAGGAGCTTCATGAGGCTTTGTATTCTCTACACGCTTATCTGCCCTTATTGTCCCCTAGAGTATGACATCGTTCTGGCGGCATGTCGTCTTGTGCAGTAGTCATCTGTGCTAATTACACACTGAATTATGATGGAATTAGTTTCATGCTTTTCCATTGGGCTCCTCCATGCAACAATAATGAATAACTGCCATGCGACGCATTTTCAAGCAAATTGGCTCTACAAATTAGGATCTAGCCAGAAACAAGTAATCTGCTCTGATGACCCTTCATCAAGAACAGTGAAAACTGGGACATGCAGTGTTCATTCTTTGTTGATATGGTTTGAAATAAGAAAACCGAGAACACAGAAAAAGGCCATGATTTTAAGACGTCACAAACAGTGTTGAAAACCAGTGTTCTGTAGTAATGATTCTTGTTGAACAACGTGTTTCACAGAATTAATATGTTTGTAAACAACCAAGATACAAGTTATCCACAGGAAAGATTCCATGTCAACAACAGTGATATAAGTGATCTAAATGGCCCACTTTTGGTCATTAACAAGGGAATCAAACCTCTACAGGATTAATATTCTGTCACTAACAAGGAAACCATTGATTCTTTTAAGTCATTATATGGTTTGCTGTAAAACAAGGGATCTGCTCTGATGACCTTTGACCAACAACAGAGAAGACAGCTGTGATGTACAGGACTGATTTTCAACAAGCAATGTCGAAAACCAGTGTTCTGCAGTAAGGATTCTTTATGAACAACAAAGAAACAAGTGATCCAGAGGATTAATTCTTTGTCAACAACAGTAAATCAAGGGATCTACAGTATTAATTCCTTAACAACAAGGAAACAAATGATCTACAGGATTAATTCTTTGTCAAAAACAGTGAAACAATTAAGTGATCAACAGAATTAAACCTCTAGCAACAAGGAAACCAATGGCCTACAGGATTACAGTGAAACCTGTGTTCTGCTGAACTGGCTCCTTACCAAAAACAGTGATACAAGTGATTTGAAGGGCTTCAACAAGGGAACAAAGCTCTACAAGGTGAATATTTTGTCAACCGCAAGGGCACCAATGATCATCAGGGCTGATTCAGTGAAACAGTGAAAACAGGAGTTCACCTAGTGTTAAACAAGGAAACGAGAGGTGCAATGTGCTTCACACTTGGAAACCAGAGATCTACATTTCTGATGTAGTGCTCTGCAGTAATGTTTCTTGAACAGCAAAGAAATAAGAGATGTGCAGAATTAATTCTTTGTCCACATAAACGAAAGAAGTAATCTACAGGGTCGACAAGAGTGAAACAAATGGCTCACGGGATTAATTCTTCAACAACAACAAAGATGTCAGTGATCTGCAGGATTAATGGTTTATCAATAACAACGAAACCAATGATCTGTAATATTGATTCTTTGCCAGCTGAGCAGTTAAACCGCAATGTTAAGGATGGCAAACAGACATTATATTATGTGTTTATTGCTTGGAAACAGTGAAACCAGTGATCTACATTTCTGATGTTTGGCCAACTGCATTGAAACCTGTGTTCTACAGTATACTCATTCTTTAGCAAACAAGGAAATCAGTCATCTCCAATACTGATTCTTTGCAAACAGCAGATCTCCAGGATTAATTCTTTGACCAAAATGGGCACGTCAAAGCTCTGTGCTGATTCAAAATAAAATGGAAATCAGAAAACAGTTGAACATGCATCCTTGCATACAGATTAATTTAGAAAGTTCTCGTGACTAGGATTTTCATGCCTAATACAATATTTATGCATGAAGTTGCCTGGGACAAATGAACAAAATGAACGCATGTTTGTTGTTTTATGAGTACAGTATAATCGATCAATTCTGCAAGTATGCTATGCATCGCTGTTCTCACTATGTAGCTGTATCACAAATTGGTCTGTCCTGTATATATCAAGATAAGCAGCTCTAAAGCAGGAACTTGTTGTGCATCTGACACAATCTGAACAATCATCCACTGGCTATACTGGTTGAGCTTAAGGACTATCGAAATTGATTTCCTGTTTTCGTTCAGATGTCTTCATAAGATCACAAGGCAGTATGTTTGGATCTGTCCATATTTAGTCCTTTCTATTTATTGGTAAACGACTAACAATAATTCAGTTCTGGCAGAGAAATAAAACAAGCACAGCGTCTTCTGAAATACAGATTTATAATCTGATAACAGGACCAGCTGTTAAATGTTCCCTGTCAAAGACTATGGGGCCAGTTTCTGACATTGGACAAAGTTAATGTTCAGTGGAGAGGTATTAATTATGTGCCGAGTCTGTCTAAACAAATCAAAAACTTTAAAGGAATGTACATTGCAAGTGGCATGATGAAAACAGAAATATTCCTAAATCTTATTGGATTGGTACATGAATAACAAAGAACTGAGTCGCAGAGAAACCTAATAAAACATCTCACTAAGAGCAGATTATAACTCTATCAGGCAATACACCAGTTAACTCATATCATGAAATAGATCTGTTTCAATACATAGCCTACCTTGAGAAAATAAAAAACAATAAAAATGAATAATAAACACCAGGGTAATTGTACAAAACACAAGACTACCAATTTCTAATGAAGATAGAATTAAGCCAAATAAAAACTGTGTCTGTCTTTACTGGCAACATGAAGTCTGCTGGAAATGTCATTACTTAGAAGCAAATAACCATATGAGATATGTAATTTATGAAAACAATAAATACATGTGCATTTATATTGTATGAGGCAGAGAATATGAGTAAGATATTAGCTGTGTGGTCTCAGCTGGACTTTATAATTATGTGTATGGTACATTACACTTTTTCCCCACCCCACTGCCCAGCACCTAACCCTGACCATACCTCCTCCCACCCCCCTCACCAAACCTTGTGATTATATTTGGCATGCCCTGGTATATTAGCTTCAACTTGCCTCCACTGACCATGATAATACAGTGTGAATATGTGAACAGCATGCTCTTTGCCTTATAGTACTGGTAACCCACAGCTGACAAGTGGGACCAGGCAAAGCAGTCTTGGTGGGAAGCCAATGCAAGCCGCCCTAGGCAAATGCATGCAATATCCCCAATTATAACGCCCTGTCCAACTCAGCCATCAAACATGTCAGAAAAGGCCTGCAACCTTCAAGCATGTTTTGTCTTAACGTTTAGACATAAAAGTATAATCACTGGAATATATGCCTATAATTTTCCCCATTTGTTATGCACGGGTGCATGTCCATGCAATTGCTTCCATATAATACACAGGTTATGAAATTGCCTCAAAATTCTACCAATACTGAATTTCACTTGAAGCTTTTTGCAAGTGACATATTTTGCCTTATTCATATTGATTCATCCACTTCTTATATGAAGGCCACTTAACAGATGTTTGTCGTCTTTGATTCAATTCCTACCCGAAAATCTTAAATGTTGAAATCAAAAGTATTATTTCAAGGTCTTACATGCACATGTGCTTCTGATGGTGTATTTTTACAGGCTGAATTTAAGGTTAAACACACTTGGTTAAATCAACATTCAAATGCAGTAATTTCTGTTGTCAATCTTCCGTCTGCATTTTTTCACTTATGGAAGAGATTTATCCTCTATATAAATATCTGGCTTTGTCATTACTAGCTAAGGAATTATTTACAAACTTCACCAATGGCTACTTATGCTTGATGAAATATAGACTGTATTTAATTACTTGGTTATTTGATACTCCAGGACTGCTCACTTTATACAATGGTGTTTAATGGGTGGAGGAAACCAGAGTGTCCTGGTTAAACCATCGACCTTTGGTAAGTGGCTGATAAACTTTCCCATGTGTGACATACAGATATGTAATTATTTTGGTGGAAAACAAGTGCTCTTCAAAGGAAGCCTTAAGACTGCAGAAACAGTCACATGAGCACCATCAACTGTTAAGTATCACAAAGGCCTCACTAACAATGCGATTGTGGGAATCTACAAATTCCTTGTCCAAGGCTGGAATTGAACCGCCATGTTCTTTGTCCTTTTAGTGATTTAGAGATGATCACCCTAACCCCTCCTTTAGTACCAAACATCTACATGTAACTTTCTGGATTCTTCCTAGCATGAGGAATACTATGCAGTCCACAAAACATCCCTTTACCAGGTACAGATGGTGTGTTTAAAATGCCAATAAAGTTTATAAAAGTAAATAAAAACAGGTAATGGTTGATGCACAACAATAATGTAGTCATTCTTCTACGTAACAACATGCCCGTGACTTGCTACCAGTTTGATGCCAACTGCTTCACAAGTCCAAGAGATACTGTCAACATGCTTGTTACAAAGAACATATCTTGAATCATCCTAATGTCCTTTAGAGCATTGACAAAGGTCACAGAAAAAACCAGTGTTCTTCACAATGCCTATTAAACTGGACATTTGGTAATTCTAACCACAGGTGTTCAAGAGGAAAACTACGTGCGAAGAAATGGACCGACAGACAAACATACAATAAGCACTACAGCAAATAACCACTGAGACCAATTTTGTCCACACAGTAAAAAGATTGAAGTGTTAATATTATACGCAAGCACTGCACTGTGACAACCTTTTCTCTGGAGAAAATAATCCTAGTTCTCCACGGTCTATTGTAAACTGATGTTTTGTAGTAGCTTAATTTAGCTAGAGCTTAAGGTATTTAACAAACCACGCAAACACGGCCACCTCTTAGAAACAGATCATGCAGAACTGTTGAACTTCTCACACTGGTCGTGTCTGAACGAACAAACACTCAGCTTTAATACTTTCTGATCGTAACCATTGTGTCACCAATCTTGACCAGGGTAAGAGCCAGTTTCAGGCAATCTGTAGCTGTTCCTAATAATCTCTAACGTTTTGCAGTACTGGAAGCTATTAGTGAAGCTGTTCCTAAGACAAAGCTTGTAGACCAAGCACTGGAAGCAATAGACAGAGCAGCATTAAACATGTGAGTATATGTGTACATATATCCACGTGCATCAGCATTTCAACAATGGAGGGCATCCCATATAATTATCTCCGTGTAATTAAGACAGGAGCTAAACGATACCCTGCAAGCATGATGAATGCCTAATATTTGATGAGGAAAATGTGATATATCAAATATGCTGTTACGATTCCCAACACAAATCACACAAACTGGTAACGAGTAATTTTCGATCTCCCTGTATCTCATTATGCCGTGACAGTTAGTGGTTAGGGAGTTCAATAAAGCTGATTTCTAACTCTCTCTCTCCCTCACTGGTCTTGTATGCTTACAATATTCTGCCCTACAATGACAAAAGGAAGCAAGTGACAAAACGAAAATTTTCCAAAGTTTCTCTTTGTTTATAAGACTTTCAGTTATCCTCTTTTCAAAAAGGTATAAATGGAGGCTTCGACAAAACACCATTGATATCAGAACAAAACACCACTGATATCAGAACAAAACACCATTGATATCAGAACAAAACACCATTGATATCAGAACAAAACACCATTGATAACAGAACTAATTTGCTTTGTAGAGTCAAACAAAAATGGAAGTCATCAAAAAATTTGAATGTGACCTTCTGCCATTGAATGGCAGTATTGTCAAGAGATGTATAAAATGATTTCAATAAAATGAAGCCCAAAGGTTGGGCACACTGGGAGTGTTTATAGGGTTCCCCAAATGTTAAACTTAATTGCAGACTCAAACAGATCTGAAAGTCTTGTACAAACTTAATTGTTGCTTAATTCAATCCTCCAGTTTGTAATTACATCATTTGGTCTGCTCTTTAAAGTTAGCCGTTTTACATGCACAGGTAGACGTAACAGAAATACACAGTTTTTGTTTTCTAACCTGGTTACTTCATCTCCTGAACATCATACCCATATCTTTTACTTTCCAAAAAGAACTGGGAGAGAATTGTAATTTGTACCTTTGAGCACTACCAATATTTGATTGAAAATTAAAATAATTAGGGACAATTCCCTATAGGTCTGGTGATTAGCTGGTGTTGTTTGGCAGATGTTTGGTTTGTCAGTTGCTGGTGGACAGTACATTAAGTATTATATTATATTATATTATATATATTAAGTATATCATATGCTGCATTGAAAGTGATGTCTGGACTATGCTGTGTCGTGTACTTGACATTTGAAGTCTGTCACCTGATGTACCAGACAATGTGTTGTTATTCAACACACCAAACACCATGCTTCTGATGTCGTGTGTACCCAATATCGTGTGCCAGATACATGTACTAGTACCACACAAAACAATACAAAACAGGAACATATTGACATCACAGACTTCAGATGCCAAATACACCACAGGGCATATTTCAGACACCATGTAAATGTAGTCACTGCAGTTCATACATGACGGTCTGTAAATACTACCATTTTCCTGTAAGTCTAATACAAAAACATTGCATCTCGTTTATCATCTGTATGTCTTTAGCCATACACACTTTGCCTGATTAAGGACAGGTAGTAGAAGCTGATAAATGGGTATGGCTATAATTGGATACGAACATGTGACCATATTTCATCTCCCATGTCCATATTTACATGTATAAGGCCACTATTAAATAATTCTTCGTTTCTCAATTGGCCATCTTAAATCTAAAATTTCATTTGAAATAATTAAAATATACATGGGATTTTAAAATGCAGTAATCCACATATACTTTTTATGCAGATACTCACTGATTAACACTTATCACTCTTTAATAGCCTGTCGGGAGCCTCCATGACTCACTCGGTTAGCGTGCTAGCGCAGCGCGATGACCCAGGAGCCTCCCACCAATGGGGTCGCCATGAGTTCAAGTCCAGCTCATGCTGGCTTCCTCTCTGGCCATTCGTGGGAAGGTCTACCAGTAAAATGCGGATGGTTGTGGGTTTCCGCCAGGCTCTGTTCGGCTTCCTCCCACCATAATGCCAGTCGCCGTCATAGAAGTAAAATATTCTTGAGTATGGCATAAAACACCAATCAATAAACAAATAAATAATAGCATGTCTGTTAATTTTCATAAACACGGTCATGAGAACCAAACAATTAAATAGCACAGCCCTAAACAGTTATCAAATTTATACCACAATGGTTCATCTTCTAAAGTATTCCTAACCGAACAGTAAAATATGACCACAGACTATTCTGTGGCTCAGATCAACCAATGGGGCATATGGAATCACTCCCACCATTACAAGCATTTGTCAGAAAGCGAACAAGAACTGTCATCATTTAATTGAGTCGTAGCAGAAGGCATGGCGGGAACCAATCAGAATCTGTCATCAATCACACCACGATGCATTATCTTCAGTCTCATTATAGGGTCATTAGTGTCATGATACACCACTAAAGAGTCTCTGCATCTCCGTGATCGTCCGTTCCTAAGCCCTGCGTTTTTGCCGGTAATGGTCGGCTGTTTGGCATTGAGGTAACAACTATGAGGCACTGGCCACTGGCACTAGACACTGTGGCAGACGCACATTTCTGTGGATTTTCTTTTCTTTCTTTTTCTATTGTTTTTTGTTTGGTCTGTTTTTATCTCCCCTACTGTCGTTATTAACACAGTACTACAGAGTAGGGAGTGACAGAGTAATCTGTTGCCATGACAACGACAATAATCCAAACTGTGACACCAAGGAATTCCTTTAATTCTCACGACAACGACCCAGCTGGGAAATTCCAGCAGTCCATGTAATGTACACATATCAGCAAAAGCAACCAAAAAAAGGAGTAGAAAGGGTTATGAACACAGGCTAAAGTGAGTCCATGTCCCAATCCGCAAGCTGCTGGTGGCGATGAAAGAGACTCATGCTCCAGTAGATCTATAAATGATATGCTTTATGCTTTACGTTCCCTGATTGAAAACCAAGTAATCTCTATTACTGTGACAGTCATCATTTTATCACCATTTTAATTGCTATTGCATTGTCTCAAAACAAAACATGCCACCCTAATTCCTTGACATTTTTGCAATAGGACATTTATAGTTACCCTGCAAGTTATAATGCTTCAATGTGCAAAGCATCATAAGGATTGGTTAACAAATATCTACATGTACAACGCAAAAAAAGTATTTCTTTATTTGATTGTTGAGGGTCCTCCTACCCATCTCACCAATGCACGTGCTGTGAGTTCAAGTCCAGCTCATGCTGGCTTTCTCTCCAGCAACCTGTGGATGGTCGTGGGTTTCTTCCGAGTTCATCCTACCACATCAACTGCATGCTGGCCGTGTTCGTGCAAAGGAAGTATTCTCCAGTATGGCATGAAATAGCGAATGTTATGAAGTAGATCATTTGATTGTTGTTTTACACTCTGACAGCAGTCGGGCTTTATTTAGTCGGAAAAAGTTTCTCGAAAACCTGGATGCCACCGTGACACTAATCGCCAGGTTTTTACCCAATAAGCCAGCCAATGTCCCGCTCAACTGGATTTGAAGGCAAAGGCACAATGGTCAAAGGCGAAAGGTTTTCTTTGGAAAGTCAATCGGCAAGCAACTAATTACGGGTCCAGGATGTATCCAGAAAATGTTCTCCCAACTTGTTTGTCCAGACAATAAGGCTACGTTGCACTGTTTCAAGCCAAAATAAAAAATTTAGAACAACAGATATCATGAGAAACAGTTGTTTTTTTTTCAGATGACTGTATAACATATACATATATAATAATTATCTGGCTGTTTTTCTCTGTTTTTCAGGTACCTGCATTAAACTCGGACCGGTCTTCGCTTTAGATTTGGGCACAAAGAAAATATGATGTGACGCCAGCAATCAATGCCACCACTGGTATCAGGGCAGGCTCCAAATAATTTGTAAGCCAAAGTCAATTGACTCCAGCATTGACCAGCTAATAAGAGAGACCATCAAGAGTCGCACAATGGCGACCGTGCCTGGTGATGTGGTGGATGCAGAGTCCCTCAACGCTGAAACGGGGCCACCTCACTATGAGGCGTATTATCTTTTCTTCATCTCGGGGGTGGGTCTTATCCTAAACACCCTAATCATCACATCTGTGATTTTCCGCGAACACCTCCGTCGAATGACATGTGCTTTTCTTGTCCACTGCTGCCTGCTCAACATGGCCAAAAGTGTTTTCTGTGTTCTCTTTGGAAAGTACCTTCTGACTCAAGAGGCGCCGAAGTATTGCTCAATCATTGGGGAGAGCTTCATCATCGTAGTGACCGCCTCCACATTCAACCTGGTCGCGATCGTTTGTTCGGAGGCGTACACTTTTCAGGAGTTGAATGTTGGAGGGAACCATCACGGATCTGTGTGCTGTGTCATATTCGGAGTTTTAGTTGTCTACTTCGGAAGCGTGATTTTACACCTTGGACCAACCATCATCGGAGGATACCTAGACTTCCACAAGGATATCGGCTACTGCTCCTTCCAACTCGGAGAGGTCAAGAGCTATGTCGCCAATATCATATGGATGGTCATTGTGACCTTGGCGCTCATCTCCGTGACTTACTTCCTAAGCGAGCTATACAAAGAGATTCAGTTGAACTCTCCTAACAGGGTGTCCATGCTGGTCCGCACGTCCGTCTGCTTGTCAGAAAACCCACTGGCCGCGCAGCGCAGTGTCAAGACTTTGGTGCAGGATTCGCGGCACCGCGTTAAGGTGCTCATTGGTGTGACAGTCTCTTTCATTCTCTGCTGGTACCCTTATTTCGCTCTCCTTGTCATAGATATGAACGCCAACGTCTCCCCTACCGTTTATCAACTCCTCTGTTTTCTTGCTTGGTCTCATGGTACCATCGAGGCCTTCATTTACATATGTTTTGACCGTCAACTGCACCTGGTTACGCAGCTGACATATTGGCGAAAGCGGCGATTCCCTTACCTGGACGGCATCGCTCCACTCATGCATGGCCAAAGAGCCAACAATGTGCAGAGGAACCGTCAAATGGGCTTGGGAAGTTTCCAGAGCTCTCTGGGAACAGCAGCCATTGAAGAGGAAGAAAACGTGATACCCAACGTGAGTTCCACATGCAATGCCGTGGGAGGCAATGTTTTACCGCATTCTGACATGCCGGCATGTAACGAGTCATTCCTTCACAGTCAAGTGTGACCAGGTTACATTCTACTTCTATGTTTACATTGAGTATTACACTGTGCATGAGGTTGCTGTGCAATTTCACTTGCACACTCGACACACCTTGAACAAACAGGACTGTCCAAAGTCCTATGTTACAAACTTGCACAAATTCAACAGAATACCACATCATAGCCTGAGGAGTATGCTTCCACAGAGAACCATGCCGTGAGTTTTGCTGTGCAATCAAGTACCGTGTTACAGAACTTGATAACCTTACAAAATTCCACAGGTCACTATGTTATTTAGAATACACTGTAGAATCCTGTATGTAAACAGTACAGTGTCATTTACAATTTTGTAACTGCATGTGTTTACCTGGATTCACTTTTCAGAGTTATGGCTATTATATGTTTTAAATACATTTTTGCATTGAATTCATCATTGTCTTTGCAAGCATAAACTGGCATATTGTACACAAATCATTGTTGCAGCTGTTTTCGGAGAGCACAAACAATTACCTTTCAAAAAATATCAGCCCCATCTCTGTACACATTACCATTCAAGATCCGGAGGGAAGTTCTAAAGGTAAAATTTATCATATGGGTTTCTTTGAAACTTTTCAAACTTTAAAATCATATTAACACATTTCATAGTTCAGTTACACATCTGGTATTTTCTGAAGAGCAATAGTTTGAGTTATTCTTGGTATGTAGAGAACATTTGAGTTGGTCAGCAAATATGGATTTTTCACTCTAAGTTCAATGTATTTTAACTCCATACATCAGGAGTGTGGGGTGGTTTTGTGGTGAGCTTTAATACATAAGGGGAGATGTATTGATGAGCTTTAATATATAAGGGGTGTGGGATGGTTCTGTGATGAGCCACACCCCATAAGGGGTGTGAGGTGGCTGTGTCATGAGCAACAATACCTAAGGGTGTGGGGTGGTTGCGTGATGTCATCAATGCATAAGGGATGTGGGGTGGTTGTGTGATGAGTAGCAATACATAAGGGTATGGGGTGGTTGTGTGATGTCATCAATGCATAAGGGATGTGGGATGGTTGTGTGATGTCATCAATACATACGGGTGTGGGTGGTTGTGTGATGAGTAGCAATACATAAGGGTGTGGGGTGGTTGTGTGATGTCATCAATACATACGGGTGTGGGGTGGTTGTGTGATGAGCATCAATACATAAGGGTGTGGGGTGGTTGTGTGATGAGTAGCAATACATAAGGGTATGGGGTGGTTGTGTGATGTCATCAATACATAAGGGTGTGGGGTGGTTGTGTGATGTCATCAATACATACAGGTGTGGGGTGGTTGTGTGATGAGCATTAATACATAAGGGTGTGGGGTGGTTGTGTGATGAGTAGCAATACATAAGGGTATGGGGTGGTTGTGTGATGTCATCAATGCATAAGGGATGTGGGGTGGTTGTGTGATGAGTAGCAATACATAAGGGTGTGGGGTGGTTGTGTGATGTCATCAATGCATAAGAGTGTGGGGTGGTTGTGTGATGAGTAGCAATACATAAGGGTGTGGGGTGGTTGTGTGATGAGCATCAATACATAAGGGTGTGGGTGGTTGTGTGATGTCATCAATGCATAAGGCATGTGGGGTGGTTGTGTGATGAGTAGCAATACATAAGGGTGTGGGGTGGTTGTGTGATGTCATCAATGCATAAGGCATGTGGGGTGGTTGTGTGATGAGTAGCAATACATAAGGGTGTGGGGTGGTTGTGTGATGTCATCAACGCATAAGAGTGTGGGGTGGTTGTGTGATGAGTAGCAATACATAAGGGTGTGGGGTGGTTGTGTGATGTCATCAATACATAAGGGTGTGGGTGGTTGCGTGATGTCATCAATGCATAAGGGATGTGGGGTGGTTGTGTGATGAGTAGCAATACATAAGGGTGTGGGGCGGTTGTGTGATATCATCAATACATAAGGGTGTGGGGTGGTTTTGTGATGTCATCAATGCATAAGGGATGTGGGGTGGTTGTGTGATGAGTAGCAATACATAAGGGTGTGGGGTGGTTGTGTGATTAGCATCAACACATAAGGGTGTGGGGTGGTTGTGTGATGAGCATCAATACATACGGGTGTGGGGTGGTTGTGTGATGTCATCAATGCATAAGGGTGTGGGGTGGTTGTGTGATGAGCAACAATACATAAGGGTGAGGGGTGGTTGTTTGATGAGCATCAATACATAAGGGATGTGGGGTGGTTGTGTGATGAGCAATTGCACCCTTGCCAGTTGCACTTGCATGTCATGCACGTAATGTTTTGGAAGACAAAATGCACAGGATGACAAACAGCCATTCTCTGGATTGGAATAGCGATTAGGGTGGCAAAATCAATCTCTGTGACTGCTGTAACTGATCAACACCTTTAATGAACTTGAATAAAGAGGGAAAGAAAACATGAAAATGAAACAATCTTGGTAGACAGACCATTTGAGACTGCAACTCAAAAACAATTTTACTCGTTTTGTTCTGGAGGTTTTTTTGTGGGGGGGGAGGAGGTTTATTATTTTTTTTATCAAACTAAATGTTTTATGTACCAAATTTTATAAGTTAGGTCTCCAATGACCTCACATATCCTCTTGGTATACATCTTCGTGGTCTGTTCTGAATTAACTTCTGATGAACTTTCATACTCATGTGTACCTAAGTAAATGAGACAATGAATATCTGTTTTTATTTGGCCAGAGACAAGTCAGTGTGACATCTTTAGCACCATACATTATCATTCTGGTCCATATAGCCCATATTACAATCAAAACATTGAACTTCAGTTAATTCGGTGAAAAATATGACGCCAAAAAAAAAGTGAAGGTATTTTCAGATGCAGCTTTTGAAGGACTTTCCACTTTTGCCTACGTTCTTTTTTATTCTTCTTTTCCTTTCATTTAATACTTTTGATGATGTTCTTAAATAAATGTGTAGGTAAAAAACAAGCAACATTCAGTGTTTCAGGGTATTCAATCAAGGTCACAACTAAACATGAACACCATAAAGAGTTTCTCATATCATAAATGGTTTCCACGTCAACAGGCCATTTGACGATAAAGGCACTACGTATTAACGCTAACAATTTTTTTCTTCTCTCTAGGGCAACGTTTGTGATGTTTCAATCAAATTGCTTAAATAGATAAAATCATTTTCTCCACAAGTGGGACATGTAGACTTCAAACATAGAGTAACCTGAAATAGATCAGTGAATAATTTTCCTACACAGAGACTGTGTCGCATTAAGCACACAGTCGGCAAGAAGAGGGATCTGTGGAAATTTTGAAATAGAATCTGCAAATAAAGTCAGTTAGATACATGACACAAACATGCTAAAATTAAATGCCATGTATCAATATCTCTAAGCTGTTAATATTCTCAGCTACTTATGTATAAACTTTGCATTTTTTTTTTGGAAGTTCACTATATACTGTGCAAGTACTTTGAAAATCATTGAAACATACATTTTCTAGTTACGTGATGCATTTCTGAAAATCCGCTTTTCATGATCTCCTTCACTGATTTATTTATTCATGTATACATCTACGCTGTACATTTGTGTAACTTGGAATTAAACCAAAAAAACAAAATAGAATATTTCACAAATAATTTGTAATCGCATTGTTTCAATAAACCTAAATGGACAAATGGCAGTAAACTGCAAGGAGGTGTAATCTGAAAATCATTGGGTATTTTGAAACTATTTCAGAGGCAACAATCAGCTCCTTAAAGAATAGCACACATGACATAATTTTATGTTCTCAATTTTCTCAAACATGTCCTAAATAAATGTTACTTGTCTAAAAATCCACCTTGTTATTCAGTTTTATTTTTAAAAAAAAAAAAGATTGTTGACTTACTGGTCACCCAGACTAAAAACTAAAGATACTCATGTTGACACTCAAGAACTAAATATACTTCTACTTGTCAACACAGCAAAGTTACTGACGAATCAGAATGTTAAGTTCTTGATTGGTAACAAAAGATATTAAGTTACTTGTCATCAGACTAAATATACTTGTCACAAAGACGGTAAAGTCACTGGCTAGATAGACTGCTAATTTGCTGGTGAACAGACTTTAAAGTCACTGGTAAATAGATTGTTGAGTTACTGGTCTCATGGGCTGCTAAGTTACTGGTCACAAAGACTGTTAAGTTACTGGTATCACAGGTTGTTACTGTCACACCGACTGTTAAGTTATTGGTATCACAGGATGTTAAGTTACTGGTATCAAAGGCCATCACTGTCACTTAAATTACTGGTGTCACAGCCTGTTAAGTTACTGGTCACATAGACTGTTCAATTACCCGTCACACACGTTGTTAAGTTACTGGTCACAGGGACTGTTAAGTTACTGGTATCACAGGTTGTTACTGTCACACTGACTGTTAAGTTATTGGTATCACAGGATGTTAAGTTACTGGTATCAAAGGCCATCACTGTCACTTAAATTACTGGTGTCACAGCCTGTTAAGTTACTGGTCACATAGACTGTTCAATTACCCGTCACACACGCTGTTAAGTTACTGGTCACAGGGACTGTTAAGTTATAAGTCAAAAGACTGTACAGCTGCTGGTCAAAAGAATGTAAACGTACTGGTCACAAAGACCTTTAGGTCAATAATGAAGAGACTGTAAGGTTAAAATTACTGGCCAACAGGCTGTTAATATTAGGTTTCTGCCCAATAGATTTTAAATCACTGGTCTCATCAGATGTCCTCGTTAATCCACATATACACATGCATGACCACGCAAGGAAATGTACTCCAAAATATCAAGCATTAATTCAGTTTATTTGGGCCTAATCACATGTGAACATTTTGCTCCATGTGTACCCGCCAAGCTGAGACACTGAAGTAGTTCTCCTTTCTTCAAAAGTGTTAAAAACCTTGCTCCTCAGGACTTTCAAAGGCAAACGAAGTGCCACAAAAAATCAATATGCCTGTCCAACAGAAACGCCGAATTCTATGATAAACAGAGAAAGGTCGATATCCTGTATGGTACTGAACTGTCCTTAGCCTGCACATTTTGCCTTTTAACATTGGTTTGCCAGGAAAGCACATGATACAGAATAAATTTCCAACGATTATAGCATTTAATGTCAGCTGAAGTTAAATAGCATCACCATGTTGCAGTATCACCAACCGAATGATTTAAATGCAGTAGGTGAACATTCTCAATACTTGTGCTATTTTTTTCACGTACATGTACATGTATTATATCTGATTGCTGCTTAACACCATATTCAAAAGATTTTCAGTTATACAATGGCAGTCAGAATAATGGGTTAAGGAACCCAGAGTGCCTGAGGTATTTATCCGATGAACTCTTCCACAGATGACATACACATACACACTCACACCATCTTTGGTGGAAGGTGAGTGGTCTATAACGAATCTTTGAGTAGGCAAACGGAAACACATGTGGTCTCCACTGCTTACTTTGTCACTAAGGTCAGTGAGAATGGGGGAGTCTACGATTTCCCTGTCGAAGGCCAGTTTTGAACCTGCTCAACAACTGCAAGGCAAGCATTTATAACCACCTTACAAGAAAAATGTACTAGTCCAACTAAGACATGTGTGCTCAAATTCATGCATATACGTAGGTTCCTCTCATATATATCCTAATTGACTGCTTGGCAATGGGAGAATCGCTATATATAACAATGAACAGTTAAAATATTGAACATCTGGAATACTGTGAGTGGTTAGAACACAGAGATTCCAGGACATTAAGCAGCTGGCACACAGAGTTCCTAGATCATTAAGCGTCCAGAACATGTAGCAATTAGAATGATGAGCATCTTGCTTGAACAATTGAGTTCTAGAACATAGAGAACATTGAGCCTGTACATGAAGAGCACTGGGTGTTTAGAAAAACAGGCTTCTTGATCACTGAGCATCTATGTACACTGAGCAGTAACAGCGCAATAAGCAGTTTAGTAGAACACTGAGAAACTACTACAATTCAAGACACTGAAACATGCAGGACGCTGTTGTAAAACATGAAGTAAGACTTGAAACTGGAGAAAATCCTGTTTCAGCCCTATGATGAGCTAAGATAAAAGGTTTTAAATTTCCTCATCTTGGAGCTCCCTTAACTTATTGTATAGGCCAAATATAGGATAAACTGACACGGATTTCATGTGAAGGGAGGGGTGGGGCGGTGGTCTGGTTTCTTCATCAGGCTATTTTAGTGAAGCAGCATTGTTTAATTTTTAAAAATACACAGTAATCTCAAAACTAATAAAAAAAGCTGTGAATAATAAACAAAAATCTCCCAGTAAAAATTTTTTTTTGATTCTAGCCATCATTGACATGGCATGTTTTATCACAAAATTTTATACACTCTGCCAATACAGACTGTAACATGTAACACTATCATCCACCAAGGGCACATGCCTTAAGCGGTTACTGTGAAAACTTCAGGTCCAAGTTATACGGACCATTGAAGGGCGCACTAACCTGGGCGTGAAACCCAAACCCATGAAACTCGCTGGGTCATCCAGTGGATGGGGCAAGAAAACTGCAGACCTACACATTAACCCACTGGATATAAGACCTGTGGCTGACTCCATTATACCCCAGCCGTGCCAAATGAGTTTTTCATACCGATATGGACTAGCTGTCAATCAAACGACTGCAAAGTGATATGAATCAGAGGGGTTTTGACAGTGACCAGTGAGCTTGCTCATACAGACACTATCTTTTACGCTTGGCTGGGGGCTTGGTCGCGGTCATTGCTCACCCTCAGAGAGGTTCAGTCAATTGCTGGCTGGGATCCAGTTGATGTCTGGAACAGTTTTACGCTGTGTAATCACAACAAAAGTGCACAACACTGCTGATTAATCTACCAATGGCCATATGTCAGCCAACCAACCATCCCCATGGTATCATGCGACATGGGGGAAAATATCTTCACAGGGCTGGAGGTTTACAAGCACTTGCTAAAAATGTAAGTAAAGGAATCCAATAACATGGCATTTTCTGGCTAAATTTTTTTACCCTATTAAAAATGAACTCAATATACATTTATTTATATCGAGGTCCACAAGCAACCTATAGATGGTCCTGGGTTTCCCCTGGGATCTGCCTGGTTTCCTCCCACCAAAAGATGTAAAACACAAATAAATAAAACTATAAGTAAATTAACAGTAAATGAAACCTAATGTAACTTGTGAAGTCACCTAAATATAGAAACTTCAAGAAAATGTGCATCTGCGAACTTAAGAGAGATGCACTTAACAAAAAGTTACAATTTTTCTCTTGTGAGGTAATATTTAACAGTTCCAGACATCATAAAGTCATTTGATATAAAAAAAGTCAATAACATTACATACTGTGTTCTTTTACAAAAATCTCCAACTTGCAATCTTTCACCCACTGGGAATCGTTTGCAAATTACAATGTATACTTTTTATGGTACAATAATTGACATGCCAATCCTACGACGACAATTCCCTGTCATGTAACTTTCAGAACACTGGACATATTAAACTTTTTATGCAAAGAGGAACAGTCGACAGGTTTCAACGATGATCAACGCAAAGATCCAAGGAATGTTCCACACAGACAAATTAAATCAGAACGTAAACCCTGCTCCATGCTTCTACCTTACAAGTTGTCATTAAGGAAAACATGTATCCCAACACGTGCTACACGGTGTTACGTATATACACCTTACGCTGGATCCTTCCCCATGTTGTTATCCAAGTGAGGATGTCGCTATAAAGCATAAATACAACAACGGCAAACAATATTCACGTCAAGATTGAACCTAGTCACAAGAAATCTAGGATGTATATATGTGACTATATAAGAGATGATCACAGGCTCTTCATGCACGCATGTATGATTAAGTCAAAACATGACAACATTGCTTACGAAACATTATAAATATGGTAATGAGGTTAATCAGAGAGGTTACTGCTTTGTCACCATTGAAAACGACATTTCCCATCAGGTTCTCCATCAACCTCATCTGACAAGAACTCGAGTCACTAATTTAGCAAATCAATTTCCACACCGGAACGAAGTCCTCCACAAGACATAATTCAGTCTATGAATATGGAGACACGATCAGTTTTCAGCAGATCTAAGTATTAATGATGTAAGAGCAAATATCATAAAAGCATCAGAGCTGGTATAAAATTAAGTCTAATTACTATGATAATGTGTTCACAGCTTGCCACAGCAATCCGTGTTTGATACCAGACGAATTCACAAGATTTGCTTCCCGAGTTGCACATAGCTACCGTGGTGGAGCCAAGAGGCACAGGGATTTCACTCTAACCTGACAGATCACTATTAAGTTTGTCAGACAGCAGAATTCAAGCCCATATCGACTGTTTCTGAAGTAGCCTCGAGGTAAACCACGAAGGAATATTTGCCCGTTTTCATGCATCTTATAAAACCATAATAACGCGAGGGTCAACTGAGTGGCTGTCTTCCTATTTTATAATCGCTCAGTTAAAACATACAGTATTATTCCCCAGCGATCTATGCCAGAATTAATGACCAAATTATTAAATTCTTGATGTTTGCATAATAGCTGGATATTAACAGTTATTTTTTAGAGAAACATTCTGTTCAGTTCTGAAATTATTTACAGCACATAAAACAGTTATGATCTTAGTTTTAACACTGACAAGAGCAAAACAGGAGAACAATTTTGTTAATATTTACAGAGCAAAGAAAATGACAGTTACAGATAAGAGCAAATTATAATGAAGACTGTAGGGATATAACCCCTTTTATTTGGCAAGAATAAATCTGCCAACCTTTTCTTGAAAAAACTTCACCATTCACGTGAAATCATACCCAAGAGCACAATTAATGCACACAATTCTGACAACATTGTTTTGATGGATATAAAAAAGAAACCAAGTCATCTGGCAATATATGTACTCTACATGTAAATGATTATTGGAGCTTCAACATGACATCTGTTACATGTTTAGATACTGCGGGCAATAGACCACTCCAGACTCTGAATCAATTAAATACGTGCTAATGTTGCTGTTTTTGTAGGTGAACCTGTTTAGGAAATAAGGTAGATAATAAAGACATTGGCCGCAGTATCTAAAAATGTAAACGGATGTCATGCTGAAGATAAACAGGTTCACCTATAAGAACAGCAACTTTCAATGTGATTTTGGCACCTTTTTAATTGATTCAGATTGGTGGGAGTGGTTGATTTCAGGGGTTCATAAAAAGCATAATTTTATCAATCGACACAAAATGATGCCCTGAGAATTTGTCCGAGCACACACACTGGAAACATGTGGATAGACTGAAGAATGACAGTGTGGTTAATCAAGGCTCAATCTGCAGGAGCCCTAACATCCACTTCAATTTCAAGCCATCTAGAGTTCAATCCCAGATCTAGTCACGCTAAAGTATCTAAAAATTACTGCATTTTACCCAGTGTTTGGCCTGTAAAAGTGTTGTCTTAGAAACATATTAAGTCCTATCAATGCTTTTGATGCCAATACTTAAGTTTTACTGATAATAAATTTATCAGATTTCACAAAAAAATAATGAAGTGGCCCTATAAGAATGGGATAATTCAAGCAATGTTTATCAAAATCAAATCATGTCATCAACATAGAGGTGTGTTTTGGTTGTGAAAGCTGTAAGTTTAATTCATTTTCTAGAATTCCTGCTTATACCTGTCATAAGAATGCATTTAACCTTACAGAAAATTAAGAGCCAAACACCGTAAAATGTGGTTAACATGAAAAGAAGAAAATTAAGCAAAGTTCTCCCCAATTAATTAGCAACTGACAATAGCGGTAAGAAAATGTGTACCAAACTTGAACAGTTTAACTTAAATGCATGCACTTTTTAAGATACATATTGCTCACAATACCACTCCCCACACAAGCAAGCACACTGAACACACCCACCCATGAACAGCTGCAAATCAACATACCCCTTTCAGCATTCACAAGACAGCATTGCAAAATGAACCACAATACACCTTTTTCGAACAATGAAAACTTCAGTTTCTGGGCTTGACCAGAATCATGTTGGGAAAGAGCACTTATTGTTCATGATGCATAAAGTAATTCCCATCTCCCAATGTAAGACATTAATCTTGGAAATGAACTGGAAGAGGGATATGTCTAAAAGAAAAGACAACAAATTTTAACCTTAATTATTAAGGGGGGGGGGTGGAAACAGAACTTAACAGCCACAGTCATTCTTTTCCTGACATACTTTGTAACTTTACAAATACACTTTTAATATCAGATTTTTACTAGGTCATCGAATATGCTACATTAGAGAAATAGGAAACACGATGTCACGTCTCCTGTTTCCTCGGCATACATGGCTAAAATGTAAAACAGGTGTGTGTTCAGGTTATAAAAATAACTCCCAAGTGATTGGTCAAAACTGATAAAATGGCATCGGTTTTAAATTTCCAAATGTGTGCATTTTAGCTGAAGCCTCTGAAAAATTGTCTCAGTCAAGCAACATCACCAAAATGAAAAGGTTTCAGGCTTTAAATACTTCATGGTGGATACTTTACACAGAAGGATATAAACATTTGGTCTTCTGTTGTTTTTCCTTTTAAATTTTAACAGCTTTATTCTACAGAGCTGACAACAGGTTCACTTTTCTTTTATTCAGGGGCCCACCTAGCATTAGGTGGAGTTCTACTCAAGATTTTTTCCAAGAAACGCTCCCACTTGGACTTGCACAAAAAACTACTGACACATCAAGAAATTTCTTAAAGTTTCTTAAAACCGAGCCTTGGTCTTGCTTCATGAACAGGCCTACATTTAATGTAGGAATTGTGACTTGCTTTGGATCCATGTTTACATTTGTTTAATTTGCCAAGATCTGTGTCATATGTATACACACATGCAATCTGATAAGTGCTGTCATGACAAGTTTACATTCATGACAGACAAGCCGTCTACTTAATAAACTCGCTAACACGAAATCCAGTGCATGTACATGTGTAAATTGACATATAAAATACTGTTCATGTATTTCAAATATCTCATCGCGTTCGGAAATTGTGATGTCCTTGAAAACTCATCTGCATACAATGTGTCTTCATACAGACATATAAGACATACAACAGTCCCAAGAAAGAGAGCAATACATGTACTAGTTGATGTATGTCCTCATTCAAAATACATCTATCACCACAATAATGCCTGCCATTCTGCACTGTGAGCAGGGGATGCATCATTACATGAAATTACTACATGGTAAAAGTATTCAGCAAATAAAAACAGAAAGCGATCAATGTCATTAGACATCAACATCAATAAAAATATTTTTCATGGGCCTAACCCTGTCAACCCTTTAAAACTGGGCCTTTCTCAAAAACTTTTAATTTGAAATTTCATACAAATTTTCTTAAATCCCTCTAAACATTAATTATTATAAAATCCCAATCTTCTCTATTACCCAGAATATTAAAGAAAAGAATTTCCCACTGCCTGACCCTATTTTTTCAGAATGTGTCAGATAAGGCCCAACAAAGACATTTTTACGGCTGGCCTTACATTGTACGTGGTCAACATATTGGTGCAAAGCCACGCAGTTCATCTTTACCAATAACACCATTGTAACAGAGTTGGCTTCCCCCGCGAGTGAGTCAGTTTGGTGATGAGAGTGGTCTCCCTTACCTGGGCCCAGTGACTTCCTCCTTGATGTGAGGGTTGAGGTGGATGGTGTCATGGATGATCTTCTCCACCGCCGGGTTTGTGTGGGTCACATGGCAGGGGATTTGATCCTCAGGCTGATAACATAACACAGACATGTCTTGTAGGTGTGACCATCAAAGTCATAGGGGAAGAAAACAGGTCTGAGCAATCAACATAAATGTGTGACTATCAAGGTCATGGGTGGAGGAAGGGGGTCTGAGCAGACGACATAAGTGTGCAGCCATCAAGGTCATGGGTGAAGGAAGCCAGTCTGAGTAGAAAACATAAATGTGTAACCATCAATGTCATGGGTGAAGAAAGCAGGTCTGAGCAGACGACATAAGTGTGCAGCCATCAAGGTCATGGGTGGAGGAAGGGGGTCTGAGCAGACGACATAAGTGTGCAGCCATCAAGGTCATGGGTGAAGGAAGCCAGTCTGAGTAGAAAACATAAATGTGTAACCATCAATGTCATGGGTGAAGAAAGCAGGTCTGAGCAGACGACATAAGTGTGCAGCCATCAAGGTCATAGTGTGAAGGAAACGGGTCTGAGCAGACAACATATGTGTGCAGCCATCAAGGTCATGGGTGGAGGAAGTGGGTTTGTGCAGACAACATATGTGTGCAGCCATCAAGGTCATAGGGTGGAGGAAGTCGGTCTGAGTAGACGACATAAGTGTGCAGCCATCAAGGTCATACGGTGGAGGAAGTCGGTCTGAGTAGACGACATATGTGTGCAGCCATCAAGGTCATAGGGTGGAGGAGGTGAGTTTGAGCAGACAACATAAATGTGTGCAGCCATCAAGGTCATAGGGTGGAGGAAGTCGGTCTGGGTAGACAACATATGTGTGCAGCCATCAAGGTCATAGGGTGGAAGAAGTGGGTCTGAGTAGACGACATAAGTGTGCAGCCATCAAGGTCATAGAGTGAAGGAAGTGGGTTGAGCAGACGACATAAGTGTGCAGCCATCAAGGTCATACGGTGGAGGAAGTGGGTTTGAGCAGACAACATAAATGTGTGACCATCAAGGTCATAGGGTGGAGGAAGTGGGTTTGAGCAGACGACATATGTGTGCAGCCATCAAGGTCATACGGTGGAGGAAGTGGGTTTGAGCAGACGACATAAATGTGTGACCATCAAGGTCATAGGGTGAAGGAAGTGGGTTTGAACAGACAACATATGTGTGCAGCCATCAAGGTCATAGGGTGGAGGAAGTGGGTTTGAGCAGACGACATAAATGTGTGACCATCAAGGTCATAGGGTGGAGGAAGTGGGTTTGAACAGACAACATATGTGTGCAGCCATCAAGGTCATAGGGTGAAGGAAGTGGGTTTGAGCAGACGACATATGTGTGCAGCCATCAAGGTCATAGGGTGGAGGAAGTGGGTTTGAGCAGACGACATGTGTGCAGCCATCAAGGTCATAGGGTGGAGGAAGTGGGTCTGAGCAGACGACATAAATGTGTGGCCATCAAGGTCATAGGGTGGAGGAAGTGGGTTTGAGCAGACGACATGTGTGCAGCCATCAAGGTCATAGGGTGGAGGAAGTGGGTCTGAGCAGACAGAGAAAATGTCATATGATGATTCAGACTGTATAATCTTGTAAATCTGATAAAGATGAATAAGGCATTTTACTTAGAGTTTGGCCTGTAAAAATGCACTATCAGAAGTACAAAAAAAAAAAGTCTTAAATTGACACTTTTGAAGCCAAATGTTAAGTTCACTGATACAAAATTATTCAACCAGTTTGTTCCCAAGATTTTCAATACCTTGAAAGCATATAATCCTGAGTTGTTTTCTTTTTATTTTTTCAAAAAATCTTACTACCTATAAACAGCAGTATTAAAGAATGGCTGTCCGGCAGGACAACTCCAACGTACAAGGCATTTTAACTGGAGGTCATTTGTGAAAGACAATGTACATGAAGAAGGCCTTGGATGTGTATAATTTCATGCAGTCCTACCAATGTGACTCTACGTTTTATAGTTCTGACTGGACACAGAGTTCCAGTTGAAAAATACCTACCTCTCAACGACAGCAGCTTATGCCCAGGATATCGCCCAAACCTTTAAAAATTTGGTACTGGAGTAAAGCCGAGTAGCTCAGTTATTTACGAGTCATGTAAGCTAAGCTGGGCTAAGCTAGTAGCTAACAGAATTTGTCACATGCAGTGTTGAGTGTTTATATTTACCTTAATCCAGACATGGTCATTCATGAAGGAGAAAGGCTGGGGTGGGAGGTCTCCATTCTCCGAGGTCAGTCTGCTGAAGTCTATGGATGTGCCATCCAGTCTGGGAGGTGTGCCTGGCAACAAAATAGGGTGAGATCCAAATTATCAAACACCAGGCTCCACCCAGCTACGTTTTCCTCCCTGTTCCTCTTATGTTAGGCACCAAGCAAGGTAATGCCAGCTACAGCATCACCAATGCTGAAGTCTTAGATATGACTCCATTTGGGATTGAACCCAGGATCTACCATTTATTAGGCAGACGCTCTGTCTAAAATGAACAAAACTACACAAGATTATATCAATAATCCAATGAGTCATATTCATGGGTGGATTTTAGTTGTCAAATATTGCTCAAGTAATATTCTCCGGGTAGCTTTATCTGAACACTGCCTGATCAAAAGTTTGGCAATTAGGACTATCTTGGTGTGCGCTGAAATCAATAAATACGTTAACATATTTGAGAGCATGGTTGGAATCAAAGACCATATTGATAATGTGTGTTATCATGCCAATTAAAGGGGCTTCGTTCTGGCCCTAACACAAGCATTAAATGTCAGACTTACTTTGGTGGTCAGGACTGCGGAAGTCTAGCTGTGGCCAGAGAGGGAATAATAAACTTGTAAAATGAACATTTCCACGACGGATGTTTTAAACAGTATTCTGTGCTGTTCGACTTTACGTCAGACGACATGCCTGCTGAAGTTGGGTGTATCAGAGAATGTGTCACAAAGCTTACTAGCATATAAATGTGACATAAATGAGAAAAAATTAATATTTTGGGTTCAGAAGAAAACATTTATTTTTTCACTTCTTTTATTCTTGTTTATTATCACACTCAAGTACATTTCCCTTATATGATGGTGGTCAGTTTTACGAGTGGAGGATGCCGGAATCTGCGATGAAAACCACTGACCTCTGGCAAATTACTGATGAGTTTTCCCACCTGTGATGACAGACATTCATGCATGTAGTGCACACCATATTGTCAGAGGACAAGTGTAGGCCCTGGACGTGGCCACACGAGCGGTGTCTATTGCTGATCCTCACCAAGGCCCCGCGAACTGTGAGAGCTGGGAATCTACAATTCCCTGCCCAAGGCTGGGATTGAACGCATAACTTCTGTGTCCTTGCCAATGAAAAATAATTGACTTTAATCACTCAGCCCTATGACAAGCTGCCAAGACGTCGAGATTCACTGAGGTTTAATGATCATGATTTACACATGAAATGCGCTTTCAATAAAACAGACACATATAATTTGGAAGAAAATGTAAACACATTCAAGAAGTAAAAAAAAATCCCAAAGAACAACAATAAAACCATCCTTCTTCTTCGGCCCACTTTCAGAAAACATTGTAAATCAATTTTTCATGTCTGCTTCAGCAAATCATATGCCTCAATTACTCTATCAGAAATACTGAGCTTTTTTCAAGGTCAATTTGAGTATTTTTCAGCTCTATCTGCCCTGTAACAGTGCCATATTGATTGATATCTATCTGCCCTGTAGAATTAACGAGACATGCAGAAACTTTGCTCTAAGCAAATCTGTGCAGAATGATCCAAAACATGCATGAACCGGGCAAAACGCCAATAACATAAGTTCACCAAGTCATTCTCTGTTCCTTTGCCACATTCTTTTCACATTCTGTAGCCCTTACAAACAACTGGAAGTGAATCCAAGATAATTCACATTTTGAGTTACGTTCAAATGCAATGTTGACACCTAGATCTAATAAACTGAGTTGTCACTCCCCCTGTGTGTGCATCTGTGGTTGACCTTCATTCAAATTGATTGAAGGCATAAATTCATTCAGTATGGATATAATCAAATTTCAAGACATGGTATCATGGAAAGCTCAGCCGCTGCCAGTTTTCACACTTTCTGTATGACTGTTTCCATGTTGCCACAATAAATAACTGCAGTTATTCTCGGTTTCTAAAAGCCTTAGCTGATGCAGAACAGGCCGCAGAGATTACTACAGGATGACCGTCTCCTTGGCGGAAACACATGCAGGGCTCGAATTTAAGGGTTTCCACCCATTAGCCCAGTAGGACTAATGATGCTTATATATTACTAGCCTTCATCAAATTTCAGTAGCCCTCCAATATTTCAGTAATTTGAGTTTACACACCAAAGTACAGGGTGGTCCACAAAAAATGATCTGTCTTGTATTTCATCAGGAAAATGTTTCTAATGATAGAAACAGACTGAACCACCGATTTTGTTGCACAGTACGCCTCAACAATTTTTATCTGATGCTGCGTCGTATACTGTCTGTTCACATCCATGGTGGTATCACAAGAATTGTCTGGGTCGCTACTCGATAACACCTATAAATTATGGAGAAATATCATAAGCAACACTTTCCAGAGGAAATACAAAATATGTTGTTTTTTACGGACCACCCCACATATGTTTATGTATGCAGAGATTTTCTATTGTTTTCGCGTGACAGGAAATTCGGACCATGGACAGAACTTCACTCCAACATTGTAAATGAAGTCAAGAGTGTTTGCATCTTAAAGCTCATTAGACACTCCAAGTTGGAAATTATGAAGGGAAAAGTGCAAAGGTACATTCCTCAAAGTAGGAATTAACTTCCATTGCCTATGTGATAAAAAAGACAAAAAAGGGACACGGTGCACATTTTTGGGGTCAGGATGAAGCACCGTTCCAAAAAAAATAAGAAACAATTTTAAAATTTGTTGTTTAAATTTCAATAAAAAAAACCTAGCCAAGGATATACAAAATACTTACCTCTTGTAATTACTGATTACCAAAGAAAAGCATGTAAATGTGGTGAAAGGACTCAAGTAAGAAACAAAATAGTTTAATGAGCATATACCTGACATTTACTTATACGTAAATGTCATGTATATACTTGGCAACCCGGGAAACTGTCAAAGGGCCCAGGTGCGCTGAATCAAGCAGTGTTAGAAATGGTCCCTTATCTCTCACACTTTCATACTGACACAAACTCTTTTGGTCTGTGGTTCTCTCGTATAAATATGAATAAGTAATCCAAGACATAGTGAAATTCCCTTTCATTCTTAATTTACAAATGCCCCTGTTCTTACTAGCCCTGGGCTGGCAGAGTGAAAACAACCAACAGCTAGTACAATTGTGATGCCACTAGCTCTTATGGCTCTGGTAGGTGAACACGTGATTATAACCTTGTACAGTCTTTTGTAACAGGATCAAATATTTCCACATCTTTCTTTTTTGATGAGCTTGTATTTGTTTGGTGAGAATGATTGTTCAGCGCCCTGCCAAAGTCCCCCCTAAGCAAGGCTAGGCTTGGCTCGTATCTTGCTGAGAGCATTAATAGAAGGTAACAAGGTACAAGGCTGTCTGCTGAGGAGTTTCTGGCTTGGTGATAGATGCCTGCTGCAGAATGCTGTACTGGTGGACCTTACTTTGTTCTCGGACCTATCTTAAAGTCAAGCCCTGATATCACAGCATGGCGCCAGCGTGAAGTCATTTGAAACAAAACTTTCTGACAGAAATGGGGCCTGACAAAGACATTACACATATTTCACAAGAAGTACCTTTTTCAGAACTGAGTTTTACTGAAATATATTCAGTTTTTCCTCAACTTATAGCCTTCAGTTTTTTCAACTCTGTATTCAGTATTTTAAATCTGACCTCTATGAACCCGAGGTGGACATCTATGAACCCTGAGGTTGATGCCTATGAACCCATGAGGTTGACGTCTATGAACCCCTGCTTATTGCCCTGTTGCATGAATTTACATTTACAAAATTGCTGTGAGAAATTTCATTTACGACATTTGGTGAAAGTGATCCCTGTTCACCACAGCTCCATGCATTAAGAAATGGTGAGTGAAGACAAAGTTAGATAAGCTGTAGGACTACACCTACCTGTTTTGAGCCGACCCATTTTAAAGCCTGCATTCTCCAAGGTTTTAGCAAGACCAACGGATGGCTCATCTCCCATTCTTCCTGCTGGATACTTCTTTAGCCCAATATTGATGCAGCCTCGTAAAAATGTTCCTGTCGTCAACACCACAGTTTTCCCTTGGATTTGATCCCCATTTTCTGACAAATGACCAGGCACATGTTTAATGGCATCAGTTGACACAAATGAAGTAAATACTGAACAGAGTGGACTTTCCAAGCTGCTGACGTGCACAAGAGCACATGTATTTTAAATATTTTAATGTGCTAACATAATTCAGCAATCTGAAAAAGACCACGAAAGACCCTAGTCTGATTTTACTGTCACTAATATAACAGTGGTCTGCTTTGTGTGTGGAGAAATCGGAGTGCCCTAAGTAAACCACTTCCTGAGAGTCCTCTGGACAAATCTTCTGACAAGGCCAGAGACAAGGCAGCAAGAATGGGAACAGAACTCACATCCTCATTGGTCAAGGTCCTGACCACCAATGCGAGCCAGAGGATGCTTGAACTACGGGAGTATGCCTAAGTTGTCTTTAAATCATTACGATTTTGATTATAGCCCTATTACGACCTACAGCCTCTTGCACACAGTGATTGTAAGCTACGATCGTCATAACTTACAATCAAAAATTAGAATCAGTATAACCCAGTTGTAAATATTTTACTTTTATTTACAACTGCCCTAACATTTACTTTGAGTACATATACTTGCTACTACATAGCAATTTTTGACTCGATTTGCAAAAGTGTGCAATTTAATTGTGTCAGAAAAGTGTTACGAGAAGTTTTTGACATGTTGTTACTGTTAGCTGCTGAATCATGATGATGTAGAACTCTTTTGAAAATGGAGGTAAGAAAAAGTTATTAACTGGTACATTGCCCATGTATGAGTCAAATATGGCCTACAATCGTCATCTTAACTTCAAAAAGTTACAATCACCTTATAATTCCTTCATGCATGCTTCATAACTTAATTTTACAATCGATTGTGAAGTCAGTGGTAGGGTTTATAATCGATTGTAGCTGCAAGTGGGCCACTTTAACCACTCGTGCCAGCAAGGCGAGGTCCCTTATGGAGTAAATCATTTTTATTTTACGCCCATGGCATGACTACACTGGGGTGTCAGGTGGCAGACCAGCAAACATCTATGATCGTTTGTCATGGGACAGAGGAGGATTTGACAACTAAAGAGACATTGTACAAAAGCAGACTGTTTGTACTGTATACATACTTAGCTATGTCAACAGAAATTAATAGTCCCGAGTTTTCCCTCATAGGGGTCTGTTTCACAAAGCAGTTTTGGGCTTCATCAAACCAATGAAATTCTGCCTTATGATTTTGTGCTGTGATAATACAATTTCAGCCAAACTTGAGCTTCCAGCTTCAAATATTTTATTTTTTAACGAAGATTAAAGTTTTGGACTTTGGACTTTAGTCCAAAGCTGGCTGTTTATAACACCTTCTGGATTGCAAATGTGGAGATCTGAGTCCAAATCCTGGATTGACTACCAGCTAAGAAAACCCTGTTCAGTGTTCACACAACCAGTACCAACCTGTGATGACACCCCTACAATATAGCCTGGCAGAGTCCACCGTGGGATGAGAATTCTCAGTAACAATGAGGTCCTCCACAGGGGAGGCAACCAGTGTCAGATTTGGTGTGTTCTTCACTTCAGCCTGGATGTGACTTTTGTATAAATCTCTGTCAATCTGTGCACGAGGCCCCTGTGGTCACAATAAAAGACTTTACAATTAATATAACGACTGTACTGCCACTCTATTGACATTTGCATTCTGTTTATAAACTAACAAAAAAAAGTTGTTTTTTATGGGTGTTTACATCTTTACTGAGCAATACCATCTCAAAGCCACTCGACACAACACTCTGCCAAGTAATATATCATCATGTACACATAGTATTTATTAATTTATGCATTCATTTATTTGATGGTGTTTTATACCCACTGAAGCATGTTTGATTTATATGATGGCAGCAAGCATTATAATGTGAGGAAACTAGGCAGAACCCAGGACAAAGCCACGGTCATCCGCAGGTTGATGGCGGACCTTCCCACAGATGGCCTGAGATGACGCCAGCATGAACGGGACTTGAACGTACATGTAGTAAGTACACCAGCGACACAGGTCCAACATATACACGGTCAAATTTCCACCATCTCCATGGATATAGAACAGTCCATGCGAAGAGAATTACTGCAAATGATCTAGAGATTGGCCCCCAAAAAGTGCACTTTTAGAGTCAAACAAAAATCTTCAAATATTCATTCTTTCTAGTTGGATATCATCCTACCTTCCAACATATTTCAGCTTGCTCTGAAGGTGAAAATCACATGTGGGCACTTACACCAGTGTCTTCCCAAATGGTTTTACTTCAGGAAACCTTGCTTTCTCCAACCAGTGGATTAACTGTTTTCATGAAAGTGAATTATTCTTTACTAGTGCAGCAATCAACACCAAGCAATCAATCAATCAATCAATCAGTTTAGTCAGTGATCCTTATGAATTTACAAGTATGATGGAGTTATAGGCGGAAGCCACCTTCAGATATGGCACCACATGCAAGGCCATTTCATGCAGATTCCAAAAAGAGTCGTAATGATTTTCTTTTTACATACATGTATATGCCTAATTACAGCCTTTCAAATGCAAAATTATCGAGTTTCAGCGCAAAGACTTCATTTGGCCGAGTTTCAGTGCACAGGTTGAAGCAAGGCAACATAACAGATTAATTCACGCTATAAAAAAACAGATACAGACATAACACTTCATGTATATTTTTGTTGACCGTCAAAATGCATGCACAGAGATCAGTTGATGTTTATCAGCTAACAAGAACCACCAACTTCACTGTGCTTCAGCTAGTTCAATATTTATATGCATTTTATTCACTGTAAAAAAATTCATAAAAAACACATTCGGAATCAGCTGATAAGACCTTTCAGATAATACGTACTTTATTTTAAATAAAACAGAATTGTTTCTCACTGGCTGGTGTGAGAGAAAGGCCAAGCCTAAGCTGAATTTCACACATGGTGGATTTAGTCAACTGTGGTGAAAGTTGCACAGTTTAACCCAGGAAGTCGTATCTCCACTGTCAACCAATCAGAGTCAATTTAAATGATGTCTGTTCTTTGAAGATTATGTACAGCATATTGTTACAAACATTTCATACACCACACTTCAGATTTCATCCCTAAGGGTTACAACTCTGACTTACCCATACTGCAGGTCCTTTGCGACGATTCAAAATTTTAAACTGTATCCCCGATTTATCTGAAATGGGATTCAAAATTTTAAACTGTTAAACCTGGCCTATCTGAAATGGAATTCAGTGTGGTCAAACACCATCATCTTCTCACTGTACTTACAAGTAGTCTTTATCACTTGAATAGTATCACTTGAATAGTATCACTTGGAGCCACATGTATTTAAAATCATGGTTGTAACTACAGCTTAAATAATGTAAAAGGAAAGTAACTTTCAGCTAGTAAACTACATCAGAAAAAACAACTATTCATCTCAATAAAACTTATTTTTTATCACTCAGCAGTGCAATATCAAAAATATAAGATGCTAGTTGCAAGCAATAATGATAATGTAAACCTCATCTCTTATATTTGGATATTTAAATATTATTAAAAAAAAAACTGTGCCTCTTGAAGCGAGCACAAAGTTGGCATACACATACATGTAGAAGTAAGGAAATAAACCAGAGATAATACAAGGAAAATGGCATCATAGCCAAATGAGTGGTTAGGTAGTGATGATGAATTACCATTTACTCTGTTGATTGTCAATGTGGTATATCTTAAATATTTTCAGCACACCTTTGGGATACTTCTTCGGGTGTTGGTTAAAAGTTAGTGGCTGACTTTTACTTTCCCTGTAAAGTTTATGATGTATTTACCACAGATCCTCGCACAGATACCATCCAGGGCGTCTATCTCCTTCAGGAGGTGGCCTTTCCCAATACCTCCAAATGATGGGTTACACGACATCTCCCCTAAAAATACAAGCACATATCACATGTACGCCATATTGTCAACAAATCAAATATACTGACAGCGACAGCATTCTGGATAGAGCATCTGTCAGGTAAACGATTTATTCAGGGTTCAATCCACAAACCAGTTATACCTAAAACTACCTAAAAACATTGGTAATCTTGGTACTACCTTGAATAGTGCTAAGTATGGTTAAAGAGGTATAGGCCTTTATGCATGATGTCAGTATAATGTGACTGGACGGGGTGTCGTATCTGGTGTCTTCAGCATGGCACCCCAGTGAGGCAGCACTATATATATATATATATATATGTCAGCACTGAGTCCAGCTTGCTGAAAGGATACACTGCCATGATACGACTGAAAGAATATTGAAAGCCATGATAAATCATACCTGAAGTAAATTAAACAAAATCACATAACTCGTAATCACTGAAAAACGAGTTTTTTAGCCTTGCACAGCCATATAATGATCTAACCAGGGATAAGTCTAGAGGTCTCAAGTACATACACCCTGAAATGATTGGCTAGCATAATGCCAACTTTCAGTGTCAACAGGTACACTCATAAAGTAACACATACACACTATAACACAGGAATAAGTTCAAAGAAGTCACTTCAGTAGAAGGCAAGTATTGGAAGTTTAATTTGAATAAAAAAAGGCCTATTAACATTATTCAATGCTTACAACTAAGAGTTATTATAACTAAGATTATCACACTTTACAACACTTTTCCGAGTTCTGCTTGGTAGTATCATTATTCACTCTTCACTAAGCGATTATTATTAGGAAGAATTATCATTATATTATATAAGTCAAGGATATAGACCTCAGACCTCTTCCCTGCATTATACCAAACATTATCTCACTGTTGTTTTAGTATCATAGATGACGATAAGTCCAGAGATATACAATGGGAGTACATGTAGACAGGAGCTGTATTATAGATCAAGTCAACGTACAAGCAGCAGACAGGTCGTGTACATTGCTATACTTGGTACATGGACAGACGTACATATGTCGTAACAACTGTCATGACTGTACAAACAAGTCACATTTGGTGAATAACCAATCAAATCAAATCAAACAAGAATGCCATTCAATTACCGATTGTTTCCAGCTTGTGTGTGATAAGAAGTGTCCTTGACCCCATCCTGGCTGCGGCACAGGCCGCCTCAGTCCCTGCGTGACCTCCGCCTACAATGATGACATCATACGGTAGCTCCTGGACGGTTTCAGTGCTCGTGTGGACTCCTCGCTGGTACACCATTCTCCACACAGAAGTCACCCGCACCACAGCGCGCTGCATGGCACCGAAATACAAACTGTCAACAAAACATAAAGGCATTCTGAAATGCAAAAATTATTTCCTTGTCTATATCATGAAGATTGACAAGATTTTTCTTTTTCTTGACACTTCCTGCCTTTTATAGAAAAAAAAACAAACAAAAAACAAAACAACTCATACTGCTATGTTCTCCTTATTTGGGACATTCCCTGTCATACGTGTGTACCTCAGTACCAACTGGAGTAAATATCTGTAGGACAAATTCTAACGTTAAAATCTGGCTAAGACAACTCCGGGTTTTGAACCAGAGATTTGCAGATCAATGTCGAGTCAACACTTGTAGACATTGTACCCTGTATTAAATTCATCAGCAGCACATATCAGCTACATATTCTAACAAGAAGACAGGGGGTCGTGAGAGCTAGGGAGGGGGTTGGGTTCGGTTAGGGGGAAGGGCATGGGGGGCGGTGGTCTGTACCCGTTATTTTTTAAAGATCTCATGCACACGCACCACATCATGACCACATGCGACAAGTCATGAATGCGGACGAGGATCTCACCTACATGTTAAATAACCCAATACTGGCATGGATCCTCGATGAAAATTTAATTAAATTTTGGCTTTTAATTTATGTGTATCGTTTCCTCCCCGCCGCTTAATTCTTTATTCCTTCTTCTTCTTTCCGTGATTACTATCACCTGAAATCTTTACCTCCAGCCTATGCGTTGTGGCGAGAATGGAAATTTAAAAACTTTTATAAGGTCGGGCAAAGAATTTTTTTTTCCTTCATCACAAGGCAAGGGCAATTGTTCAAAGCAAGCTTACTTCCGAAGTCTCGTTTTTTGACTCACTTTTGAACAGTAAAGTTTTTAACAAGTCAGGCTACGTTTGGGAATAATTTTAACGCATTTTACCGATTTATTTTTAGGTTGAGAATCCGGTGTCGCGGGAATTTTCCGTTCATGGCGTGGAGGAGTCTTGGCAAGTTTGTCAACTTAGCGGTTTCCTTTTATTCTTACCTCATCATAAAAGAAGCGTTTTAGATTTCTGTAACGGTTTGGGCAGGGATGCAGGGTGTTGGACGCGGCAGACCTCCTCCAGGGTTCGAACCTCTGACAGGAGTTGAGAGGGGTGCGTCTACTGCCGCAACAACAACAACAGCATCATCTAAGAAGAAGAAGAAGAATAAGAAGGCAGCTGCGCAGCCAACACATTATATCCCTGGTTTGACAGCACGCCCAGTGTCCCCGCCTCCTGAAGCTACAGCGAAATCTAACACAAAAGATGTACCGTCGACTTTAATAGAAGCTTTCCTGAATGGAACCAAAAACCCTATTAGCGCCGTTATGGAGTACTGCTCCATGCAGAGAAGGACGGCCAAATTCCAGGAAGTTTCCGTGGAAGTGCCGTCATATTCGGCAACGTTTGCATGTCAGTGCTCCATAGATGGAACCAAATTCCCCCAAGGGACTGGGAAAACCAAGAAAGAAGCCAAAACTAACAGTGCCAAGATCGCCTTCACGCAGATTCTGGGACTCGGGGAAGATGACGTTGATGATGATGGTAAGCCGAGTCGGCATTGCAGAAGTCTCTTGAGATCACGCTGGTTTTGGACGAGACAGCTTGGGGCTCTCAGAAACTACCGTGATTTCATGGAGGTTAACAATGCTGTTGTTGTTGTTGGGCACGAGAGACCCCACCCTTTCTCGTCCAAAACCAGTGTGACCTCGAGAGACTTCTGCAATGCCCATTCTGCTTATTTACAATGTGATCTATAATTGCCAATTTGTCTTGAATTTCGTTTAGAAAAAAAAAGTTACTACATCGCTTTCTCTGTCTGCACTGACAAGAATAATTGTACAATAAAATACAGATGTTGCCAGCAGGCTTAAAGGAAAAGACTGCGGAAGTATTGGCAAATATGTGGTAAAAGAGTTTTGTTTTGAGTTCCAAGACAAATTTCAATGTAAATCATAACACACACACAATCGTGAATAATAAATACCTCCATGTAAAAGGGGACATGATTTTGAAAGTAATTTTGACCACAAAAATGGCAGGATTATTTAAAGTCCGATTGGCAGATATGGCATGAATCACTTGAGGGTGCACATTGCAGCTCTTATGCATACAAATTCAACTTGATTTGGACAGTTGGTGACTGCACGTTCTTTTGTCAGTGTGCAGACCAGTAAGAAGAGCTGGCAGGATGCCAGTGTGTTGTTTTAGGCTACACAAACAGCATGTCAAGGAAACGTTTCTTAGACAACTCTAAAATTAATCAGATGGTGTTTTCTAAATCTTCAGCCAGGTGCCTCTCACCAGTGCGATCATTGTGAGTTCGAGCCCAGCAGATGCTGGCTTCTCCAGCCTTACGTGGGAAAGCCGTCAGTAATCTGCTAATGGTCAAGGGTTTCTGGTTGATTTTCTTCTCGCTGGCTGCCATGATATAAGTTAAATATTCTTGAGTATGGCAAAAAACACCAATCAAATAAATAAATCTTCAAACCATACTCTTTACTACAGCTTATGTTATACTTCCTCAGTCTGCAAATATAACCTTTCACTTAATAGTTTTAAATGCATAACACTCAAGACAGAATAAGACAAGACATCTGGCAGTAGCTTAGTATGGCTAGTATGGCACAGTTCTAAGCACAGGGTAAAGTCTAGAATAAGCCAAGCCTTCCAGCAGTAAGTAAGCACAGCTCAAATTACCTGCACTATACCTTGTGATCCTATAGTGAATTTCATCCCCATGACCTATTACCCTTACTGCCTGTGCCATTAGCAGGATTCTCACTGGTCTTTGAAAGTATTTGAATTTTGATTTAGGGGTTTTCAGGACCCTGTAAGTAAAGTCTTTACAAAAAGTAGTGATCTTAGTTGACAAGTCCTTGGAAGTGCTTTATATGTGAAATATTATACATTTTATTATTTATACATCAGTGTAATCCAAGTATTTCCTTCATTGATATAAGTGATATTTTCAGAAGTTAGATATCACTTTTGCTATTGCAATCTGATGTTGCACACCCAGGTGCCATTTCAAAATTGTTTTTATGACATTCCAACCTGAGCTCACTGGGATTGTGTCATAAAGCAAAGTCTAGTCAACTGCTACATCCCTGCGTCACACAAGAAGACAATGCATCAAACTAGACATCATGTATACAATGTCATACTGTTGACAGGTCTTTGAAGGCCTTCAGCTAAAAACATTCCTTAAAACGTTGTAAACACACAAAATCCTGAGACTGTTGAAGTATAAATAATAAATAGAACATTACACAGTGAATGTTGAATAGCATAAACATCGTTCCCCTTAAAAATTAGAGATGATAACCTCATCATTTCCACCTCTCACTCGAGCAATATTTACGGTATCCAACCTTCACTGCGCAGTATCCTCTACATACTGTGTTTTGTTCAAAAGCGACCGATAAGTAAGCTGCCATATTAGTGTCCATCGTTAATTTCAAGTTAAGGTTTGTACTTGGAAGTTACATGTAATACCCTGAATGATGAAAGATTTTGTGTATTAATAAGTTGCTCATTTTTTCTGATTCCGATTCCGAAAGTTGTATTGGTTTTTAAAAAGTGTTTTGAAGTTTGTTTGTTAGGTAAAAAGATATCCTACTGCAAAAATCTGTCAGCACTAAAAATAATATTTTATGATATTGATTTGCCTCCAACAGTTCTTTTTTCTGGGCAATATTTTAGGTCATTTAGGGTACATGTAACCGTTGAAAGTATTGAAAAACATAGGATATCAGGGCCTTGAAATTCCTTGAAAAACTTTTTCTTTCACAAGTTGGGAAACCAAGTCACAACTGTAAAATATTTGCCATTCGCAATTACTGAAGAAGAGGTTTTTTTTGTTCATCACCAGATCAAGGCACTGTGATGTATGATGCTCGCGGATCCAAGATTGTGATAAAAAATGAGTTCAGCATGCCACGGCCGGGAGCTGGCGGTTCTCACAATGATCATGCCCTGCTGGCAGAGGCTATATCCAGCCAAGGGGACATCAATCTTCTTAAGTCCAAGGATACAGGCACAACTGTTGTGGCTGCCTTCAATGAATACTGCTCCTCCAAGAGTATTCCGTTCACCGTGGACATCAGCAATTATGACGAGGAGACGGGGTGACCTTGTGTTTTGTTCTTTACTGTATATTATATTAATAGTGATGTTTAAAATATTACATGTTTAACACACATGTGAAATGGTTTTTACCCAAAAGCTTGAATGGGGATGCAATCTTGAATATTTTCTGCAACCAAGAATGTTGTATTTTCATCTTAGAAAATGCACTGTTTTATTTGTTTCCCATGCCCCAAATACCTGTTAGGACCTCTGTTCAATTCCTAGCTGTGTGATTCTAGGTATACTGTGCAGATATGCACCCATGGTCAGCTGATCGGGGAGGGAATGTCTCATGTCAAGACAGAGGCCAGGAAAGCTGCCCATCAAAGCGCCTTAGATATCTTACAAGCTGCCGAACAGGTAAAATAAACCATGCCTTGTACAAAGACAGTATGGTTGTGGGTATAAATAACCATTAAAGAGTATTCAATTTCTGCTAAAGTTTAGGTTTAAAGTTTTTGCAAGAGGGACATTTTAGTTGATTCTGAATTAGAAATACTGCTTTTTTTATCTTTTTCAAGGAGTGAAACACTGACTAGCAGGCATTTGGCCAATGTGGTTGCACATTAGAATCCATTTCTCGCTGCTTTGACAATAGCTTTAAGTCAGGAGGTTTTTCTGATACTTGCCAATGGGCAGTGGTTTACTACAGGTACTCTAGTTTTCCCCACATGACTTCAGCTTACATGTGTAAGTGAGAAGTTCTTGTGTATGGCATTAAACGCTGTTAACTAATCAGATGAATAAACAAATGTAGACCCACATTGACAGTGATGTTTCCGGTTATAGCCCCCTGACCCCACTGATGAACCACACAGTCCGTGTCAGGTGGCCAAGTTGTGCTACATGAAGCTGTACAAACTGCTGGAGCTCCAGCCTGGACTGCTCAGCGCCAGGAAGTCTTTTGCAGCCTTTGTTATCAAGAAAAGTTAGTAGTTTTGTACTTTTCTTTTGAGAAAACTTTACTCTTGAGTGCCTGACAGTCATGATGATCATTTCAGCACATACATGTTCGTGAATTTTGTTTTACCCTAATTCTTCAACTGTTTTTGAACATAAAAAAGAAATTTTCAGTGCAAGTTTTGCACCATTTAAAATTGACTTAGAAGACAAAACTACTCTGGTTAGATTCGTTGATTTCAGGGCTTCACAAAATGTACAATTTTATCAGTCTACACAGAATAATACCCTTAGAACTGAAGTTGTGCTTAGATGGTCATCTAAAGCTGCCTGGTACATACAGCACTGAAGAGTATTGTTCTGGTTTTTTCTTTCAGTGTCATATTTCAATGTCCTAAAAGATTTGGGCGTATTTTAAGCAACAACAAAAAATGCCTTAAACACCTTTTGGAAAGTTATCTCATAGGCACTTATGCTTTGTGAAAGTATTCTCCATTTCTGAAAAATGGTTTCAACAAGAGAAGTTTGTTTAAAGTTTGACTGCGTGCCCTGTGGCTGTGATAGGATATAAAATAAATCATAACTGAAGGGGGTGAAGAACCAACTTGTTTTGGCCTAGATGAGCGTGATCGAGGGGAAGTGGTTGCCATAGGGACAGGAGGTCGGTGTTTGTCTTTGGAGAAGCACACGGAGGCGATGGATGGCCGATCACTGCTGGACAGTTATGCTGTGACCATTGCCAGAAGAGCTCTTCTCAAGTAAGCCACTGGGCTATTGCCTGTTCATTAAGCAGGGGCACTGCTGTTCATCAAGTTCTGCTAAGCTTGCTACAATGAAATTCATGCAGATGATACAATATCAAGAGAGAATGTAACGGCATATATAACATGGGGTCACTGAAATACTTTTTTGTCTGATGAGCACTTAAAATGCCATCATCAACTTGTCCTTCTGCTCGTACGCTATCCAAAACTACATGTACATGTGCACATCCTGTCTCGTATCCAACACACATGCACCTTTCCCTCTTTATAGCACGCTTCATTACAACACGGGATGCAATATAACACAGACTTGTGCCCACAATGTTTTTTCGCCAATTCAGCTCTTGTTACACTCATAGGATATACCTTCGGATTTTCTTATCCTATTTGCACTCTAAGTCTTGGTATTATGTGTTTTTCGATGAAAGCCAGGACATTATGCTTTACTTAGCTTACAATTAACATCCAGCATCACGGTACGTGTATGTTTCTTCATACATTATATGTCACAGACTATCAGGGGCTGAAAGAAATTTACTGATAGCATAAATATATGTATATATACATTCTGTGGACAGGTATTTCTACCAAGAGGTGAAAAGTTACTACGACGGCAACAAGCTGAGTTCAGTTTTCGAGGAGCAGCCGGGATTGAGCAAACTGAGTCTGAAGGAGTCAGTGACTCTGCATCTCTTCCTGAATTACCCTCCGACAGGAGACTACCAGATTCACGTCTCCAGGTGAGGAGTATGGACCGTTTCCTGAACTGTCACTGAAGAACATGCACATGACATCAACATTGTTCCAAAACATCAACCAGACGACACAGACATTGGTTTCATACGTTCAGTAGTTCTGTGACTTCATGATGTCACAGTTGCTTTTGCCGAAAATGCAATGAAATGTTAATGTGTATTTTGCACAAAGTTTGCCTACATCCATATATGGTAATACTTATTACTTTTCATGCACTCAGTAACTTTTGTAGTTTGGGTCAAAATGGAATGTTTTGGAAAATAATTATACCCTAAAAGCAAAAAAATTGCAAGATACGAAGGGTGGCATTTTCTGAAAGTTCGTGAGTCGGCGATTCGAAAGGTTCAACATAAATTGAATGAACCGAAAATGTGCAATAATTTTCTGGTAGAGCCCCTTTAATGATTTTAATATGGGTGTATACTAAACTTGTTCATAGGTCCGAAAAATCTCTTGAGGTTAGGGATGAAATGGAAAAGCACCTGTTTTTGGCATTGCAAGAAAAGAGCTTTCCTTCAAGTCTTTTGTGTGAAGTTTATTTCCAATGAATAAATAATTATGGATTAATGCCACTTTGACAATATTACAAGCATATCTTGGCTTAAATTTATTTGAAGAAATTTAGCAGAGAAAATTTCATTTCTATGCCAGCCTTGGGGTTTATGACTGGAGGATGCAGCATATTTGACCCAGACAAACCTAATACCTGTCTGCGGGTACATACTTTTGATTAACGCCCTGAGTTAAGGCAGTATGGTAGCCCAGATGGTTGAAGTGTCACCTGGCTGTGACTGTGCACCGTTTGAGTACAGCCTACCCTGCGTTGCCATTGCTTTGTGTCAAAAGGCATATCAGTTACCTGGTGAAATACAGGCACTAAGGTTTCCTCCACAGGTAAACCTGCTGTAAAGTAGGTGATTAATATTTGAGTACAGCTTCCAACATCACTCAGATAAAGAATATAATAAATAACTAAATATACAAACAAACACCACTCAGAAATGCACAAGTGTATAAAAATACAAACAAACAAGAAAACAAATAAACATTCAGATGAAGCTACATGTATCGCCAAAGCAGCAGCAGCTGGATTTGTGCACACAATCTCATTGAGAATTAATTTCGTACATTTCCTTTCAATGTTTCATACTTCAGTGCTTGCCATGCGCTTACAGAAGAACAGCAGAAATTGATCACATTTGGGGCCCATTTTCCAAGCTTCTCCTCTGATGAACAAGGTCGTCTCTCTATAAAAGATGAAGATGGTAAGCACAAAATCGTGAATTTCTCCAGCTAAAACGAATTGTATGTCTTTTAAAAATACACGTACTAGAGAGGCATATGTAACGAAGTTCAAAGATAGAGATTCATGTATGTGCAGTTCGATGAGACTGGTGATGTCTATTTCATGCTAATGTCTGTTGCAGGATAAATGTCTATTTCAGGCTAAATGTCCATTTCAGGCTAATGTGGTTTCCCCCCACTATAATGCTGGCCACTGTTCCGTAGGTGAAATTTTCTTGAGTACAGTATAAATCACCAATCAAATAAATAAATAAATAAATGATCTTGACTTCAATTAGTTTAATGTGCTAAAAGTTTGCCTTACATATACTTTCATGACTTTCATTGAAAAATAGTGTTTTACATGTAAATTTCATATTTTAGTTAAGGCATAATACATTGACCACAAGTACAGAATAGGTTCGACTAACCCATGTTAGTTGTGCGCTGGTGTCCTTGTTTCTGGCAGTATATGGCCTGTAGACTTGACCTTTATGCTTAAGTGACCATATGTACATGTATAAATATCTTTGTTTCAGGCTGTATTTGGCCAGTAGACATGACCTTTTATTTTAAGTGACTCGTAATGTCCTTGTTTTAGGCTGCACGTGGCCTGTAGATTTGACTGACACTGATATGCCAAGTCTGGAGTCCTATAAGGGTGGAGAGGACATTGGTGTGATGAGCTGCAGTGACAAGCTGTTGAGGTGGAACATCCTGGGCATCCAGGGGGCGCTGTTTGCACAGTACATGAACCCCATTTATATTCATTCCATCACGTTCGGTGCGTAGTTCATTTAGCCCTGGTTTTAGCGCGTTATTACCACAATATGGCTGAAATACTGTCCACAAAAAGGCAACCATACATTGATTCAGTGGCTCTTTGCTTCAGTGAACCAGGTCTACATCAAGATGCCATTGGTGTATCTTGGAACCTGTCCAGATAAAACATTTTGTAATGCTTAAAGCAACCCATTAGCCAGTTACAAGCTTGTCATTGGCCGATTAGGCATATGGGTGCTGGCATGCAGTAGGATACCATATCGTGCGGCGACTGGAGTGCAAGCTGGATCGACCAGTATGTTCTTAAAATACACCAGTACCAAGGTAAAATAACATAAAGTTGAATTTGGACATCTGGACAAAAAAAATTATTTCCTATTTAAATGAACAACACATTACAAAGCTTGGGCCTGAACTGCTGCACAGAGAAAAGGTTTTCCATTGAATGCCTGGAAGGCTTGAAGCTCACTATACATGGGCTTGTTGTGAGCGAGTGGTGTTCTGATAGGAACATTTATCCTGGTTTGTAGGGGAAAGTTACTTGCAGGTTTTGTGTTAGGTTCATCCCAACCTTCCCAACTATTTTTCAGGGACTTCGTGGAGGTTAGCGTTGAAGCACAGCACATTGGCTCAGGTGCCTCTCACCAGTGTGGTCCGTGTGAGTTCAAGTCCAGCTCATGCTAGCTTCCTCTCCAGCCGCACGTTTGAAGGTCTGCCAGCAATCTGCAGACAGTCGTGGGTTTGCCCCGTGTACTTTCAGGTTTCCGTCCTAATGCTGGTCACCATCGAACAAGTGAAATATTCTTCAGTACAGCATAAAGCAACAATCATGCCATATACCAGATAAACCTCCCTACTTAGGGCTGGCGCCAGAGAGGGAGAGCTGGATTCTATCTGATGACCTCATTGATTAAGGGCCTGACAGTTGTTGGAGCAACCACTTTAACTGGCTGAGCCACCAATTGCATATCAGTAAATTTGGTCATGTTGGTGCGACGTTATGCTTAATTTTACAACAGAGCCGTCTATGAAGTAACGAAGATTAGTTGCAAATAATTGATTAGTGCAAATTTACTCAGATTTTTGCTGTTATTTTAGAATAGGCATGCACCTTTCACAAAATATGAGCCTCATCGGGCGGAAGCAAAGACTGTAAAATTTATGCTGCGGGTCGCTTTATAATATTTCCAGACTTTACAAGCATTTTAAAACAATGAATTGTACATGTACGAGTCTGATATTGTCTGAAAGGCAATAATTTGAGCTATTCTTAGTGAAGAAAGTTTGAAAGCTTTATTTGATTAACAGGTATGGATTTTGTGCCAGTAGTCTCCACTGACACCTGTTCTTATTAATAGGTACCAAGTTTGACCACAGTCTGGCATGCGGCACAGTGTGCTGTCGTGTGTACGGCATTCTCGACCAGGCCCTTCCCGCACCTTACCGCACACACCACCCTCTTCTGTTCTCCACACCTGAAGAGTTCAACGACATGTATAACCCGGCGGAAGGGCCACCAGAAATACTCTCTGTCAACTGGTCACTGGGTGACGACAAAATCGAAATCACCAACGGGTTAACTGGCAGGGAAGACCCTTCGTAAGTACAGAGACTAGGTCCATTGTGTTCAAAGGTTTCCTGAATGGTAAATGTCAAAGGCTGATGGGAAATGTTCGGCGTTTCAGGTGATGAAGAAAACAGGTTTTTTATACGCCAGCCAGCAGTATAATGTTATAGCCATTCTGTCCATATGTATCAAATTTTTGGTGGAAATTGTCACTGATTTGCCGAAGTAGTTCCAGTTTTAGGGTGTGCAGCCACAGCCTGTTTTAGCATCCCTGAAATGTTTTCTTCTATTTGGGCATGTAAACCCCGTAAGACCGTTGTCATTGTGTAGCACAACGTAACTAAGTGATGCAATACGGCTGAAATCACTTCTTGACGATACCATTTGTGTCATATGAGCTGCCACTCTTTTGCTTCATGATACAACATGTTGGGATTTACAGTAACTCGGTGAGACGAACATTAAAAAGAATATTTGTTTCAAGTAACAGAATCCTCTTGCTAAATTCAGTGAGACTCTTAGGAATTTTTTCCATTTTCCATAAGTCACACTTTCTGGAACACACCCCCCTACGCTGCTCCGATTTACCGAAATTAGGCTCAGTTTTACAGGTTTACTTGAATTGGACAAAGAAGAAAAGCATTTTTCATGAAGTACACACGCTCGTCGTATTCTTGTCACCTTGTCAATGTTGGTCTTAAGAATAGCATTCATTATGTGTAGTTTGTGGGAAGGGAGGCCATGGGGCTTGAGGTCCAACCAAACCGATTAAGTGCTGAAACATAAACAAAAGCCGAGATCTATTGGTATGCAAATTGCAAATTTCCCCACAGCTCTGGGCGGCTTTTGAAGTTCCAGCGTAGTCTGTGCGACCTGGTAAACACAGCGGAGACCACGTTGGCGCAAAGGAAAAAAAATTATGGTTTTCTTCACATGTATACATGTAGGAGGGGAGTGCAGTCCCTTCATAGTGAGATCTGCCAGTTACACGTTAACCCCTTGTGCACCACGCACTGTACGGTCCGATGGCTTCCAAACGAAAGGTGCACAAAGTGACAATTTTTTGCGCTCGCGGATCTGATGTGTTCCAAGCCATTATTATTGTATATTAAGACGTTGATCATATATATTTGAACTGAACCAAGGCTATATCATAATGGTATTGAATTTTGAAACCTGAAAGTTTACAAGAAATAAGAGAAAAACTGTGTCAGTGAAAACCACCCTAGACTGACCAGTTGAACATACATTATTGTTTAACCTTGAATCATTGTAACGTGAAAATTAATATAAACAAAACACAACTCGTCCAATGTATGATTTGTCTTCCTACACTGCTCTCTCTCCATGTCTGTTCCTTACAAACAACCTGGGTAGCATAACGGATGGCTGAAAGTTGGCGACAGTGATTGTATCCTTGGTTATTTAAATGGAGGCTCGGAACTGGCTGTGTCGAGTAATCTCGTCGAGTTTGTCACATTATTTTAGCACAGCTAGTTACGGTATCTATGCCGTGTTTGACATTAAGACATGGGTGTGGAAGTTTTTCGAATCTGCTGATTTAAATACTTTTCTCTGGTAAAAGTTGATTGTTATTGCCAATTTACTTCTTTGATGACGCTCCATAGGGTATTCGCTATTTTTATTTTGAGCCTCCTTGATGGAGACCCATCCGACTACCTTGTGTTTTGGTATTTGTTCTGAATTTTGCCTCACGGTGTCAGTAATGGGAACGACATTTGAGAGGTTGAACAGTTACGTGCAATAGGGAATTGTTTGCCCAATAGTGCAAAATTATTGTTCATGCAATCATGTCATAAATCGGTCCCTCGGGGAATGGAAAATATTACTAACACTACCACGACCAGAAAGAGGAAGTGCTGTGTTGTGATGGCTTCACTGAATTGGTAAGAAACAAAAACAAAAATGGCAAGAAAACAACAGAAAAAACGAACATGCGCTTACATGTACTAATGAGCTTAGCTCAAATTACATTCTTTCATAGCACACGTATATGTCAGTTCATGGAAGTTTGTTTGCAAGGCATGATTTGGCAGCAGGTTTTAGGCCTACTACCCACTTCTGTGCAGGCGAAGATTTACTTTACCATGGTGACTTACAGATGAAGATCGTCCTTTGGGCTGCTTCCACAGTTTGCAAATATGTGGCCATTTTTTGCCATTTTAGACTTGGATTCCTGACATTTTTCAAAAGTTGGTTACGGTACCGTAATTTTAAGGACAACAATAGAATGAGTCTGGTTTTCTTGTATATTGCTGATAGTAAGTAGAGATTTTATTAGCCACTGTGATTCCGAGCCCGACTATAAGATGGTGTAATTACAGATAAGCTCAAGTTTCAAACCTCTGTATTCAATCTACACAAACTTATATCTGTCTTTATCCAGATCTGAACTTAAACACTTTCGTAGACTTTTTTCAAATTGAAACACATTGAATACATTGAATTGAAACTTAGTACATAGCTTTACTGTATTGACTTACAGGTCAGGTTTTGAGTTTTGATATGACTGGCATGGCCATTTTCGATGAAATTATGTCTGTTCTGATGTAGGTATTAAGCCAGCTATTTCCTCTTTGCTCGGATCAACACGAAACGTGTATTGCTTTCACAATGCTTTGAGAATGTTAAATGGTAATAACCATATCCTTTTTCAGTCTTCAGGCTCTAGTTAAAGCAACATTGGTTTCATTGGCCGGTCTCAGGGCTTCACAAAAACTATAATTTTATCAGTCAACACAGAATAATGCCTTCAGAATATGCTTGAATAAACGCCTAGCATACATGCGAAAAGGTTGAAGAATTACAGTAAGCAAAACAATTAAATTGAACAGGAGTTTTGTGTATTGCGAAATCAACAAACAACTGTGCAGTTAACACCTAAATTGTATAAGGCATATATGTCAAGAAGGCTTCTTCATTAACTTTTTTCATTTTCAGATCCCCTTTTAGGAGTGGTACTACTCTCTCTAGTCGACTCTGCAAGGCTGCATTTCTGTTTCGTTTTCGAGACATCGCTAAAGCTGCCAAAAGAGCAGACCTTCTTCAGGTCAAAACATACAGGGATGCAAAACAGGCGAGCCAGTCATACCAGGTAGCAAAGGCAGCCTTCCTTAATCATTTGTCTCAGGTAGGACTCGGCACCTGGAAAGTGAAACCAAGCCAGTTTAAGCAGTTTGAGAAGTGATATACTGGCTAGAAGGTGAGACCCAATGAGGTTGAACACTTCAGAAGTGATATACTGGCCGGAAGGTGAGACCCATCAAGTTTAAACACTTTGAGAAGTGATATACTGGCTGAAAGGTGAGACCCAATGAGGTTTAACACTTTGAGAAGTGATATACTGGCCGGAAGGTGAGATCCCAATGAGGTTAACCACTTGAGAAGTGATACACTGGCTGGAAAATGAAATCTGTACAGTCGTGGTCGTTGTGAAATCTCCCAGCTTCTGGGAAGTGAAAGACAGTTGAGTTTAAACAGTTTGAGAAGTGATGCACTGCCTACAAAATAAAACGGTCCTAGTGGATACAGCTGTCTCAGTAGTTGGAGAATGAACCTGATGAGTTCACACAATCATTATAGAGGTAAGCCAACACCCGGAAAGGGGAACAGGAGTGGTTCAGGAGGCACTCGTAAAGAGAAACCCAAATAGTTCAGATGTCTTTGCAAGTAATACTCCAGCTGACAAGTGAAACTGAAGCTGTAGTTCAAAATTTGAGAAATGATTCACCAGCTGTAAAGTGACACTAAGTTTTTCAGATACATTGACAAGCAAACTTGGACATGAAACCCGAATAGTTCAGATACCTCTAGAAATAACATACCTGGCGGAAAATGACACCCATGTATGTTAGTCGTGTTCAGGAGACAGCTGGAAAGTGAAACACATTTAGTTGAGACGCTGTGAAAAGTGACTCAAATCCAGAAATGGAAATTTGAAAACCGATTTTATAAGTGACGCAACAGCTGGATAGGTTTTAAGTACATGTAGTTTGATAATATGTTAGTGCACTAGTGTTATGCTCCTATTTCATAATATTTTTTTTAAATCATTGTTGAAATCACCACGATTTGTTAGATTTTTACCCCGAAATACTTTGATTTCACACAGCACTGTGATTCGGGGAAATTTTTAAAGCAGACCCTGGACATTAACACAGACATACAAAAGTTCCCTTTATGGTCTTACTGAATTTGAATATACATGTGCATTACCATCATACTTAAAGTGAAAGACAGCACGTGGTTTAGGTTAAACTTGCCAGAAATGTTGGACAGTATTATGTTTATTTCGGTAAAGTATTTTTTCCAATGGCTATTTTCACAGCGGAAACTGGCATTTGACCGTGCTCTGTCAGCCAGCATGAAACGCATCCATTTTGTCTGGGCTGTGACGTAATTCTTCCAAGCGAACAACGCTCTTGTTGCGTGAGACTATATTAAGTTGATAGGGTTCTGTTTGTAACTTAAGTATGTATGTAAATTTATAACATGAAATAATCCAGAAAACTTACTCACGCCACAACACAGTGGTCTGGTAGTACTTTGCAGTGTTCTTCACACATGCACTTGTTAAAATTAAAAATATAACATTGAAACAGTGTCCCGTCACTATGTTATTACATGTTACATTGACAGTCAACTCAGAAGATTTACGTCACAGCTTTTACATTAGCTGATATCTCGTAGCTCTCTGACTGGTCAGTCTATCATTAGCGTAAAAGCATGGACGCCTTCAGATCCCCAGTCGGCAGCAAAATACTCCATACTTCAAACGAAGATAATCAGCAACAAATCCATGCAAACTCAAACAGATTTTTGCATTAAAGAGAAAATTTTATAATATTTTTAATGCACAGTGCCACAGTCATGAGGTGTCATTAACTTTAAAATGTACATAGTCTAAATTAAAACAGCGTTCAAAGGCGAGGTATTTTGGGGGGATCGGGTAGCGCAGCGAGGGCATTTCTGAGGTGGTGGAAATTGTCAAGGATTTACCGAAGTCATCCCACATTTAAGGTGTACTACCGCGGTGTTTTAGCATCTCTGTAATGTTTTCGTCTATATTTTGACATGATAAGGTCCATTAGGGTATTATCATTGTGTCGAACAGCGTAACGGAAAACGGTAAATTTTTTTTTTTGGCAATTACATTTGGGTCATGCCTGCTGGCACTCTTATGCTCCATGATGCAGTATGTCAGAATTTCCAGTGACTCGAACATCAAACAGAGTGTTTCTTGTGCGCAACCCGACCTACCCGCTAAATTCGGTACGGCTGTGAGGATTTTTTTTTTTTCTTTCCCGGGAGTCAAACATCCTTAAACACAACCCTGAGTGCTGCTCAGATTTAGCGAATTTGGCTCAGCTTTGCAGGTTTACTCTCGTTGGAGCAAGAAGAAAAGGCTTTTTCCAGCACATACACTCATCGTATTCTTGTTGCCATGTCAGTGTTGGCCTTAATGATCTAAGAATAGGTCAGTCAAAATCTCTTTGTGCTGTATGTTCTTTACAAACAATCTGAACATCGTAAGGGATTAATCGGGTGAAAGATCACAACTACGACAGTTTTCCTTGCTATTTAAATGGAGTCCACGAACTGGCTGTGTAGAGTAAATCCGTCCGTCGGGGAACGGAAAACGCCATATAATCTATTACCACCAGCACCACAGCCAGAAAGAGAAAGTGCTGTGTTGTGATGGCTTTACTGAAATGATAGGCCTATAGGTAACAAAAACGAAAGGAAAGAAAAAACAAGCCTGCACTTACATGTGCAAATCAATTCAGAGTTTAGATCAAATTAAGTTATCTCGTTGTGCACCTATATGTAAATCCATGTATATATATGTAAGTCCGTCTGCTAGGCAAGATTTGGTGGCAGATCTTACCCCTACTTCTGTGTAGGTGCAGATTTATTTTACCATGGCGACTTGCAGGTTAAGATGGAATTTTTGGCCTCTTCGTCAGTTTCCGACAATATTGTAGTCGTTTTTATCCCATTTTGTTCTTGGACCGGTTTTCTGACTTCTTTTCAAAATTTGATTGGGGTATTGTAAATTGAACGGTTACAATGAAATGAGTCAGGCTTCCTTATATGTAGCTGATAGAGATTCCATTAGCGACTGCCGTCCTGAGCGCGACTATAAGCTGGTGTAATTACAGATGAGCTGGAGTTGAGCTGGGAACTCTGTATTCAATTTACATAAAGTCACGGCTGTCTTTGTTCCGATCTGGGCTTAAAAACTTTTGCAGACTTCATACAGAACGCTGTTACAGTAGTGCATTGAATTGAAACCAAGTGCCAATAACCTACAGGTCAAGTTTGAGTTTCTGGTCATTTTTCTTCCATGACAAACAAATTATGGCCGTTTTGGTCTTATGTTGCTTTCACAGTGCTTCGAGAATGCTTGTATTCACATACAATGTGCAAAATAGAATTTTCAACAACCCCCACCAATCCCGAGGCTATTTTATGCCGTATGATCCTGCAATTGCTCAAACAAAAACCAAATTCCTTTCAAGCCTTCAGGTTCTAGTTTTGCTAGGACATCCAACAACAGATGTTGGTTAGTGATACCTGTGATTTGTCTGTCAATACTTCATATTTATCTTCCATTTTCCAAGAATATTAATTCCCAAAGAAACTGCATTGAAAAATAAAAATTGACTGAAGTATGTTTGTGGCAGAAGGCTTTGTCCAGCCTCAGGAAAGATTTTAAAACAATCGAGTGAAAACTTGCCCGGTCCTGAAAAGGCTTTATATTTATATATATTATTTTATTTCGTAAGCTTTTTTGTGTGATTTTATGTATCAAGGAGCTTAGCGTGCTTAGGCCATGGAAAGAGAGCTGTGGACAAGTGCTTAGGGTGTTTGTCATTCAGGCATTAGGTTACATGAGACCTGGGTTCATGCCCAGTCCCAGACCGAGTTTCCTGAATGTCCACTCAATCAACTCATCCAGTTGTGTGGAATGTGAGTTACTCCTTAAATGTGGAATCGATGAAATACTTCACATGCACTAACTAATTGTTTTCCTCCATTTACCCCCCCCCCTCCAAAAAAATGACACATCCACACAAGAATTTTAATAAAACCCTTATATGACACCTCTGACATGTCTGATTGGACAACGGTTGTAAATATCCAAGCTCTCATATTTATTCCAGCATTATTCAAGCATGTATTTATTTGTGTGACTTTGTTTTTTTTTTGGGGGGGGGGGGGTTCAGGTGTATATGTACAAAGCTTTTCACCTTATAACCATTCAGAATCACTGTCATTGTTTTTTAATGGTACTTCCCGGTTTTAATGTTTTGGTAGAAACAAGTGCAAGTTGGTATGCCTTGTCATGATGTGTAACATGAAATATGATTTTAACAGATTTTGGCTTTAATTTATCCTCTCGGCAGGCGTGGGGGCCCCCGTGGCTCAGTCGGTTAGCGCGCTATCGCAGCACAATGACCCAGAAGCTTGAACTGTGAGTTCAAGACCAGCTCATGCTAGCTTCCTCTCCGGCCGTACGTGGGAAGATCTGCCAGCTACGTGCGGATGGTCGTGGGCTGTGCCCGGTTTCCTCCCACCGTAATACTGGCCACCGTTGTATAAGTGAAATATTCTTGAGTACGGCGTAAAACACCATCCAAATAAATAAATAAATAAATCTCGGCAATCGGTGGCTCAAAACCAAGTTGGGTTAATCTTTATTTCCTTATGTAGTACTACCTTGATGCTTAGTTACATATAAAATGTATGACCGAAACGGCTTCTATTGAAATTTGATCATTCTCAGACCACAACATTAATAAGGACTTGTCCTGATACCAATACTCAGTACCAAGCGTTTTCTTTGTGGCAGTTTCAAGTTAGCTGGGACACACTAATTTCAGAAGGTACCAGCTTAATAGGCCTACGAGAAGTCCAATCGATTTGTCCTCTTCACAATGTATATTCAGTCTACTTTATTTGATCTCATCGCTTCCAAGAGCTCTTCCAAGCCTTTTGAAACCAGGCTCCAGGCCTTCGTATTCGAGGTGTGCTGTCACTCTCCCACGCCTAACACACTCCTGAAACAAACTCCAAGTGTGCTAATAACACACGCCTGAAATAGTGAAGAGTCAGTGTGAATCTAGGTCTGATATTCATTCCTGCTCAATATTAAAAACGAAGGCCTGAGGCTGGAAGAGGCAGGAGATCTTCCAGAAGATTTTCTTCTAAGTCCATGAACTGCAAATCCGGTCGACCTCTGGAGATTTGTCAACTAGATAAAAAACGTGAAGTTGTGCTGTAGAGCCAATGTGCTAACTTAGAGATCAGTGAACTAGATTGGCTTTGAAAGTGGTCAAACCGTATTTCACTGTTACGTGTTGTATGTGATCTGGCTTTAACTAAACTTCAGCAAAGCCAAAAGCAAAGTGTGATGAAAATAAAGAATAGCTCACTCAGATACTATGTGTTGTTGTAATCGGGGATCTTTCCCGATCTGGAGAAGAAAAAGAAAAGAAAATGTGTTATAATTGTTTATTTCAAACTTTATTTTATGCCATTTGAGTTACGAAAAGACAATACCTGTATTGAAAAATATATAAAATGCTACATGTGTGGAAAGTCCTTGTTGAGATGTCCTTTACTGTGTTTTAGTTAAGTCTGAATTTAGATTCTGGGGAACTTCAGAAAGACTATTACAGACATTCATAAAACCTTTTCGGAATTTTTTTTGGTGAAAATCGTGTAACCCTTTAGAGCAGACCCTGCCAGCCTAGAAAACCGTAAGTTACTGGTTAGCCGGTGCATTCCGAAAAACAAACGTTAGTCGACTCGCGATCCTAAGGATTAGGGCCCAACTCGACAAAGCCGACCTGCGCGCAAATCACGTATGTCATGTACATCGAGAAGTTTGAGAGCTTTCCAATCATGAGCGGCTAGCTGTGCCTGGCCAGATTCGATTAAGCACCAATGCTTAATGCTAAGTATTAATCTGCCTATGTCAACTTACGACTTAGCATGTCAACTCTGAAGTAGCAGTATGGTTGTCATGTGACCTGTTACATGAGATGTATTATAGTCATTGGCAGTGGAAAATCTTTGCTCAAAAGCGCGTAACCAAGCGTAGATGGGCGAATCCTGATACAACTGGGGCTCGTCGAGTCGAAGAAAAAGTAGGACATGTTCAGCCCTGAGTCAGCAGTTGTTGATGGTCAACTAAAACTCGTATAGATGGCTAAAAATAAAGCCTGATCGGTGCTCTTAGTTGCTTCCAGAGGCCCGTCTTACAAAGCTGGAGTAGCATACGTCAGACGTAGACGTTACGTCCGCTGTAGTAGCGGCCTCCGTCAGCTTCTAGTAGCGTCTTACTAAAGCTGTCGTAATGCTTAAAGTGTGTCTACGAAACACCACAAGCGCCGCCGTATTTAGTATACTTACGAGATTTACATCTCCCCGAGGGTAGGTGTAAATTTGCGCCAAACTTTACATCAAGTCTCATCTACCCCAGTTTGTAAGACAGTCAGTCTTTCCTGCGACCACGTCAAAAAGCTTTCTCCAGCTTTGTAAACGGACCCCAGATGTTTAGTGATGCTTCGAGTCGTCAAAAAGCCCAATTGCTCAGAATCGTAAGGTTGATCTACGCTCGGCTTTGTGCTTTAAGATACCCTGTTAATATGGAAAGAGCGGTCGTAACTTTGACCTTCAAACTGATTGTGGACGGAGTAGGTTGTAATTACCACGAGAACATAGGTCTGACATATATCGTCATGACAGCTACATGCTGTAACACAGTCAACTTATCCTTCGAAACTCCACGGCGTGTACAGGAGCGCGCGAGAGGACGTATAGACTATATCTACGATACCAAAGCATACTTTCGATGAAGAATTTGTCGAGGAAAAACATATGAATGTTTACAAAGATCATTTGACTAAATGTTTCCGTTTGACTTCATGTTTTCGTGAACTGTAAGTCAAAGTATAGATCCATATTTTTAAGATTCAGCACACATGCGTTCCCATAGCCGTGGATATACTTAACATAAGGATAACTTCAATCGGCCACCTCTGTTCAAAGTTTCTAAAATTGTCCCAGAAATATTTGCCGAATGCCACTCCTCCATGAACAACAGGCGGACAAGATCTATCTGTCCAATTACCTTCTAAGGAGCGCCAGACAAGGAAGCAATAACATTGTCAGCACATGCTTAAGACGGCCTGCAGACAGGAGGCCCCACCTCATTTCTTTGCCAACTTATTTTATCCTGATCGTCATGCAAGCAAAGAGGTGTGAACAGTGGACAGACTCTGATTACACGAGACTGACTCGAGAAGAAACTGGCCGGCGATAGAACCACTAGGCTGGCGCTACAAACACCCATCAGGTGATAAAACCACCCGACATGCGCTAGAACCATCCGACTGGCGCCCAAACCATCCGACGGGCAACCAGACGATCCAATGGGCGCTAGAACCATCCGACAGGCAGTCAAAAGATCCGGTGGGCTCTGGAACCATCCGACGGGCACTCAGACGATCCGATGGGCGCTAGAACAACCCGACGGGCGCTAGAACCACGTGAGAGGCTGTCGAACCCTCTGACAGCTGCTGGAAAATTCCGCCTAGCATAAGAACCATCCGACGGATGCTGGAAGCCTGCCACTGAGGCCCGAACCATCCTGACATGGGTTGGAACCATCAAGACCCCCCCCCCACCAACAGACCGTAAAGAACCATCCATCCGACCGGCGCTATGGAAGCCTTCGACTGGGGCACGAAACATCCCGACAGACGCTAAAACCACCCGAAGGGCGCTTGAATTTGATGGACGTTCGAATGTGTCGGGGGTTGCAGTACAACGGATGACCGTGTATGTGGCCCGGGGAATCTCTGGAGATGTCGATGTGAAGAAATATTGAGATCCGCATATAAATGCGAACGTTATTAAAAACACAGTTCCATGCCATCCCCGATATATTCAGTGTGTTCAATACATGATGATGATGATGAATGAACTTTAATGTTTACCTCAAGATTTATATGCGAAAATATACTTCTTAAATTGGCACTCATGTCTTCATTACAATTTCCTTTTCTCTCTAGACACCATGAACTGAAATTGTCGACATGTTCTTAAAGTGAAACACGTCACATTATTGGTGAATGCCACCTGATTTAATGCTATACGGTACGAAGAAACAAAAGAGGTGGCATCTTTCAGTTTACCAATGAGCTGATCACAAGCTCAGTTCCATCGAATAACCCAATTTGTCATAAAATCCACCTATAAGTCACGTCCCTGCGTGCAAAAAAAAAAAAAAGCACACAAAAAAACCCAACCCTCTTGCACTTGTACTAATAGATTGTGAGATTATCCCAGCTTCGATCTTTAGGGTAAATTGGACCGTAACTCGACGGGAGCAATCTAGGAAGCGTTGTGAAGAGTTGTGGACTAAGTACTGGATTTGACGCATCGGTCATTACACACGTATGTTCCAAGACGTCACTCGAAACTGCAGACTACTTCTACTTCCAGACAACTGCATGCCGTTACAGTTACACATATTTTTAAGAAGTTTGTCATGCTGTTTTTAATGGGGAATTCGTAAAACTTCCCCTCGCCTTTAAAAAGGGTCCAAATCTGTGTACTCCTTTGTTCTTTCGCAGTGATACGTCACAGCGTGTATACTGCACAAGCACTACAGCGTCACAGCAGGAAACAAACCACTTTACACAGCGATTGAGATCCTACTTTGTATCCCGTCAGCCGCCCATAAGTAAAACTGATCACCAGTTTGCCACCTGAACTGTGATTTTGATGCTTTATCTATATTGTTCATCGCAAATATTACGGTATTTCAAGTTACTGTGGTATGCATGGTGCCGGACCGAAATTTCTAGTTAGTTGTCCGGATTATTGTCTTGATGGACAGTGGAAGGAGAGTAAGGTCTAGGGATGTCATGTCTCGAGTTCACATTGACCCCGCACCAGGCACCTGCACTACCTGTAATAATGGTTGACAGTCGCACGTTTTCAACGAGGAAAGGCGATATTTCAGTCCAGTGTAACAAATCTCTTCAGCAAGGTTGCTGCGTGTCTCAAAACGACATTTACATCTTCACTGTTTCAATAAATCTGATATGTGACCCTTTTTAAGTCCTTCTGGGTATCTGAGTGGCACGAAACAATTTAGCCGTTAGTGTCCATTATACAAAAGACGTCTGTTCTCATTTAATTTTAATCGCAATTAACTTGTCGACCTTGTCCTCGATTTGTTCCATACTGGCCTGTTAACATCTGTTTTCATCCCCTTGAGCACCTGGGAGGTCCGCGTAAGAACGCAGATAATCCTGCCGCCCATCGACTCTTACTGTCACGTGATATACCCCCGGATGGTGTAAGCCAACCAGGCGCAATCAGCAACGTTTCCCTTGGATGGCACACGTGCATCAATGGGATGGTAGCCATTATTGTGCATTTGTATGTGGGCAAGGATTACTGAGGAAGCCAAGCCTGAGGAAATCACCTCTAAACGTTTATCTTTGAAATCACGTTACAGAATTTAATGAGTTAATCACACAGTTCTGAAAAACAGTTCTGTGTTATCGATTTGCCACTGACTGTTAAATCGTGGGAATTCAACACAAATTAGCAGGACATACAAGAAATGTGAGATGATGAAAAACTGATCATAAAAGGGCTGCCATTCGAATAATCTACGTGGACGATGTCAACTGGATCATTCCACCATATGTTGGGTCTGCCAAGCTGACTGAATTTGATGAAAGCTCATAGGAAACATCTGCCATGGCTGGGCTGTCAACTGGTCAAACGGGAAGAGAATGAGAATGCAATTCCATATAGTATACAGTCCTTTGCCATTTTAACACGCCTCGCCCCGAAGAGACAGGACGGTCATTCCAAGGTGGAGGTTTAGCGGAAGTGTGTTTTCGGCGAAAAGCCCGTGTGTCATCGCTACGTACAGGCAAAAGATCTACCGTCTTCTCAACGCGCTCCTTTCGGTCGTGAACAACTGTTCTCCGTGAAGCCATGTACTGGGTTAATACGTTTGCCGTATGTATCATCATTATGGTCAGAAGATCGAGTTTGAAATTATCGCTTAGACTTCGGAACACTTTTAAGGCCCACTTGCCATACACTTCTGCAGAGAGTATTATTTCGCTATGAATCCATAATTCTCAAAGGGAAAATACATTCTTGCGTGCATACCGCTGAGTCTTATATTGAGTCAGATTATACCTGCTTGTCGGCATCGTTCTCATCATGGCCGGGGGTGGACCCATTGACAACTACCAGTATTACTGGGACTACGTCTACGCCTATGACTTCGACTCTAGTAACCTGACGCTTGGTAACTTGACCAACATCACGTATGACGTCTACGACGCCTCGATCATTCCGGACAACGCCCCGGACGGACGGCTCGTGGTCACCATCTTTAGCTTGATCTTTCTCGTCGGTGTCCCTGGCAACACGCTCGTCGTATATGTCGTCTGCAAGAACGGCGCCATGAAAACGGTGACGAATCTGTACCTGGTGAACCTGGCCATTTCTGACTTGCTCTTCCTCACGCTGTGTATCACCTTCACGGGATCGGCATACGTTATGTCATGGCCTTTCGGCAACGCTATATGTAAGTATACATGTACGGTCAAGCAGAAACCTGCAGATGGTCGTGGCTTCCCCAAGGGCTCTGTCCGGTATTGCACAGCCAGCTGGTCGCCTGCGCATGTTTCCGTAGCGCCCATCGGCGGTCCCATAAAAGTCCACAGGGGCAATTTCACCACAAATAACAGGTAGAAGCCTACCTTGCTTTTGGTATGAGCCGATTCCCTAAGTCACCGGAAATGTACCGGTAACCATACTAACATCGGTAAACTATCTTTCAACAGTAATCCAGCCGTTTAAACGTTTGAATCGAACAAGTCTGCCATGTCTTCAATTATCTTGTACATCCGCGGAAATTTTATCCCACCCGGCATTTACGCGTGCAGTATGTGTAGGATGGGATAAATTCCGCATAAATTTAAATCCGTGAACCCTACACATACTCGCGGAGTATGTGTATGGTGAGATAAATTTTCGCGGCCGTTTGATTCAAAAATAAGATAGGTTTCTATGGGACCGACGCTGATCGATACACGGTAACGTACATAGGCGACCAGCCACCTGTGCTCTGTCCGGTTTTCTCACACCATAATATTAGTGACATATTCTTGAGTACGGCTTAAACGCCTCTCAAATAAATAAATAAATATACTGGATTACACACCTACAACGCATGGGCTCCAACAGCTCCCTGTATACCTGATTTAGCACATATCACTGCCACTAACCATTGTCGGACAGGGAATTTTCAATGGTAATAAGCGAACGACGGTATATAAATTGTTCTCCTATGTGTTGTTGAACGAAGCTCTCTGGAGGTCACTTGTGCCTATCACCAATACAGCGTTTCTTCGACTTGAAACAGTGCGCCATTAAAATTGCGAGAGGTCGATGGTTTACTCTGGGCACTTAAGCTCATCCCATAACAGAATGATCGACATTGTATATAAGTCAAACATTATTGAGTATGACTAAGTTAAGTATCATTATTAAATTAAGTATCATGATTAATGGACTGTTTAGGTTATCATCTCAATGCGGTCATTGAGGTCTGGCAATATATGTATACAGAGCCTTTCAACTAGGCAGTATTGGCCGAGTTGAATTGGCTGATTTAAAAGCCGTATTGGCCGGTTTGAAAGCCAGATCGGCGGATCTGAAAGCTGTATTGGTCAGATTGAAGGCCATACTTGACGGTTTGAAAGCCGTATTTGCCACGTTGAAAGCCCAATTGGCCAGTTTGAAAGTCGTATCGGCCGCTTTGAAAGCCGTATTTCGCCGGTTTCACAGTCGGATTGGCCAGTTTGAAAGCCGTAATGGTCGGTTTGAAAGCCGTGCTGGCCGAGTGCAGCTCGGGTGGAAATGCAGGGCGAGTGGCGTAGACGACACCACAAATGAATGATAATGGCTTAAAGCCAGTTCCGTAATATTTCAGCCATATTCATGTGACAACGTTGACAACAATGAAGATGGCCATCTGTAAGTATTGAAGAGTGGCCCTTCAGGGAACCAGTTTTAAAACAGGATAACTGTTTTCGCCGAAATGTGGTGATCTTAAAAGAATATTTGGTTGAGTGCGTGTATATGCTCAAAACGCGCTGAATTTGCTTCAAATGCATGTATGCCGATTAGTGATGTGGGAAATTGCTCCACTTTGTTCTCATTACTGAGCGGGATATCCATCGGATCAATGAAATACCGTGGAAAATTGATTGACGGACTTGCAAATATCTCAATTATAAATCGCCATATTAAAAAACAAATGGAGTTGTGGAGAATATTTTTTTGAAAAATGTAACTGAATTGAATGGCACTTTAGAAGCCACCTGAGACGTCAAAACTAGGTTTTCCAGTCTTTATCTCAGGTGGCTGATGGTTGTGCTGGTCAGTTACTTACGACCGAGGACGGTGGTGGCGTGGAGAGGGTTGCGGATTAATTCCACAGCTGAGCTTTACAGACAAAAAAAACTCTACATGACCTGATCTAGACACCGTAGTATTTGTGGCGTTCCGCTAACGACTGGTTCTATCGAGATAAGAAGGAATGATCAAATACAGATCAGGCAAAGCTCGACTTCTAGGCAGGGTGCCTCGGTTGCCAAGTGCAGAAAGGCTTATGTCGGATTTACACATCCTCTTTTGCCATCATGTCACTGTTGAGGTTGTTCGCTTTTCAACTCGACACCGTGGACGTTACGCGGATCCCTCGCGGATTACACCTTTATGTAGACATTGTTCCATCAAGAACTTAGCCCTCTGGATTGTAACCTTGCGTAAATCAAGAAAGTGAATATCAGCTTAGTGATTTATATGATACCGATGTTTCTGTTGGACCAGTCTGAAGTCTGTGTACCATTCGTTAACAGCAAAGTAACACTGCAATTATCGCAATTTTAAATCCGTTAACAAACATTCATATAGAAAAAAAAAGACGAAAGTGAAGTGAACACCAGTGTAGAAAAACAATTAAAATCCGAATCTGAAAATACTCAATGACATTCCCAGTTTTCTCTTCCTGTATATATATATATATACCTGAGCGCCAGCCAAGGCTTGAAGCATTCTTGAGCACAGCGTTAAACAGTGGTTAAATAACTTAACAGGTAAACTACCAAAGGATTGTTCATCCCCGTCTGGCGTCTGTAGCGTACGTTCTGATACAGCATATATATATATATATATATATATATATATATATATATATATTTATATTTATATATATATATTTATATTTATATATATATATATATATATATATATATGTGTGTGTGTGTGTGTGTGTGTGTGTCCATGTTGGATCCCATCTAATTCATTAGAAGAAGTGTGGCGCTGATCAGTGTTTATAGATATAGACTATCCTTAATCCTTCTTGCAATGGAGCAGTACTTCACGAATACTCTATATTCATTTTGTAACAGACACACATTATTTTATTAATAACGTTAAATGTGACGATAAAAAAGTAGGCATAGGTTTTTCCAAAATAAAACTATTTTCACGGTATCGTAAAACTTTTCCCTAGGGGAAAATCTTTCACATCCATGAAAAATCTTATTCACTTTTAGGAAAATCTTTGCACAATGTGGGAAGAGACATTCCAGTGCTTTGGTATAGTTTCAATTAATTTTATAAAATCTGTTTAAAGTAACTAGAGTAATTATTGTTTCCTGTATACCTTATTTTCAGTTAAACCTGTGATTTCAGCCAATGTACTTTATTTTCAGTATTATCGATTAGCGAACGTATGCTCAATAATGTGCATAAATTCAGGTGATGTACAGGTTAACTTGTGAATTGTCTCATGCTGGTGACGAGAAGTGTCACTCTATTCGTCACGACAGTAATGTGCATTAATGATGAATTTTATTTTCAGGATGGCAATAACGATAAGCGGCTTTGTGCTCAATAATGTGCATTAACTCGGGTGATGTACATTATTTTCAGGGTGGTTAATGATAAACGACGTAGTGCTCAATAAAATGCATTAACTCAGGTGATGTACTTCATTTTCAGGTGATGTACATTATTTTCAGGATGATACTAACGGTAAGTGACCTTGTGCTCAGAAATGTGCATTAATTTAGGTTATGTACTTTATTTTCAGGTAAACTGGTGAATTACCTGATGGTGGTGACCATGAGTGTCAGCGTTCTCACCCTGGCGGCCATGTGCATTGACAGATACTACGCCATCACCAAACCCATCCGATCCAAAATGTTCAGGTAAACAACGATCATCAGGGGCCACCTCTGACGTGTCTGTAGTTGGGAGAAGAGAGACAGAAGGGAGGGCGAAGTGGGGTGGGGGTGATTGATTTTATTGATGTATTATTTGTGTATAATTTTGCTATAATTTGAGTCAATGTGACACACACAATATCAGGTTTTAGTGCACAAAATTGGAAAATAAACACAATTCTGTTATAAATGTGTTAAATGTGATGACAACACAGCATTTTGAGTAATTCCAGACCAGAGAAGTCTTATAAATTGCATTTACCATCACTGTAATTTTTTTACTCAACTCTGCTGAAGCCATGATGTTAGGGAGCGTGTTAGTTGTTTCTTGTTAAACACATATATGAACAGTTAGAATAAGACCCGCACTGTGGTAAGTCGGCAAGAGACCTGATTCACCGGTAAGGTGTGACCATTCCCCAACTATCGCACTGCCGCCGCTGTGCTGGTTTTACTCTGCTGTTGTCTTTTATATTATAATTAGGGTCTACTATAAAAATAATGATTATGAATAAACACTAGAGCGCGTTCATATTTAGTGTGTAGTTGCTTATGTTGGACCATGCATGATTTGTTTATCTACATTGCAGGACGATCCGTCGGACGACCATCAAGCTCTTGTCTATCTGGGGGCTGACAATGGTGAGTCAGATCTCTGTGGCCGTCATCTCGCAGACAGTGGAATACTGGGACAAGGGACAAGAGCGGAAATATTGCGTAGAAAAGTTTGCCGACTTTCGGTATCGCCAGGCCTACACTTTGTTAGTTTTCGGCATTCTCTTCGTGGCACCTTTCGGAATAATAGCCATCTGTTATCTGCGCATGTCCAAATTCTTACTAAACAGTGTCCGGCCAGGCGAAACGCAACTGACCACGGGAACTGCAAATGCTTTAAAATCTCGCCGCAAGGTGGCGCTTATGATGCTTGTTGTGACACTAGTGTTTGGTCTTTGTTGGTTGCCGCTTCATATAGTGTACCTGAAAAGCGACTTCGGACCATCGGGATACAGCGCCTTCTTCGACTATTTCAAAGTGGCCGCCCATTGTTTATCTTACGCAAACAGCGCCGTTAATCCGTTGATTTACTGCTTCATGAGTAAGCATTTTCGCCAGTGTTTCAAAATGGCCTTACCGTGTAAAAGTACCGCACAGCAGACGTTGCCCGTGGCTGACCCGGAAGCACTTCAAATACCGCTATTCCCCCGCCGGAGACAGAACTCGGACGTGCACATGCGCATAAACGTGGACAATGTTCCCGAGCGCGAATTACAGCCGCCGTCTCCGGTGCACGAGAACGAAGAAAAGCCTGAGCAAAACCAACAACGACAAAGGCGGAACAGATTAGATACTATGTCAACCAGTACGTAACAATTTGCAGGACATCTGAAGAGGAAGACTTTCCCCAGGTGGAAATCGAGGTGTGGTCCCTTTGTATTGTTTTCAAGTCAATGTTTATAGATTGTGCTGATAGAACAGTATTTTGAGTAGTTCTAGACCCGTGAAGCGTAATAAATTTGCAATGAAGTTCAGTAATTCTGCTTAAGCTTTGATGCCATGGGGTGTGTCTGTTGCGACAGTTCAAACAGTTACATGAATTGTTGGAAAAAATCTTAACTTTAGCAAGTTGAAAAGAAGCTGCATATCACAGGTTACACGTGACATTGATAAACTGTCAAACTGTCATCGGTGTGCTGGTTTTGCTTTCTGTGCTATGATCTTTTATTTTGTACATGATCCCACTCTCACTGTTCGCGAGGCCTGGATGACAACCAGTGGTGGACGGCGCTCACGTGGACGTTTGCGCAACCTAATGTGCGTTTTTTTTTTTTTGCCTTTGGCAATGGATGTGCCGCTCGGTGTATGTCAGTTACGTTTGAGACTTTTTTTTTCATGAATTGACTTAGAATTGGTTCCTTTCAAGTTAAAATGGAAAACATAGTCCGTTGACCCTCGTTTCTGCACGTCATAGTGACGTATCAGTTTCGTCATGTTAGCGTTGCTCACTACACGCACACAGATCATGTGACTAAGAGTAGATACATATTCCATGATGCCCTCAACACAACGTCATTCAAAATGACTTGGAGCAGTTCCGAGGTATTTCTTGCTTGTGTGGTTCCCGAGTGGTGCGTTACAAACAACTTGTGTTCCACCAGTATGGTGTGCATATGTGGACAGCACTTATTGGGGGTCATTTGGTTTCCACCAATATGTTGTGCTGATCTGTATGTCACAAATGGGATCGAGGTCACATTGTAGTCGTTTCTCTGATTTTACTCTCTATACTGTAGCCTTTTACATCACATGCTGGCGACCATTTGTCTTCCACCAATACTGTCTGTATATTTGACCGTTACAGTTGGGAGGCCACTTGTCTTCCACGAGTAAACTGAGAATATCTGAACATCATATAGGGGAAAAGTTCGTGATGACTCGCTAAATGTTGACCTTTTTACCCATGGCACTCTTGTGTATGGCGTAAAACAAATGAAATGAAATCAGTCTGAAGAGGAAGAAGACATATTAAATATAAATACACACCTCTTGTCAGCTGTCCACACATTTTTTTTATTATGCATCGCTTTCGTGAAATTGATCATTCCTTTGGTATGAAACCATGTCCTATAAAAGGAAAACCTTGTAAGGTAAAACCTCTTTGTTCGACCAATAAGTGCACTGTTTATCTTGTTTGCATTTTGGCGGCAACAGACAGCTCAGCTTCGTGCAAAATGGTCACGAATCTTGCGGAGTGTGGCAGACAGGAAGCATGTCCGCTGAATAGTGACACTAGTGAGCAACCTGGTGTAATGCTCACACGATTCTATATCGGCTATTTGGGGCTTTTTTCTTTTTTGGTCATCCACAATAGATAGAAAATTGAACATTACGTGCCCTTTACTACTCTGACGAAAATGAAAAAAAAAACACTAAAAAACGACCACAAAGAAGGAACCGATCACATACACTACACAAAGTCAACGAGTACTGTACTTAACTTCGTCCAAGACGCCCGAGGAGAAAGGAAGGAATTTACAAACCAGCCAGCATATCAACCGTGGGAAGGTACTGGACTGTATATGAACATATACCAGTGATTTTACATAGTGATACATACAAATTGCCACAGTTTGAGAATGTCTCTTGCAGATCCAGGTGCACGAGATAGAAAAGCAACTGGGTTGTGATTTTGCAGATATCTTATGACAAGAGGCCTGTTTTTTTTTTTTTTTTTTTTGGTTTTTGTTTTTTTAAGTGTTAAAACGTTTCCTGGAAACGTAGAATTGTTTGTCAACAATCAGACATGCGTGTAGGCCTAATTACTGTATTATTAGGCTTTCCCTTTCGAGATAAATTTGCTCATCGATAGACCGTGTGAAAATATCATCATGCAGACACATGTAATGCTAATCTTTTTTAATTCGTAATGCCCATTCTCATTATTTATTACTTATTTATGTATTTATTGTTGATGCCGTGTGTACGAGTGTGCACGGAGTACACCACAGCTCTTCGACGTGCACCTAACAAACACCCTGCCTTGAAGCAGCAACCAAGCTCACAACGTCTGAATTCTAACTTTTGACCTTTGGAGAAATGAATCACCACCTCGGTGGCTTAGTGGTTACAGCCACCGCCTCGATGGGCTGGTGGTTCGAGCGACCGACGATGTCGGGAGATCCGGGTCGGGTTATAACAACGACTTTAAGAATGATACTTCTTGTTGCCTCACCTGACTGAGTGGGGTGTCATGCCTGATGTCTTCGACATGATGTTACCGTGGCGACAGCACTTTGGCGGCAGGTACTCGGCCCAAAGAAAATATATATACATATATCTATATCTATATATATATATATATATATATATATATATATATTCCAAGAACTCTCGTCGTCAGTTAACTGAAATATTGCTGAGTGCGACGTTAAACTTAAGCATATTTTGGGTTACAGATTTGAATCCTGATCTATGGGGGATCAGATCAAAGGTACTGTCTGAAACACAGTATAACATGATACATGTATATGAGATCAGTCAGTCACATAGCTCTATACGTGGCTACCTTTACCCCTGTTTCCACTTTTTTTACGTAAGCGTAGCCCTATTGAGCTATCACTCAGCTTATGCAGCAATAGCCAGAAATACGGTTATGTCTTCAAACGTTAGAAAACCAGTAGCTGTTAAATAACAAACATACAAAAGTTTTAAGAAGCTGTGTTAAGTCAGACGTGTTGATGAGGGGAAAATTTTATACGACGTGTGAAACGCCTCCCAGTAAAATTTCCCTACGTCAAGAATCCAGTCCCATATCTTGGAACCGAAAGACCTGGGTCGTGGGTGTTGAAAAAATACATTGTGCATATAACTTTGAAAAACTTTGAAAAAAGAGCGTGGAATTACTTGACATAACTGTGTTTTTCTTGATCTTGTAAAAGTGAAAGAAAAAAAAATGGAACCGGCGCATTATCTCATCCATGTGCTTTATAATGCTACTTGTTCCTGGAGATTTATGTTCTGTTTGAAAATAAAAACTAAGTTGGGCCTGCTGCTTCGACTTGTACTTTATAAAATAATTCTTTGAAGTCTTTGTCTTTTGACCTTAAGAGCGGCTCATTTCTTCAACAAGAAGTAACTAGTTAACACGGAATTCAGGAGGTGCCTTCATGTGACAAAAAAATCTTACCTTTGAGGAAACCCTTCTACACATAGGACCTCTGTTTGTGTAAATTTCTCTTCAAGTTACGAAATACTTCTTGTACCGTATGTTTATAACTGTTTGTTCATATCTGTACACGAAGCAGTCGTTTGCTTTGGGTTCAGCCGTTTAGCTTTGCAATACTGACTTTTACTTGACATTTTAATTGTGTAGACATACACTAGATTACAGTTATTTTATGAAGTCACGAGATTTTATCACATTTTCCCAGCTTTTTTCACCTTGGTTTTTCCACGTGTACGCTTTTCCGCGGGAGAGCGGCTCGCTGGATCAGGCCTTTGAGGTCGCCTGTTCGAATCCAGCTCTCCCTGTTTCGGCAGAGGTTATAGAATTGTTAACATGTTTGTCATGCACGTTTACTCCAGTTCCATCAATCAATAAACCCGACCACAGCAATCCATCAATCAGTCAATCAGTGGAGAACAGCCCTTTGCTGATTATTGCGCTAAAGTGTTCCTCTCTTCGGAATCGTTCGGCACTCAGTAGGCCAAATAAGGTCGCTGGGTAGAATTCACTTTTCTCTGGTTCGGGTACGGCTTTAAGTCACGTGGATTGTCAGGTTGCCAGCGACGTGCGGCTCATAGGTTACTACCGGCACATATGTTTCCCCTCCCCAGCCCCCTACAACAATGAACAAATAAAATCTTGAACTTTGTATAGAGACGTCTTTAGATCATAGCGCTTGAAAGTCGAGCATCTTGATCATTTATATCCACGATCCAATGCAGTCGCTGTGAGTTCAAGACCAGCTTATGCTGGCTTCCTCTGTGGCCGTACGTGGGAAGGTCTGCCAGCAACCTGCGGATAGTCGTGGGTTTCCCCCGGGCTCTGCCCGTTTTCCTCCCACCATAATGCTGGTCGCCGTTGTATAAGTGAAATATTCTTGAGCACGGCGTAAAACACCAATGAAATAAATATATCCACGACTGCGATCCCGCCTGATGAAGATTAGGATGTTCCACGTATGACTACTGCGTGAAGGTTTGCGCACAGACGATGTGATATCACTGGAATTGCATGCACCATAAAGGACAAACACATTTTATGGGCTATGTACATAATTTCTTAAATTTATTCACAGCTGAAAATGCGCTCAATCCAAATACAAAAAAGATTCCTTGCGAAATAAATACTTGGAACTGCACTTACTACCTAAAACGTAGACAACAAATCCGTTTGGCGTGAAAAGTCGACATTTAATTGTCAAATACATATATACGATAAAATACATGTGGTTTGACAGAAACTACATTCTACACTCCTGAATCTTAGGACGCATTGTTTTGTCTTTTTTTTTTTCCTTTATTTTTTCTTTTGCATAAATTTTCATCTGACTTTAACATCAATTTTGACACTAACAGTAAGTAGTAACCCTGCATTACCCTTGTCTAATATCTCCATAGTGTAAGAGTATGCTCTACCTGGCCGACACACCTACCAATATGGACAAAGGATCCTGACAGACGCTCACTGGGACGGGAAAGGAAGAGAGAAGTGGGGTGGGGGTGGGGGAGAAAAGAATGGTGGGGCTGGGTGAGTTGGGGGAGGGGATTACACTATCTTTTCAAACTGTACAGAGGAAACTCCTTGACATGGTTCCCGGAAAAGCTGTTGCACGGTATATATGATACATATAGAGCGTATACATAACCCTACTCTGTTCCGGAATCCACAAACACAACACCTATACAGAAAAAAAAACAAAACATGGACCGTCTAGTTCCAAATGCTATACCGGGTACCAGTAAACCACACAAAGCGCATGCGATCCACATGCACGCTATATTCCACCTGGTCTCATTTCCGCAACACTTTGAAGAGGTTTACATTCGACAACAACGTTGCAGTTTGTCTGTATTTTCAAACGGTAACATGTCCAAGCAATTTTTTTTTTTCCTTAAAATGCGGCCGGTCAATTCCCAGGCGTCTCCGTGCAGACATCACATTTGTAAAAATCTTTTTTTACAGCTTGGTTATATCCGAGCTTTTCATCTTCACAGTTTGTTGGCGGCGTTGCATTTATTGATTTCTTCGTAAAATAACCGCCGTTCTAGAACAAAAGCATTCATGACGGCGTACAATAAACAAAGACCTTCAGTGCACGTTTATTAGAAATGGTGTATCTATACCAAACGGCTTTGGAAATCTGAACGGCAGGCGATGTACTGATTAAGATGTTTTCTACACATGCAAAAACTGATTGCCCCGTACGCGTATTGACTCGGACGTAAAACCAGGGAAACCGAATGCAAGTGTCCCCATCCGCTTTCTAGTTGGCCTTGATGTAGTTGTCTTTACCCATCAAATCTTGATATAAGAGTTACCCACGCGCCCGTGAGTTATACAGGATAATACAGAAATCGGGTGAGGGAAGGGAGCCAGAGATGGGGGGGGGGGATGCGCAGGGAAGGGGTATCGGATTCGATTGCCGAGAGACTTACAATGCACACGGACAAAAAGAAAGCTTTATCACACAATTATCTTGAAAAAAAAAACTAATAATAATAATTTAAAGAAAATTTTATGGGAATCTGTTCAAATACATTGAGGAAACAAATGAAAACAGCTTACTGAAAAACAATTCGAATGACAATGAGCTTATAAAACTAACTTTTAGGTTAAATTCTTCCATTAGGTCACTAACACAAAGGGCCCGTCAAAACCATATATTATACAAGATGTAAGCACGAGAGAGTGGAAGGCAGACCCAGCCAAAAGCCTTCGTTTATAAGGAAGTAGCAATCACCACAACTAAAAGCAAAACAAACTTATTCTACAGTCATGTCTTCATATCTTGTTATTAAGCAGTTTTCGTAGTCTAACTCCAGACATTATTTCCCTTTACTTCATAAAAAATGACATTAGCGCGTGGTTCATATTTCCTCTCTTACTTGTGTACAGCAAATTCTACCAAAATCTACATGTCCTTACATATTAGCCCCATAAAAGCAAATTGCTGCATACATATGAGCTTTTTCCATGCAGGCGTAAACAACAAACACACTGCATTGGCCAGTTCGGCAACCATTTCCGTGGATATCAATTTAATATCAAATACACAATGTCAGTGGGCACGAATGGCAATGACCTTTTCAAGATGTCTCTACACTGATTCCTTTTTCAGTGGGCGAAACTTTCTGACACATACATGCATTTTTTAAGCCAATATGACATTTCAAGCTAAAATGCTGACAACAGAATTCAGTTGTCAAGTTCTCAGCTGGTAAGCAATCCATTCCTTTCCATCAAAACTTCCCATTAGCCTCATTCGCTTTGGCCGTTCCTGCTTTCCATACACTGTGCTTCACTCCACATTTCGTCGGAAACATGTCAAAGGTACAAAAAATGTATAACTCGCTGAAAGATAATCTCTGCTAGTGACACCACGTACTTTGTTAGCTTATCTGATGACACTACACATGCTGTTTGAACAAGCCAAAAATAAACCAAAAAAAAACAAAAAAAACAGAGGTACTGTGTGTTCATTAAATTTGATTGTCAGAGAACAATAAACCAAGAACTTCAACACAGCTGCTGCAGAATTTTTTTGTAGTTTAACCATGGTTCATTTATCTGCGCCAAGTAAAAATTTAATACATGTCCACCATCTTTAATAATAATAATAGTTCAAAACATTTAAATGCATGGGAAAGACCTGCTAGATCAGCACTTGAGTGAATACATTAGGTTGTTACATGTACAGAAGGAGTTACTAGTTGAACTGAATTACAAGCTTTTCCCTACATTCGTGAGGGGTATATAGATATATTTTTTTTCTTTGTTTTTTGTTTTTTACATAATAGTATACAAATCTCTGCCGAATGACAATGGTGAAGTTATCTACGAAGCCGTTTGTTCCTGTGTGTGGCAGGATGTTGAGTCCTGGGGCTTCATCACGTCTGGTAACTCTGGGGGACTGGATAGAGGTGTTATCTCCAGAGGCTCAAAGTCACCACCTGAAACATAAACGTCACAATGAAATCAGTGATATCACCAGAGAGAAACTCTGGAAGATTGGATAGAGGTGTGATCTCCACAGGTTCAAAGTTAATGCCTGAAATACAAACATTACAATGAGCTCAGCGATAGCACATGTGAATAACTGTGGGCAGCTGGAGAGATGTGTGCACTCCACAGGTTCAAAGTCATGGCATGAAACACAAACGTCACAATGAAATCAGTGGTAGCACAGGTGAGTAACTGTGGGCAGCTGGAGAGATGTGTGCACTCCACAGGTTCAAAGTCATGGCATGAAACACAAACGTCACAATGAAATCAGTGGTAGCACATGTGAGTAACTGTGGGCAGCTGGAGAGATGTGTGCACTCCACAGGTTCAAAGTCATGGCATGAAACACAAACGTCACAATGAAATCAGTGGTAGCACAGGTGAGTAACTGTGGGCAGCTGGAGAGATGTGTGCACTCCACAGGTTCAAAGTCATGGCATGAAACACAAACGTCACAAAGAGATCAGTGGTAGCACATGTGAGTAACTGTGGGCAGCCAGAGGGATGTGTGAACTCCACAGGTTCGAAGTCATGGCATGAAACACAAACGTCACAAAGAGATCAGTGGTAGCACATGTGAGTAACTGTGGACAGCTGGAGAGATGTGTGATCTCCAGAGGCTCAAACTCAATGCCTGAAACAGAAACGTCACAATGAGATCAGCAGTAGCACAGGTGAGTAACTCTGGGCAGCTGGATAGAGATGTGATCTGCAGAGGCTCAAAGTCAACACCTGAAACACGAACATCAAACCTCACCAATCAAAAAACAAGTCAGAAAGAGAGTGACATCACCGATCAGTCAGGCAAACAGTGATAGTGTGATATCAAAGGTGGGTCGGAGTCAAACAGAGAGTAATTGGCAATTTCAGAGAATTCATTTTATATCTGACACTCAGCTATACTTTAAAAGTGTTCCTTGGGCTTAACCTCACTCTATCAGAAAATACATTTATTTCTTTATTTATTTGATTGGTGTTTTCACTATATATTTCACTTATTTGACAGCGGCCTGCATTATGGTGGGAACTCACAGCGACTGCATCAGAAACTCTGAGTCTGTTGGTAAGCAATTCTTTTCTTTAAATTTCGGCTACTGAAAATGACAGGGATTTTAAATAAAGCAGCAAGGCGAAAGAGAATATCTTTTCTTGTTGAAACCTTAACAAAACCTTCACAGCAGGAGCCATATTTGGTGGGTTGCTCGGGTTATGCCCAACAAACATATTTTCAAGGATAGCCATAGGTCTATTTCAGATTTGATCCAAATGGCCTCAGAATCAATCTTCGTACTAAATGTTATGCAGCTAGATGATATTTGGAGTATATATTGCACAGAAAACAACAACCAATGAGAATCACACAATTCAGTAAAATATGCAAAAGTTGTGCTCGGACATTCAATGTGGATGTGAGGTTGCAGAAACTGAACATGAACAACATTTATCGAAAATGGGAAAGTGTTTGGTGCAGATGTAATATTACAGTGATCCCAAAGTGTGACAGACGGACAGACAGACAGGCAGAAGAATGGATGGACAGACGGAGAAACTACATGAATAATGTATGAAGGCAAACTATACAACACAAATCACATGTCGTAGGACAGGTTTGAACCTGTCTCTTGTGCTTTCTTGTGTTTGAAAGACAAACTTGTGACTCTGTCCTGACAATCATTTTAAGGCTTAGTCACTTGTATGTGTATATTAAATTTAGGAATAAGAGCAAAACGACGTGGTTAATTAATATGAGGCTATACAGTGACCAGGAAAGAGAAAACATATCAGATGAACTTAGTCTATGTAACTTTCTTCTTGGCTTCTCAGTAATTATGCATAGATACATGTATTATATTTCGTATACATGATATTGATACACAGTATCACAACCGCATCAAGGAATAGTTCGCCTTGGTTTCCCATCTTTGCTATCCCCCTTTCCCCACACACAGACATGTACAATAAAGCAAATTGCAATGCAATTTTCACTAGGAAATTTTACTTCTTTGTACATTACATTTTTGTAAGTGTTGAGTGAAGACACGGCTATGGTGAAGTAAGCCGGCCAAGAACATGGTAAGAATAACATCAGCATGAATAATGTCAGGCTGTAATCAAAAAAAAATTCGCTGAGTGAAAGTCGCTCCACCCATACCCCTAGCTAGGCTGTTTTACAAGGGCTCTGCACCCCTCCCGTTTTTTTGTCAGGCACAAGGTGAATAGACAGGCAATAGAAATTGCCACCCTGCCCATTTTTGAGACATGTACCTTTTCACATTGCCTCTTTTAACCCGTTTAATGAGGTACCTTTTCCTGCACGATGGTGACTTGGCCCAAGCCAAACCGACCCTTGTTCTCTTGTAATACTTGAGCACTACATTACCAGTTTGCTCACCAATCGTTGCCACAAAGGCAGGAATGACCAACAGACCACATAGCTTTGGAGAGACAGGTTCCCCATTTCTGGCTATGCTACCCTAATACTATCAATAAACCAACTAGCTTCAAAACAATGGTTTGAGGGATATGGCAGGTATGCTGAGGAGATACTTTCTGTGTGTATCCATACACCTTTTAAAGCTATCCTCTAATGGAAAATCGACACTAAGAATTATGTACAGTGAAACTAGCCAACACCAACACACCTAAAAACTGACCAAAAAAACCAAAGTTTGGTCCGCTTTTATCTTCATTCACATCCCATGTTATTTTATTGAATACACCACGACTTGTCTATTCTGAAAACTGACAGGGATTTCCTATTTGCATTGAACCTAGTGCATGTTAGTCCACACTGTCCCCAACCGACTGTTCCTACCTTCCACCATTATCACCGCTGGGGGTCAGAGAAGTGTTGTCAAAATAGGATATAATCTTCCCAGTGAACAGTTCTCTAAATGATGAAGACATTCTCTTGTAGTTCACTGGAACAATTCACACACTGTTTGCTGAGATGACATTGATTAATTCAGGATATCATTAAATACTCCAGGTCGCATTGTTTTCCAAATTTCATTAAATCACGTATGGCTAAGCAATCTGCTAAGAATTTTTGTGTGGAAATGTACGAGTCCCTAATTGATGAAATTCTACTCATTCAGTCCTACAAGACTTTCCTGAAGTCCTAAACCGACACACAATGTTGGGAATTATACTTTTAGGGAGTTCCTAAGATCAAAACAATTTTACTTTGACTTGACAAGAATGAAAAAATTGACAATGTGACAAACAATGCATTAGAAGTTCCATTTCCACAAATGATTAGGCCCACTCGTTCCAATCAGACAAAAACAGTAGTAGGACCTGCGTTTTGATGATAAAGTTACCAGATGCCGCACAGACAGACCGACTGATGGACGCCGGACAACTTGCCAGCCCTCGAAAATTAGTGGCGGCATTTGGCAATGCCGTTGTAAATGCTAGCCTTGACCAGGTGACGCCAACAATATTTTACCGTCACAACAAGACAAGAGCATGTGATCCCTTCATTGTATCGATGTTAGCTTTCACAAAAATACTGCTTATTTCCATCGAAACAGTCAACCTTTAAACCAAACTTATCACCAAAACGCAAGAGGAATGTCGTGGCAGTTGCTAGGACTGCTGTATTTAGGCGGTGGTAAACACTGACAGTTGTTGACTGCACCTGTCAAACAGTGAACCCTAGGCTGCCTGCTAGATGCTGTATCCACCTGAACAGACAGTCTGCAACAACGCAACAAACAGAAGGTCCTCTAAGAGATGGGCCAGGAAAGGCTGGTGTATGTTAACCCAGAAGAATGACAACAAAGGCAGCGACGTGCTTTGAGACTGAAACACAAATTAAACACTCCTGTTTCACGAGAGACAAATGCAATAAATTGGAGGAAGAGATTAAATGAAAAATAATGTTGTAGCTACCGTATTCGCATGTGTAACTGGGACATTCATGTAAGTTGCACACCTATAACTAATGAAAGTCTTGCAAAGTAATGTAGAGTATTTAGCTCTCTTTGCGGAAGCTTAAAAGCCACATCGAGTAGACAAACCAGGAAATGAACTTGGCTATTGTCTTTGATTGCACCTTGACTTGTGGCTTCACTTTGTTTTGCCAAATCATGGCCTTAATTGGCTAAGAATAGCTAAGGCTTTTATGGTTATGAAAGCCGAATTGGACTTCCTTGACTTGCACATGTTGTTGTTGTTTTACTTGTGATCGCTAATGCCGATGGCTAACTGAACTTTCATACTGCTCAGTGTTCTGTAGGCTTAGTTCACAGTGCAAGATCTTGATGAGAATTCACATAACCAAGTAACTGTCGCAGGGCTTTGTAGGGCTTGGAAACGTTGGTAAAAAGTACACCAGTTATACATGCGAATACGTTAGTGAGTAACTTTAAAATAATGTTGCCTGATAGTGTTCGGGAACATATCAATGGTTTTCTAGAACTTCAGTCCTGCATGGGCTGGGCAACAGTGGATATTCCTCAGGGAATGAATGAAGATTTTTTAAAACTTGATTCCATTACTGATAGCACTCTAACGTTATGAAGTCACAGGTTCTTCACTGTGGTATTGTCTATTTTACACTAACTTTTGTATCAAATTTTAATTTTGTACAGTCCTTTGATTTAGCATTAAGCAAATATGAAATAGAAGAATAAATATCGTTGTGGTGGAGTTTCTTGTAAATAACTAATAAATCCAAAATTTTCATTGCAAGACATGAAAATAATACACAGGTCCTCAATAAGAGTTACACAAAACTTTCTGTTTATTTAATTTTCCCCTTTTTCCTTATTCTTGTGTACATAGTATATGCAGATCAGTATCAGCAGGCCTTACTATAGTCCTTGTAATCTCTCTATAGAGAACATAGTAGCTTGGGTTAAAAAATTACACCAGTTTATTTGCTGTCTATTGCATATCCAAAAATGCCATCACAGTGATGCCGTGATCCAGTTGGATGACGACACTTGATTGCCGCCACAAATTTTTGCTCATTTCAAGGGCTGGCTTGCTAATACATAACCTCTTCTGGTCTTCGACCAGTAGAGCTAAATATAAGGTCAGCTGGTAATTCTTTTCTTTCTACTCTTTTTCTTGAAAAAGACAGAGATTTTAAAGAAATTAACATGGTGAGAAAAATAAAAAAAAAAAAACCAATAAAAGATTTTGAGTACAGCCCAGTTTGGAATGGTCTGTCAGGTTACGCCCAACGAACATATTTTTAAGGGTGGATAAATATACATGTTCAGTCGTGAGGAGAACTACTTACTGTCTTGACGAAATGCTAAGCCTATTGTAGCTGGAGCCTGTGCTTTCGCCGTGGCACTTGTGAACCCACAATCCCCCAGTGTTCGGTTGTCATCCAATGGCTGAAGAACAAAACAATGCAGAATCTCTCATAATCCATCTACTGGTCTAAAACAGAGGGCAAGGCAAGTAGAAGTTATTTACTTTTAAATATTTACTTCATGGCTGCTTTAGGCCTTACTCCAGAGCTTTTCACCAATGTTATGCTGGTCAGTTTCATGTGTGGAGGAAATCGAAGTGCCCAAAGAAAACCACCTAACTTTGGCAAGTTAATGATGAACTTTCAAGCATGTGGCTTACAGATATGCACATCATATTGTTGGAAGAGAAGCTTTGCAGTGTGTGGTGATAAACTGATAACTATCATATTGTACAGCTAACATGTATTTTTTTTATTCTTGACACTTCCTGTTGCTGCCATAATTAATTTCTACATGTAGTGGCATAAAACCGCACTTGCAAAGCACTTCAAAGAGACTATTAAAAAGCTCATCAACTCGAAAGCGGTTATCATTTACGTTAAACTTAACAAAATTAACATAAACATCAAATAACCAGAGTGCTACAAAACCATTAGAAAACAATCATCTTAAAATACCAGTACAATGTACCTGGTCGTCCTTAAACAGTTTTTGATCATCTGGTGATATTTTCAAAATGCCCTCCACGATCTTCTTGACTTCGGCTACTGGTGTCGACTCCTTGGCATCTGTGAAGATGGTCGCCTTCTTCCTCCGAATCATCAAGAAGACATCCTGAAATCAGAGGTTTGGCAATCAACTCACAGACAAGATTGTAACATGTGAAGAGGAGGTTGGGTAAATCAGTCCATAGACAAGACTACCAGAGGTCATGATGGTTGACGGACTTGTGGTGTTGAACTCTATGATCAAGAATATTTCATTTATGCATGGGAAAACTGATGTGCCGAAAATATATCACAACCATCAAATGTTTCATCTTTCTCATCTTCGTTGTTTAAAGAATTTTGTCATCTTTTATAAAATTCTGCCATCTTTGTCCCTATTTTGTTACTCTCTAAAACATTCTTTACATCTTAGTTGTGTTCAATCCACTGACCACACTAGAAAATCAGAGTTAACAATTTCCTGTTTATAATCCGTTTCATACGCGAATATGTGGTCATTGAAGCACAGCCAGTAGATCCGCGGATTACAATCTGACTGGTAGTGTTTGACAAATGAAAAGGGAAGATGGTCACTCAGTAGCAAAGTTGTGCAGACACAACTGTAGCCCATTAAATAACCATCTAGGGGGCCTCCGTGGCTCAGTCGGGTAGCGCGCTATCACAGCACAATGACCTGAAGCCTCTCAACAATGCGGTCGCTGTGAGTTCAAGACCAGCTCACGCTGGCTTCGTATCCGGCCGTATGTGGGAAGGTCTGCCAGCAACCTGCAGATGGTCGTGGGTTTCTGCTGGACTCTGCCCAATTTCCTCCCGCCATTATATAAGTGAAATATTCTTGAGTACGGCGTAAAACACCAATCAAATAGATAAATAAATAAATAAATAACCATGTAGTCCTACATGAACTCCACTGTCGCTCCCATATTTGGATGTCGCTATACCATTGGAGTCATTCAACCTTCCATTTCATCTCCTTGGAGTAGTGCCAGAGTTCTGCCGCCTCACAACTCAGCCACTTATCTTATGTCTCTTGTCAAAGTACAGACACTCGGAAACATGTGCGCTAAAATTTTGGCGGTCTCCCCTGCATTACTTAGGAGTTGACAGGCATAGAAGCTCATCGCTCTATGTAAAAACAAAAACGACGCCATGTTTTATGGTTACGTGCTACAAATGGAAGTGCTGCCTTAAACATGGCGTCATTTTTGTTTTAACATGGAGTGATGAGCTTCTAGGCTGGTCAGCTCCTACATAATGAAGGTGACTGCCGAAATTTCAGCGCGCATGTTTGCGAGTGCCTGTACATTGCCAGGAGACATAAGACAAGTGGCTAAGTTGCGAGGTGGCAGAACTCTGGCACCACTCCAACAAAATTAAATGCAAAGGTTGTATGACTCCACTGGTATAGCAACATCCAAACATCTGCGCAACAGTGGAATTCATGCAGGACTTATATCCATCATAATATATCTGAAAAATAAACAAATGTTTATTTATCTACAGATAATAGATACCACATGACACTACGCTCACCTGGCCTACAGCAAATAACAAGTGCACTTCCCTGCTATAAAGTGTGATTTACCAGTAATAAGTTTTCCTAGATACAGAACTGCAGCTCTCCTTGACTGAGAGCTACAATGCAAAGGCTGCAGACATAAGGCGGCTAGCCGCCTTTTCAAGATGAAGCTGTATGAAGACATGACCGTCTCAGTTGGAGAGGGGGTACCTTGTGTGGAGGAGAAATCAGCATTTGGAAGCTGAGGTGAATAACTATACCTTAAAAGGCGACACAATACATAGTTTTATTGAAACCAGGCATTTCTTTGAATTGTAGGCCATTGCTTTCTTCTATAATGTTTACACAAGGATGTGAGTCAAAGCAGCCAAGCCACCCACCCAATTTCTATAGCATTCGCTCTATAGCTTTCCATCCATCACCATATATGAAAAAAGGAGAGCTGTTGTTCTGTATATTCGAGACCACGGACATCCACGGACATGCCCAACAACAACAACATTGTTAACATCCGTGAAATCGCGGTAGTTCATGAAAGCCCCTACCCTGTCTTGTCCAAACCCAGCTTGATCTCTCGAGACATCTGCAACACTGATTCGGCTTATACCACATATCATGCAAGTGCAAGTTAGTTTCGAGGAGTAAATTATTGCAAACTTTATCATCACTGGCCAAAAAGATGACTGAAGTGCGTATTTTGCCCAAGATGCTGGCTGTGAGCACCTACTGGCATCATAATGCTTTCAGAACTAAGCCAGTGTTAACTGTTATGTTGTTGTTGTTACTGCGTCCGTGTTACCTCTTGTCGATTCTGTCTACGTTTCATTAGCAGCAGCAAGTTTAACAATCCTTGTCAGGACAGACAATAACACTTACAATTTCAACTGAAACATTTTAATACAAAGTAAGCCAGTGTTCACTGCTATGTTGTTGTTGTTACTGTGTCGGTGCTACCTCCTGTCGATTCCGTCTACGTTTCATTTGCGACAGCAAGTTTGACAATCCTTATAAGGAGAGAAAATAACACGTACAATTTCAATTGAAACATTTTAATTCAAAGCGATGGGCTTGAAGAGCGTCACCACGGTATATGTGGCATCATATGTGAGAGGAAACTATTGCACTCCATGGTAACAGTCACTGGCCATCCTGTACCTGGTAGCGTTGTGTCGACAGTCAGTAAAAGCTGACGGAGCGATCGGTAATTTCTGACAAATTTAGACCATATATTTCAAATCCACTAAGGCAGGCTTAGACCGGGTGTCTTAAGGAAATCATATACCAAAGAAGAGATCTCAATACCAGAGATTTACACCAAATATCACTCTAAGAATTGACAATGAGTCAACACTTACCATCATGGATTTATTGCGTGTGCGGAGTCGCTATCTGTTGCCAGCGCCACCTGGGATGAAAATGGGAAAATTTTCCCAGGAATTCCTGGTAAACGTGATGTACTTTAGTGGCTGAGATTTATTCTTGGGATTACTAAGTTGCGATAAGTCCAAGCCTGTTATAAGACATTGCGCACCTAGTGCTAACTATTTAGTTCGTCGGTCATGTCAAAGACCAAAACATTCAATACTCGCTTAGTTACGACACTGCGATACGCCAGGTATTTAGTAAAGGGAGCTAACTTTGCAAACTTCCTGTGAGAATTGGATTAAGAAGTTAGGGATTTTGCTTTACAACAAGTTTGTGCTGGAAATGTTATTTCATAGTGTTGGTAGTAAGAAAAAAATCTTTTCGTAGGAATAAATTACAAACTGTTTAAACTTAACACAACTGTTGTACCGATATTGTGAAACTGGTTCCCCTGTTTTGACCAAAACGTACAGGGCAATCTACATGTAACTGTAGGCTACTGCTGTTCTGCGCTTTTGTTGCATGCCAGCTTCCCATGTGGTCTAGTGGTTAGGATTCCGCGCTCTCACCGCGGCGGCCGGGGTTCGATTCCCCGCATGGGAAATGTTTTAGCCTTTATTACATGTTGTCCAAAAATGATCGGTGCACACGCTCGTGCAGGAAATGAAAATGGAGTCGCCGTTACTTATCCGACTGTATAACCGGGATATTTATAGCCAGATGTGACAAGGGACACATTCGCCAGGATTTTACTGGAATATGGAACTAATTTTATTTAGGTATTTCATTGATGTTTTCCACCGTACTCAAGAATATTCCACGTATATGCTGGCGGCCAGCATTATGGTGCATGGGAGGAAACCGGGCAGATCCCCGTGGGGAAATTAACTTTAGCAATAGGGCTTAATGCGCAACTAGCCATGTTCAGATCTCACGTAGGTAGTGCGTTATCAAAGTGATTTGAACATGACAGGCTAGGCAAAGCTCAGTTTTATATTCGAGCATAGGGTCCTATCATTATCATTTTCAAAAGTTAAAACAAGGACTGAACATGTAGGCCTATCCGCTCTCCCACTTTTGTTAATACATGTACGTGAGTGTAGGCCTATCACATATGCAGCTTCGCGGAATGGGTTGTCATTTGTTGCCTCCTCCCGATAGGCATATACACAGTACGTGACAGGCCTACCCATTGAGCAAAATTATCCTGTCTGTGATCGTTGGCCAGTATATCGTTATGTACACCCTTTAATTTAACAGGATGACCAATATATCTGTTAATTTATCTTTCACTCAGAAGAAAATGTCACAATTGTTTGAATGTGAAGAAAGCAAGCGTTCTGACCTCAGAGCCAAGACCCCGAGACCTCTATTTCATGATCGAAATGGCATCGTCCGAGCTTTATGACACACAGGCCAGGTGTTCACATTTGAGCACGCATGGCTCACAACTGATTTTATTGTCAAATTTAAGAGACTAAATTGTAGATTTCTGGCAAATCGATCAGCGCTATTATTTAAGAATTACCCACACAATTACCCTTCACAAAATGCCAGCCTAGTCTGTGTACGGTAGCATAATATAGCTAATTTCCGCTCAAAATCGGCAATAATTAAAGTTGTGGTGAATGAACAGAGCACCAGTATCAGTAAACATCCTTACTGATTTCTTTAGATTTTATTCCCACGAAACTGAACGCAGTCGAATGTTTTGATTGGTTTTTTTAGGCTTTATGGACCGTATTGAAAAGGCTGAGGAACAGTGACGTCACAGAATCTTTTTTGCTGCTAAACAGTTTCTGTTTGTCATATGTTCACGTTCAACGTGTAGCACTACACCTGTATCCGCATTTAATGTGGAAATGTAACAAGAGGTTCTTTAGCAGCTAAAAAGAATTTGTGACGTCACTGTTCCTCAGCCTTTTAAATATGATACATGAAGCCCTCAAAGCATTTGACTGAGTTTAATTTCGTCGGAAAAAAACAGTGAAGGTCTTCAGATAGTTTCTGGTGTTCTTTTCACTCACCGCAACTTCATTTTTGAGTTGTCTTTCACTTTAAGTCTGTACTGGCCAGAACTGGATACGATATACCAGACTATGTGGAGTCCTTGTACGAAAATGTATATGTCTGTGTGAAAACAAGAAAGAGTTATTGCGATTGTCGAAGTATTGGGATGAAGTGGAAACTAGCCTTTATATGGAAGCAACCATAAACCAGAGATGTCACAGAGGTCGCTGATTTTGACATTGCCTTTGTAAGCTTATATGTGTGGTTTTATTAGGGTAAACTTGCGAGGTGAGTTACATGTATAATATCATTGATAAATCTGCCGCAAAACGGTTCATACTGCCGTTTAGTATTTTAAGCACTGAAATGCTCTGTTGTTAACCCTTTGGAAAATGACAGAAATTAAACCTGTTGGACAGCCCGTGTATGCCAGCCTTTAGGCCTATGTAGTATTGCAGGCTACACCCGCCTAACTCGTACGACAGCTGCCGGGACCATACAGCATAGGCCCAGTCATACCAGTGTCGTCTACCACGTTTCGACGGGCTTACGGCCAGGAAAACTGCCGAGAACTCTCACACCACGGAAGGCCGCTAATGTCCTCACAGGATAACCAAGCCACCCTTATGGACGCCATGAGATTTTTCCAGTTTTCCAAGAAGATTGTGCCTGTTTGGACGATTTATCCAGAATCCATTCATACGTGACTTGCATGGTCCTATGATGGCTAGGCGAGGCGTGTTTGCACATATATTTATGCATGTTTTCCACGCCCGTTCCTTTATAATACCGAAGGAAACCTTTGCAAAACGTTTTGTTGTAAATCAGCAGGTGCATGTATGTATCTACCCTTTGGGTTTTACGTCTTACTTCTTAAGTCTTGACGAGGAGTCATGATAGAATGTATATATATATATATATATACTGTGTCTCCTTGTGGCAGCGCGAGTCCATGCCGCCGAAGTGCTGCCGCCACTGGAACATCATGCCCAAGACACCACATATGACACTCCACTCGTCACTCACATTATAGTGACACCGGGCTGACCAGTCCTGCTTCCTTGCTCTAAACTCTCAGTGCTAAGCGCCAAGGGAGGCAGCAAAACGTACCTGTTTTTTTCAAAAGTCTTTGTTATGGCCCGACTCGGGATTAAACCCGGATCTCCCGGCCCCGAGGTGGAGGCTCTAACCACCAAGATATCGAGGCAGCCAAATTAACAACCGTCCTGTCCTGTGCATTGGGCATCACGCAGAACATTTTTATTCTGTTGCAGATACATCAGCATTTGCCGTGACAGTGCAGATCTAAGGCAGTCTTCGATTTTTTTTTATTTCCTCACGTACGCACATCATACATGTGTGTACTGAATGACAGATTTCAAAAATGGCAGCTTAGAAATAAATTGCTGATATCATTTGTTTGACTTGTACATGTACTTCAACCCCATAGACACCTCTACTAACAAATATTTCACCGACATGACCGTGAAGGAAACTAGACAGAGCCCAAAGGAAACCACTGTACATCGTCAGGTACGCAACAAATCTGCCTGACTTAAGGCATGTAGCAACTGATACAGCCGGCACTGGGTCCAAACCCACGACCTACGCGTTATTGGACAGTGGTGTGCACTGAATCTATGTAGGCGAAAATTTTATCTCACCCTACACATACTTTGTACAGTGAGTATGTGTAGGATGGGATAAAATTTTCACGGCCCACGGCCTACGAGAAGTTTGAATTCAAGACATGGCGGACGTGGACTCGAAAAGCCCAGTTAAAAAGTTTAACTGGCTGGATTACTGTTGAAAGATGGTTTACCGGGGCCGGCTTTGCTATTTTCACAAACCGGTCAACTCAAGGAATCAGCGCATACCAAATGTAAGGTAGGCATCGAGCTGTTATTTGTAGCGAAATCTTCGCCGTGGACTTCTACAGGACCGGTGCTGGGCGCCACGGTAAAGTACGTAGGCAATCAGCTGGCTGTGTTTAAGTCCCTGGTGTATACATATAAAAGTGCAGAGTTCTCAGTGTTGATTATCAGTGCAATCAAAATTTGTTGAGATATTCTGTATAATTGGAGATTTGTGTATTTGACGTCATTTATTTATTTAACTGTTGTTTTATGTCTTGCTCTAGAAATACCCTGTTATCACAGAAGGTAATGAAAGAGACTGATGGATTTCTAAGTAACGACAAAAGACCCAACATATTAACTGTACATTTCGTTTATTTCAACCAGTATGAGAATCCAATTTTCGAGAGACAAAGACAATATTTGTCAGTCTCAGATTTGTGTGAATCCAGTGAAATGGTCAAAACAACTGCAGACATGCATAGACGTGCAAGTGCGTCAGAGCTATTTTATAAGCATTGCAGAAAGCTAATTTCACGGAATACTTAACTTTTGACTGCTTTCAGGGAAATACTTATGCAAATTCAAGTATTACTTGACAACATATTATGCTGGGGACAAAAATACCACTATTACAAGGCTTCCAATCGAGCAGACATTTCCCATGTAAATGAAGACAGCCTCCAGAAGCTTTATCACGAACTTGGTGGCGTGATCTGGGGAGAACACTCCTCCCAGTCCTCGCACAAAATACATGTAAGTATGGAACGAAGCAGTGAAGACAGAATGATGTACACCTTACACCAAATATGGATTGTCCCTATTTGTTTTCTAGTCGCAAACGTGAAAACAATCCTACAAATGGCACCCCTTGGACGCAACTTGAAAGATTAATGCCCACATTTATAATTTCAGAAAACTCAGGGAACCCTGTACATATTGCCACATTGAAATAATAATATTTTGAAACCGGGGTTATTAAAACACTGCTGTAAACTTTACGAACAGCTAATATTCTGGGTACTGCTATTTTTGTGGCAATGGGCCTTGAATTGTGTTTCGTTTTCGAGGATTTTCAAGTGTTTTTAGTACATGACGGACTCGTGCGATCGTTCTTTGACGGCAAAAAATACATATTCAGCATACAACCATACTACCACTGGCCCGAGTGGTTAGTATATATAGAATCTCTGAAACCCGCCCGAATATCACTAATCACAAAGCATTACTGGAGTACTCTTCACAAGAACAATATTCACAGCTGAACACAACAGTGTACAAAGAGTTCTGTGACGTCACTGGTGAACCACATTATCAATATGGTCCATAAAACCCACCATACTGTCAAAATATTTGACTGAGTTTGTTTTGGTAAAAAAATGAAAAAAATCTAAATAAATTAGTGAAGGTATTTTCTCATACAGTTTTTGATGGTCTTTTCATTCACCCTAAGTTCATTTATACGATGGTTTTTAAAGAGTAAAGGTTTCTTCCTCAAATGTAAAGGGCTTACAGATAGCATTGAAGAGGTCAAATACTCCCAAAGACTGAAAAAAAAAAAGAAAGACAGAAAAAAACAAAGAAAAAAAACAAAGAAAAAAAAACAAAAAAAAAACAAAGAAAAAAAAAAAAAACATTCTTATCGTGATACCAACAGAGAAATCATTTAGTTCATTTCACCATAAACTAAAGATCACAAGTATTTTTTATAGGTGTTTTCCATGAAACGCGCTTTCAATATGTCAGAGGTGAAAACAAATAAGAAAACGTAAGAATCCGCTAAATGTCTACATCAGTCGACTGAACATTTGACTAATTTCGATTATTGCTTACATACAAAACCACTGACCTCTTTGGCAAGAAAAAAATGTGCTGATATGCACACCTTGTAAGAGAAATGGTCATCAACCAAAGTTACACTATGTTACCGGTCATATTGGTATCTTTGACCGCTTGAGTAAGTTCTCACAACCAGTGAGAGAGCCTTTTTATTAGTTGTGAGATGCACAATTTGAAATTAGGTGTAAAACTGAGGTTTAGGTGTGAAATTTGGATTAGGTGCAATATTTGGCTTTAGGTGTCATATTTGGGACGAAGTACAGAACATGGGACAGATTCACTGTACCATATGAGCTTACTATGCAAGAGTTTGGCTACAACCGCAGAACCAAAGGTAAAAGAATTCATTGTTCAGCTGAATGTACAAGTAAATTGTCCCACCTGCTCTTGTATTGATGTATTTTTCAGGGACAGTCAGGGCTACTATTCTGTTAAAGACGATATGCAAATTACGCCAGTTGACATGGCAGAACATGTAGGTTTGACTTATTACTGCCTGAATAAAGATAACTCTGGCCTGATCTGAATGCGAAAGATCTTGGGGCCGATTTCTCAAATCCATTTCAGACTTAAATCAAAATATGAAACACAATTCTAGAGCTTAATATGAAGTCCCAGAAATTAGAAACTTGACCATAGCATCAATGCTATCTGAAGAGAAATATGCGACAGTCAAAAATTCAACTTTTATAACCACAAACTAAGAATTGCAAATGACGCTTTAGGTTTTGACTTAAATCAGAAATGTCCTTGTGAAATCTGCATTGGGTCACACGCGGACAATACTACATGCTTGTGTGCATTCAAACTTGGGGGTATAAACAGATATGTGTATACCTGAATGATTCCTGTGTGACCCTGACAACATCTTTAACCCAAAATCTCCTATCTCCACTGCCAGCCAATCCAAAATGCTCATCATTTATCTGCTTAGCGTGTAACTTTCTTTAACTGTCACTTGACAAGTTAGTGTTCACATTCTGTTCACAAGTTCTGGATGTAAATGATATGGGCCTAAAAAGGGCAACAAAAGCAAAGTATTGGTACTTACGAAAGCAGTCAAATCCCACTAAAATTTTACATTTTACACAAAGAAAAAGTATCAATCTTTCAACAAAGCGCTTTGCATCACACAGTGTTAGCTTGGAATGAATTACCATTTTCACATAACAAGCTCAAAAGCACATAACACTCCTGTAATTCTGCCAAAATCTTGTAATCCTTCAGTTATCCTGTAAACATTATTCTCCCTGTATCAACAACAGTTCCACCCCTGAAGTCTGTCCCACATGGATCATGTCCACTAGAAATAAAGCTGATGTAAAACGACAAGCCCGGTATGATGACAAGTTGTGTTGGGAAACGCCTGGTATGTACTCATGCAGTTTGGGGCAATTCCAAACAAAAGGGCCATTATTTTTGTCAGGAACTACATTATCTGGACAGACACCTTAACAGATTTCTGCCGTGTGGGCATTTTCAGCTCAGCCTAACGTCTTGTCAGATCTTTCCCTGTGAGGTGGCCAGAATGGAGAAACCCATCTGTCATAGCTGTGAAATACACAACATTCGTGTCAAAATCCTGTAATCCTGTAATCCTGCAATATTACTGTAATCCTGTAATAGTCCAGTTATCCTACAACAAGCTTGTAATTCTTCCACAACCCTGTAATCTTGCAATAATCCTGTAATCCTGCAACAAGCCTGTAATTACAATCCGCACAAATACTGACCAAATCTCCGCCAATAATGTTCGCCAACCCATGGTTCACAACTCCATCAAAAGTTAAATAACATTTTTCATGAACACAAGATCTGTACAATAACTATCCCAAACTCAATTTTCCACACAATTTATCCTGGTTGACATTTTATTCTTCTTTAAAGTTCATATAGTACAGAATTCGCTCATTCTGACTTAGGCCTTGTGATTCTACGTCACTAAAGAATCGTCAATTTCTTCATACAGCGGGACCTGTTGATTGGCTAATTTTTTTAATGACTTGGCCGTTACTTCTTTCAGTGAATCTGCGAGCCCAACATCAAGGCTAGACAAGACCTCCTACAACGAAACAGGACAAAGCCGTGAGTTTAACTGTGACAAGGAAGCTTTTCAGACCACACATGACTGCCAGGAGCTGGTACACCTATAAAACACTGAATTATTGCTGACAGTGGCAGATCATAATTACAACAGGCTTGTCTCCAATTTATGGACATTTTATTTAGAAAAATCTAAAAATATTTTCAACTAGTGTAATTCTGAAACATTTTAGCATGTTTACAACAGTTCCATGAAAGCATATTCTAAGGGAATTATTCTCTCCAAGCTGGTAAAATTATACTTTTAGTGAAATTCTGAAATTGGCCAGTCTTAGCATTGTAGATTTGCCTCCAAAATCAAATCAAAAAGGCCTAAATTGACTGAAGGTTGGTCTTTCATATGTCTCCTGTTTTAAATGGTAGAATTAAGTAGATGTCTGGATAAGCGGATGCAGGAATTCCCAGCTAGTCACAGTACGTCGACACTATGCAGGCCAGTACATAGCCTGTCCCCTTACATCACACAGAATTAAACAGATGTTATATGGGCAAAATAAATCTTTTCTCAATGCCCAGGAAGGGTAGAAAAATAAAAATGAATCTTGAAAATCATCTAACTTGTTGAACATGTGGTCTATCCAAGCAGTTTTTCCTGAGGAAGACATATTTACCAGATCAGAGAGCTCTGAAAATTTGGAAAATCATTTAAGGTATCAAGATGGGACACATAAGAGGCAGAGTTTTAGTTCCAGTTATGCATTTTGTAGCGTCCGTTCGCCCAGAAAACACAACATAAAATTGGTGTCACATTATGTACACATCACGCCAGAGGGCTCGCAAGATTTCTTACCTGGTAAACGCCTTCTCCTTTCCTCAGGCTCAGCACAGACACCAGGGCAAACTCACTGCCCGCTCGTACTGTAGTGTTCTTCTCTTTGGATCCGTTCACAAGCATTGGGACAAAAATTTTCGCCTGGCTGGCTCTCAAAGGCGTTGGGGTGGACGCGATGAAGTTCACCAACTGTGCTGACAACTGCTTCACCTCGTTGGAATCGTGTTTCATCCCCTGGAACAACAACAATGCTCGCCAATACTGATTTGATTTGGACATTAATTGAAGTCAAGAGAAGGCAAAGTTTTGGCTGCTTCAAACCATGGCTCTACCAACTAAGCCAATAGTATAAAGTCAGATGGGAACAGCTCACTCGCTAGAGTCCAATACCATCCTGTGAATAACAATTGCATTTGACCTAAAAATCATCTCACCCCCACTCAAAAAACTTTATTTACTTCCAAAGTAAGCTAAGAACACTTCTCTAACATCAGCAAATCTGTGCAGTGCTCACAACAGCAGCTAAACCTTACTAAAACAAACAAGTTGCATTTTTCTCCTCATTCTCACCAGCCAGGGTTTTTGAAAGCAACTGCAATCACTGGAATGAATCAATAACATCGTTACATTGGGCTGTCAATCAAAATATGACCACACATTCTAGTGAAAAACTGAAAGAACCTGGGGTCAGGGGCCTTAGGCCCCAGAGGGGTTCAGGCTGAGGTACTAGTGGTTGTCTGGAGGGTCTGTACATCCCTTTGGAGTAAATGGTTACGTGTCATTATAGAGTACCTTAACCAATGCTGCTGTTAGCTGTGGGTTGAAGTCCATGCCTTGGTCCAGCTGGTGTTTGAGAACGTAGCCTACAGCCCTCAAGCCACTCAGGCAGATGTGAATCTGGAACACAACCCATGAATTTACTTAATATAATATACCCTTAGGTGATCTCTATGCCTGATGAATGCACTTGTAATCTTTGAGACGCTGCTACCAAAATGGGCCTTTCCTAGAGGTGCCAACCTGTTACAATTTGGTACTGTTTAATTGCCATGGTTACAGCTTAGTAGAGCTTGGTTAGTAAACAATCAGTTTTCTGTGCAGTAATGACCTGTCAGGCATCAACACGTTACTGTTCAGTTCCATGTCATATGATTCCACTTAATTTAATTAGTTAATTAATTAACTAATCTAGTCTCTCCATCTAGTTACTAGTGTGTTATTTTTACAATTAAACAAAAAAATTTAAGAAATAGTACATAAACACACAAATACATAAAAAAGACTGACCAATACTTTTTAGAAAGACTACATTCTTCAGGGGGACAGGCAGATGTCAACCTGTAACTACATACCCTGTCTGCCTGTAGATTCTGCAGAATGGATTGTAACTACTTACTCTTTACATTGAGTAGGATGGTTTGGCAGATGTTGGCCTGTAACTACATAGCCTGTCTGCCTGTAGATTCTGCACTACGGATTGGCAGGTGACGGCCTGTAATTACATACCCTGCCTGCCTGTATACTCTGCAGGATGGGCTGGCGGATGCTTGCCTGTAACTACATACCCTGTCTGACTGTACATTCTGCAGGATGGGCTGGCAGATGCTGGCCTGTAACTACATACCCTGTCTGACTGTACATTCTGCAGGATGGTCTGGCAGACACTGGATTCTGACACAGCACTAAGTATCCGTTCAGGTGTCTCCTTCAGAGCTACATATAACGCCACGCTACGCCCATGACGCAGGGTCCAGTCCAGGCTGGGGTCTACATCTGAAACAGACAGGGCAATAAGAAAACAACTGTGGAATATAGTGCACACAGGTGGAATTGGCTTTCTTGATTATGATTTTATTTACAATTCTCCCTACCTGTTAACAGCCCCGTTCCAGGTTTAATACAAAAAAATGAACAATTTATAGCACACTGTCAGAATAATATATTCTCTGCGTCTTCCAATACAATAAGCTGTTGACAGCAGTTTACGTAGTCTTACAATCTGTGAAGACCACTCATCTTCCAACAACGTGATGGCCAAGCTGGGCAGGGAGTAAACCAAAGACCTTTGGTAAGTTACTGGTGAACTGTTCAATTTGACACATTGTCCTCTAAGGCTTCAGAACAATTTTGTCAAGAATGGGATCCATCCCCCACTTCTCATGTGATTTGTGTGATTGAAAGGCGAGCTCCTTAACCACCTGGCCATTGCCTGGTCCTGCTGTTCAAGGGGGGAACTTTCCATTCCAAATACAATTCGGGTCAAAGCTGTGTAATCCACTGTTCATTTATTTATTTATTTATTTCATTGGTGTTTTACGCCGTACTCAAGAATAATTCACTTATACGACATCGGCCAGCATTATGGTGGGCGGCAACCAGGCACAGCCCGGGGGAAACCCAAAACCATCCGCAGGTTGCTGGCAGACCTTCTCATGTATGGGCGGAGAGGAAGTCAGCATGAGCTGATCCTGAACTCACATCGACCGCATTGGTGGAAGGTTTCTGGGTCATTGTGCTGTGACAGCGCACTAACTGACTGAGCCACAGAGGCCCCTCCCCTGTTCATTTCTAAATTTACAGTGACATTTTTTAGGCAAAGTGGTAGTGCATTACTCATGCAGTGTGAGAAAACAACAGTCAAACTCACTTGGGACCGAATCACCATCACATCAGAAAAAATATTCAACTTGTACCAATCTAGGTAAGAGTATTCCCTCAATATTAGCCTATACCTGCATGCACAAGTTATTTATTCATTTCTCTGATTGTTGTTTAATGCCACACTCAAGAATGTTGGTCCTGGTGGTCAATTTTATGGGTGCAGGAAACTGGATTGCCCCAGGGTGAACCAGAAACCTTGGGCATGTCACCTATGAACTCTCTTACGTGATGTACAGATGACATAATTCTTCTAATTACTGGGACAGATATTAGTCCTGCCGGAAGCAAATATTACTAACCATACGAAAAAACAGAAACTCTGTACCCCTGTTACAATTACATGTATGTTAGCTATAAACTTGAAGATATAGGGTATGCAGGCAATATTGATGGAAAACAAGAGGTCTTCAAAATACCTAAAAATGCACAACCTCCCTCATAATCGTCATCAACTGCTTATTGTCACTACATCGCCGTAAAAAGAGACAGAGTGGGGAAATGTATACATTCCCTGTCCAAGGTTGGTTTTGAATCTGAAAAACACTGAACTCTAACATCTGGTGCAGATGAGCTAAAGAACTGGAGAGCGTTGCAGCAATACTGTAGGTCTCACCTAGCAGGTGTTGTATGAGGAGTTGTGTGAGTTCCTCATCAGGCAGGGAATGGCACAGCGCCCCGAGGCAGCCTCCCACAGCCATGCGCGTCACATCGGCAGGCTCTGACAGCATCCCCAGCAGGGTGGTCTGTACCTGCTTACGGAGGGCGTCGGACATCTTATTACCTGCACCGGCAATGCAGCCGCGCAATGCCTGCAGCAGGGTCTCTCTGTGGACAAATCACATGTAGATGTGTCAGAAGGGAATGTACTCCAGGACAGGTATGAAATCAAAAAATCAAAATCCAGGTACATTCTCATTAATACTCACAACTGGCACACTGCCAGGGTGTTAACTACAGAGTCTGGCATTTCCAACGAAAAAACTACTTTGGCAAATACTTGGCATCACCAATTCCCACAACTGAACCATATTTAAAGTTTGCATAGTTAATGGTTTAAATCCAATCTCATCAGCCAAACTGGAAAAATCTGGGCAGTGTTGACCTTCTCGCTTCATTCAGAACTGTGCCCATCCTGTGCTGTCACAGTAACTTTACAACAACAACATGTTACAGCTTACCATGACTCAGACTTTCCCACTGGTCATTCTAGATAATACAGCTGTATGTTAAAGGGAAAGATCTCTCAAAAATGGTTATGTTGAGAGAAAAGACCATCAAAAACGGTCTCTTAAAATACCTTCACTGAATTTTTTAGATTTTTTTCACTAAGTTACGTGCATTCAAATGTTTTAATTTTATGGTGTGTTTTATGGATTACACTGACAATGTGGTAAACCAGTGATGTCAACAAAATTCCTGTACACATTTATACACTTCTCTGAATAAAGTTCTCATAAAGGGTACTTCTATAATGTTTGCCTGTGTGTGAAAAAAGCGAACATAAAATTAAATTTCTGCTTTAGGCTGAGAGACAAGTTGGTGTGACATCACTTGTGAACCACATTATCAATGTGATCCAAAAAATCAACCTTACAATCAAAACATTTGACTGCATTTAATTTGGTGAACAAAAATCTAAAAAATTCAATGAAGGTATTTTCGGTTTTTAATGCTGTTTTCATTCACTGTAACTTCACTTTTGTGCGTGCTTTTTAGGCAGAGCTACATGTAACTGACGGAAGGCTCCAGAAAAATGCATGACGAGTAGAGTGAGGTTTACCTGGCCCCTGGGTCCTCAGCTGCTTTATCTCCTGATTTGACCCCATTCAAGATCTCAGTGAACAGCGGGTCCACACGGACGTGGATCACAATCAGCTTGCTGAGGGCCGCGGCCGCCTTTAGACGCACGCCTCGGTTTGGGTCGTTAAGGGCCTTAACGAAGGTGGTTTGCAGCTGGGGTAGGAAGGGCTTCAGCATCACACCAACCTGAGAGAGGAGCAGATGCTAGTTAACAGTACAGCATAGGTAGTTATTGGTCTTTCTGCAGTATTCAAGAATATTTCACTTATGAGGCAATGACATGAATATAAAGGAAACCAGAGTAACCAAATGCCATCCGCAGGCTGCCGGCAGACCATCCCATGAACAAAGAAGCCAGCCTGAGCTTGACTTAAACTCACAAGCAGCCTCACTGGTGAGACGTTCCCAAGTCACTGTGCCGTGCTAGAAGGCTGATCATTTGGCTCATTTCAGTATACATACAAGAGCAAAATCTCAATATTACATCAAGAAGCATGCTGATGTTTTACATACATGTGAAATATTAGGATTTCCTTCAATGATAAAGGTGTTATTTCACAGTCAAAGTTGGCTTTACTTTCACATTTTTCATATTTGCCATGTTTTTCCAGCTGCCATGTCATACATTTTGTTTCACTATATTTTCATGTGAGCTTAACTGATGACGTCACAATTAATACATATGCACCCTACAAAAACTGTTAGATTCCTACGTTACATTGCAATAAGATATGATTTGTTTTTGATCATACTATTAACACCACAATCAAGAGCTTTTCACTAATACAATGGATGAAAGTAACCAGCCTTTGGCAAGACACTGATGAACATTTGCACCAGACAAACAAATATAAACACTGAATTCCTAGAAGACATGTCTTTAATGAATGGACTCCAGAGGCATCGGACTAAAAATGTGCAACTTTTGTTGTGAAAATCAGAATGGTTTCCAGACTATTTCAGGACAACTATTAGGTTCTTTCCGAACCAGCATGCACCTACAGTACCACAAAAAAGTCAGCACCATGAAAATGCGCGTGGAATGTGTTCCACACAGATATTACACGCGTGTGGAACGGGTTCCACACAGATATAACACATGTGTGGAATGGGTTCCACACAGGTATTACACGTGTGGAATGGGTTCCACACAGGTATTACACGTGTGGAATGGATTCCACACAGATATAACACATGTGTGGAATGGGTTCCACTTTTCCAGTCTTACATGCCTCTGGGAACTATATACACTGTACAGAAACGCCTACCTTGCCCAGCAGTAAGGTCAGAGTCTCCAGCAAGGCGACCTTGACCTGATGAGTGAAGCGGTCACCAAGGATTCGGATGAGCGGTCCCGTGATGTTGATCACAGAGGGTTTGAGGGCATCGGCACTCGTCAGCTTGATGACCTCCCCTAGACCAATGGCCGCCGACTCCTTGATGTCCGGAGAGCCGTTCAGTATCCCCTCGCGGAAAATTGGCAGCAGAGGTGTCAAACCCTGTGAGAGATGAAGAGGTTGTCAGATTATATTTTGAGGGTGGGTGGGGGAGGGGGGGACGGGTATATTGCAGTAAAAAAACACTTTTGACGAGTACAACCTTGCCAGTCAGGGACAAAATCTAGGCATGGTGTAAAACACCACTGATATAAAAAAATAAATCAAAGCAGTCCTACTGATACAAAGTAATTAATACATCTAGCAAATGTGATATTAAAATCTACAATTTCAATGCATAAAATTTTGAATGATTCACAAAGCGTATTAGTAAAATCTTGAAATCTGTCTTAACTGAACAGCCTATGACAACTTTGTGAGAGTCCCCTCATCTTGACAACTGGCAGGAGGCCTGGCATTTTAGAGCGAACGACTGATTGCCTTCTCCCCCAAACATGCTCCGGCCGTCTGGGGCGACCTATCTTCCACTTGCCCTTTCTCCCCCAAGCAGTTGGAGGCGAGGAATTTTATTTTATATTTGCCCAAAACTTATCCTGTCTCCTCTGAAAACGCTGTTAATAACTCTCCCCAATCAAAAGAAGAAGTGACTGTGGCAAGTTGAGCAACTCTGATGCATCATAAATGATGCAACTGCTGTTCAGTTCAGTCTGTTATCATTTTACACGGGTAACTGACACACTTTTCTACCAACATTTTCCAGCCCTACAAAACCCTGTGCCAGTTGGATGGACATATGAATTCTCATCAGCGTTCTGCACTCTAAACTAGGCATCCTGACAGCTGAGTAGTATGAAAGTTCAGTCAGTCATGTCGCCATTAGCGATCGCGGGTGAACAACAAGTGGGGGTACAGGTCCAGAAAGGCCAACTCGGCTTTTTAACCATAAAGACCATGATTTGGCAAAAACAACTGGAGACCCAACTCAAGGTGCAATCAATGACAACGGCCAGGCAACCAAATCATTTGTCAAAGCATACCATTCATAGATGAACCCACAGGATCGGATTATTTCCCAGTTTGTCCACTGTGGCCAGCTGTGGCTTTCACACCTCCAAGGCCAATCACAGTGGGTGTCCGGCAACAAGAAGTTGGGCATAGAGCTACACCCTCTAAATTCCCGTTCCCTACGAAAATCTAGCAATACTATAATTTTTTAAAATGTTTCAAAAGATTTACAATGAAATTATTTCTGTTTCCCTTTTTTTTTTTTTGCTTGTGTACCAATATTCATCATGTCCATGTGTCTTCAACCCTCAGCACGAACTAATTTGCAAGTAATTTTCTTTTGTTGTTTTTTTCTGGTGGTATTTGTTTATAGTTTGCTCTCCCTAATTACCCTGGCAGGAGACATGCTCTCCTAGTTAATTTTGGGATACCTTTTTTCTGGGGGGGAGGGTCTATTATTTAAGGAGAACATTTTATCACTTGCCCAGTCTTAATGCCAGGCCTGGACATCCGTGGGCATGTGTCACACTTCTGTGTGTGATATATACACACCAGGTATTTATTTATTTAACTTGGCGACTTACAATTTTTTGTCTTTGTACACACATGATGGGGATAAACGGCGCTCAGAGGAAAACACCTGCATTCAGCTCCATGTACCTGAAAAACCTCCTGATTCAGACCTGTATTCAAACCAGCAAGAGCTGGACTTGAACCCCTGACCTCAATGATCAAGAGCCTCATCTTATGACAACTATGTTTCAAAGATTCTTCCTTAACTTCACCTTTGGTAAACAGAATCCAGGCAATTCCTGGCCCTGGAGATCTGACGTGGCAAACTTCACCGCCTGTCGCACATTTGCGATGTGTTGCAACATCTCTGATGTGTCCAGTTTCTAAAACACAACAACATCAACAAATCAAAAGATTACAATTTGGTTAACGCGTTCAGTGGTGTATGATAAAGATAACTGTACAAAGCAGGCTAAAGGACGGTTATTAGAGTTCCTTGTGGAGTATACTAGACAGAGATGAGGGGGGAAAAAATAATGCGGGACAGGAATCTTGATGTTTTCAACAAAGACCCAGGGAAAAGCCAACAAACAATTGATTGTTAACGTGCATGGATGGCATTTGTCTGTATATAGTAGCCTTGTGCAAGCTGCCTTTATTCCACGGTTCCCATACTTTTAAATTTTCAGGCTTTATCCTGCATTTTCCAGGCTACTTAGAATAAATATTCTAGAGTTACACAAGTTTAAAGCGATGTAAAATGACCTTATTAGTTGTATGCCTCAAACTCAATGCTTCTGAATTTCAAGATTTTTCAGGCCCAACTACAAAAACACCTGATTTACCAGCATTTTCAACACGTGGAAAATTTTACTCAAGTTTTTCAACGCCCCATTGGAGCTTTATTAAACAAGTAACCATCACGTTTCGATCATGTCGCCATCATGATACCTTGGTGACAGCATCCAGGCAGTTCCAGCTGGCCACTAGAACCTTGTTGTCTGTCTTGGTAAAAAGTGAGATGAGCCCTCGGAACAGCATGGCCACGTAGTCAGAGTAGTCTGCCTTGGTTTGTCGGCAGAAGGCGTGGAGGATGGTGACTGCAGCATAACACTTCTCATTGGACGGCGTGCTGGTAGCAGCCGTGAGAAGATCCTCGATGACTGTTCTCACACCCACGTCATCCGTCACAGCCAGCACCACTGTCTGACAATACTGTAACTCCTGTAACGACAAGTCTGACAATACTGCAACTCCTGTCACAACATGCCTGACAATAATGTAACTCCTACAATGACTTATGACAATAATGTCACATTTGTAACAACACGTCTGACAATAATGTAACACAAACAATACTCTAATTACTCTGTTTACTCTAACAAGCTCTTACAATACTTTACCCTTCTGTAACAAGTCAGTAACAATATAGCAACTTCTGTAACAATAAGGCAAAAAATAATGCAATTCTACAAGCTGTCTGATATACAGCAATTCTGACAGTCTGACAAGCCTGCAAAAGGCAATCTGACATTACTGTAATTACTGGAACTGTCCACAATAATGTAAACACTGTTAACCAAAGATCGAAGAGCACTGTAACTTCAACACACAAAGCACTATGAACTATTAAACGTAACAGGGGTGGGCTTGATTTGATGCCAACAAAATCGGGAATTCATGACCCTTGATGTTTTCCTCATCTTAATTGAAAATCCATGCATTTTTTTAGTATATATGTATACATTTTGTTTTTATTGCACAAAGACAGACTAATGACATACCTGAGCCTCCTCTGGACCATGAGCTTTGTTTCCCAAGGCTAGCAATAGAGCCGGTAGAATCTTCCCCAGGTGACGAGACAGAGACTCTCCTGCCACAGAGGAGAGAAGAGCCAGCGCTCGTGTGTTCACAGGTGGCTCCGTTAACTGAAACAAAACAGAAAACTTGTTCAATCATTTTGAGCATTTCCATATTACTGGAGAGGACTTGATTTTGAATGTAATTATGTATTGGCATCATTGGAGTTGTAATTCAGAATAATGAGCCATTTAAAAAAGAAATCTGGAAATTTAAACTGTTAACACAGCACAAAAATAGCCAAAGTTTCATGGATGAAGTGAACCAAACCTTGAACCTGATCTGTAACGTGATGTCAAACCCGAAAACTACTAACAGAGATGGTTTGATCCTTTAGTTCCCCTGCTCCATCCCCCCACCCTCCAGTACAAGGTGGTGAAATAAAGAGAAGACAAAGAAACTATAATAATTACAATATTTTAATATAGTTCAGAGTTCATTCATTTCAAATTTCCAGGATATTCCAGATCCAAGTTCACATTTTCACAAGGGCATATAAAATGTACATGATACAAGCTCAGGTTGGTTCTACAAATCAGCCTACACTGTGTGAGCCCAGCCAGTTGTCAATTTCAAGGCTTTTCTAGACCCGACCAAAAACCCCCGGATTTTTTTTTGGAAAGTTCCTTTTAATTCCCAGGCTTTTTAAGGTTTTTCAGAGACGTGTACGGACCCTGAATAGTCCACCACTGAAAGGGTGTTGTCTGTGCACCACTCACCTGAGGGACTAGGTAGGGAAGGACCACTCTACTCTTCACTGACATCATCTGTTTGAGGCCGTCTAGGGCGTACTCTGATTGAGACGGATCACCCTGGCAAAATAAAATACGGGTAAACCTTAGATGTGGTAGCAAGGCTACCAAAGAGCTCGCCTGTAGAGGATAGATGGCGAGAGAGTAACGAATAAATGTTGATGAGACTGATAATAAAAATGAACACACTTGTGAAAGTCCATAACGAACTTGTGAATGGTGTAATTTTTTTGAGAAAACCCGTAACACTAGTTGAGTTCAACACATGCAGTAGTTTTTTTAAGACACAATTTGTTGGCCATTGCTTTCCCTGTTAATGGGTGTCAGTCTTTTTTAAGATACCACCGCTAACATTTTGTATAACATTGATTCAAATATGCAGGGCACTAAGTGAGGAATTTGGTAATTTGCAGTATTTAGTATGCACACACAGAATCAACAATGGAATATCCCCCTCATGTTATTGTGCTCTACATGTGTGTCAATCCTTAGTTCAATACATGTAGTACTTTTAAAGATACCACCCCTAACATTTTGTTTAACACTGATTCTAATACACAGTACACAAAGTGAGGAATTTATGGTATTTAACATGCACACACAGAATCAAGGATGGAATATCCCCTCCGTGTCCTTATGCTCTACATGTGTGCAAACCCTGAGCTCAATGCATGCAGTACTTTTTAAGATATCACCCTTAACATTTTGTTTAACATTGCTTTCCCGGTTATTGGACGTCGACACTCAGGGTACGACATAAGCTACCCCTGTACCCATGTGCTTATTCAGAGCAGCCAGACTGTCGCATGAAGAACAGGGACGTGATGCATAGGTTTATTCAGAGTCATGTTTTGATATCAATCCTATCATTGTTTTCAATCTTTATTCACTCTTACCAGTTTATTCAGTAGCTCAAGGAGAAGGTAATTCAAAGCTCGTTTGATTTTCAGTAATGCTTTAAATTCGATAATATTCTCACTTTCAATCTTCATCCACACTTACCAGTTTATTCAGTAGCTCAAGGAGAAGGTAATTCAAAGCTCATTTGATTTTCAGTAATGCTTTAAATTCGATAGTATTATCACTTTCAATCTTCATCTTCACTTACCAGTTTATTCAGTAGCTCAAGGAGAATGTCATTCAAAACTCATTTGATTTTCAGTAATGCTTTAAATTCGATAGTATTATCACTTTCAATCTTCATCCACACTTACCAGTTTATTCAGTAGCTCAAGGAGAAGGTAATTCAAAGCTCATTTGATTTTCAGTAATGCTTTAAATTCGATAGTATTATCACTTTCAATCTTCATCCACACTTACCAGTTTATTCAGTAGCTCAAGGAGAAGGTAATTCAAAGCTCATTTGATTTTCAGTAATGCTTTAAATTCGATAGTATTATCACTTTCAATCTTCATCCACACTTACCAGTTTATTCAGTAGCTCAAGGAGAAGGTAATTCAAAACTCATTTGATTTTCAGTAATGCTTTAAATTCGATAGTATTATCACTTTCAATCTTCATCCACACTTACCAGTTTATTCAGTAGCTCAAGGAGAAGGTAATTCAAAGCTCATTTGATTTTCAGTAATGCTTTAAATTCGATAGTATTATCACTTTCAATCTTCATCTTCACTTACCAGTTTATTCAGCAGCTCAGGGAGAATGTCGTCCAGAGCTCGCTGACCAATGTTGCCATGGAGATTATCAAATGTCTTTGCAGCAGCTTCGCGCACTTCAGGAAGTGGGTCACAGAGTGCTCTCTGGACTGCCGGAAGCAGACTGTCCGCAAAGACGGTCACCTGAACCAAACACAAACACGCCATGAACAGATAGTAGAACGACTTAGTGACTTCACTGGTGACAATCTCCTGGGTCTTTGTTCTGTGCTAATGCGATAACCACCTTAGCCACACCTTAGTCCTATGAACTTAATTCCTTGAAATATGTTCAACATGTACTATTTCACATGATAATATGTGGTGGCCATGAAATCTAAGTTCTCCAACAGCCAAGATTATGCAAGCTAATGAATATCCATTCCAAATATCTTGTCACATACATACTGTGTAAATATAAACTTAATTGACCTAAACCATCAAGGAATTCTTGCTCACAAAATCAGCTGTGACACACTGATGGATGGAAGGACGAACACACACACAGAATTTTCTTGTTCCTACAATCAACACTTTCTGGAGAAAGGACAACAAAAAGATGACAAATAGGTTTCTAATTGTCTTTGCATTGTTTTGGCTTGTGAACAGGATGGCCAGTTGATTGGTACTTCCTGCAACTCATATTCCACTAGCAAACCATAGGCAGACAACAAACAGACTACAGGGGTGCACAGAGAGCTCTTGGCCATGATATAGCACTCAAAAGATTTACAGCCACCTATGAAATAAGACCAAAAGCAATGTCACTTATACACTTAAAAACAATGCCATTTATGGGCTCAAAAAGTAATGCCATTAAAGGCTAAAAAACGCCATTTATAGCTCAAAAACAATGCCAATCATAGTTTCAAAAACAATACCATTCA